>OU342740.1:399259881-399824698 GCA_910589775.1 Avena eriantha | reverse complement strand
CCGGTGGACCTCTCTACTTGTTTTGGTTTGTTTAGGACATATTACATGGAGAGCCAAGGTGGGCCAACTTTGCCACATTCTAGGCCCCGGTTGTGACGCGGCGGGAGTTCCACGTAGAGATCCAGGATTTTACTAAGTGTTAACGCATGTCCGAGAAGGGGGTCCACACGTGGGCCTACACATGGAACCTACCAACCTTGCACCACTCTCACACACATATGCTAGGGGCACATGCAAGTTTTCATGTGATTCCGACGCTCGGCGGTCTTCCTCCGGCGAAACCCTAGACCGGGGGCCCGGATCGTCTACCCCTATAGCTATCTCCGTACGAGGGTAGCCGGTGGACCTCTCTACTTGTTTTGGTTGTTTAGGACATATGTACATGGAGAGCCAAGGTTGCCAACTTTGCCACATTCTAGGCCCGGTTGTGACGCGGCGGGAGTTTCCACGTAGAGATCCAGGATTTTACTAAGTGTTAACGCATGTCCCGGAAGGGAGGGGGTCACAGTGGGCCTACACATGGAACCTACCAACCTTGCACCACTCTCACACACATATCTAGGGGCACATGCAAGTTTTCATGTGATTCCGACGCTCCGGCGGTCTTCCTCCAGCGAAACCCTAGACCGGGGCCCCGGATCGTCTACCCTATAGCTATCTCCGTACGAGGGTAGCCCGGTGGACCTCTCTACTTGTTTGGTTTTGTTAGGACATATGTACATGGAGAGCCAAGGTTGGGCCAACTTTGCCACATTCTAGGCCCCGGTTGTGACGCGGTGGAGTTTCCACGTAGAGATCCAGGATTTTACTAAGTGTTAACGCATGTCCGGGAAGGGGGTCACACGTGGGGCCTACACATGGAACCTACCAACCTTGCACCACTCTCACACACATATGCTAGGGGCACATGCAAGTTTTCATGTGATTCCGACGCTCCAGCGGGTCTTCCTCCGGCGAAACCCTAGGCCGGGGGCCCCGGATCGTCTACCCCTATAGCTATCTCCGTACGAGGTAGCCCGGTGGACCCTCTTACTTGTTTTGGTTTGTTTAGGACATATGTCACTGGAGAGCCAAGGTTGGGCCAACTTTGCCACATTCTAGGCCCCGGTTGTGACGCGGCTAGAGTTTCACGTAGAGATCCAGGATTTTACTAAGTGTTAACGCATGTCCGGAAGGGGGTCACACGTGGGGCCTACACATGGAACCTACCAACCTTGCACCACTCTCACACACATATTCTAGGGGCACATGCCAAGTTTTCATGTGATTCCGACGCTCCGGCGGTCTTCCTCCGGCGAAACCCTAGACCGGGGGCCCCGGATCGTCTACCCCTATAGCTATCTCCGTCCGAGGGTAGCCCGGTGGACCTCTTACTTGTTTTGGTTTGTTTAGGACATATGTACATGGAGAGCCAAGGTTGGGCCAACTTTGCCACATTCTAGGCCCCGGTTGTGACGCGGCTTGAGTTTCCACGTAGAGATCCAGGATTTTACTAAGTGTTAACGCATGTCCGGAAGGGGGTCACACGTGGGGCCTACACATGGAACCTACCAACCTTGCACCACTCTCACACACATATCTAGGGGCACATGCAAGTTTTCATGTGATTCCGACGCTCCGGCGGTCTTCCTCCGGCGAAACCCTAGACCGGGGCCCCGGATCGTCTACCCCTATAGCTATCTCCGTACGAGGGTAGCCCGGTGGACCTCTCTACTTGTTTTTGGTTTGTTTAGGACATATGTACATGGAGAGCCAAGGTTGGGCCAACTTTGCCACATTCTAGGCCCCGGTTGTGACGCGGCTGGAGTTTCCACGTAGAGATCCAGGATTTTACTAAGTGTTAACGCATGTCCGGGAAGGGGGGTCACACGTGGGGCCTACACATGGAACCTACCAACCTTGCACCACTCTCACACACATATGCTAGGGGCACATGCAAGTTTTCATGTGATTCCGACGCTCGGCGGTCTTCCTCCGGCGAAACCCTAGACCGGGGGCCCCGGATCGTCTACCCCTATAGCTATCTCCGTACGAGGGTAGCCCGGTGGACCCTCTACTTGTTTTGGTTTGTTTAGGACATATGTACATGGAGAGCCAAGGTTGGGCCAACTTTGCCACATTCTAGGCCCCGGTTGTGACGCGGCTGGAGTTTCCACGTAGAGATCCTAGGATTTTACTAAGTGTTAACGCATGTCCGGGAAGGGGGTCACACGTGGGGCCTACACATGGAACCTACCAACCTTGCACCACTCCTCACACACATATTCTAGGGGCACATGCAAGTTTTCATGTGATTCCGACGCTCGGCGGTCTTCCTCCGGCGAAACCCTAGACCGGGGGCCCCGGATTCGTCTACCCCTATAGCTATCTCCGTACGAGGGTAGCCCGGTGGAACCTCTCTACTTGTTTTGGTTTGTTTAGGACATATGTACATGGATGAGCCAAGGTTGGCCAACTTTGGCCACATTCTAGGCCCCGGTTGTGACCGGCTGGAGTTTCCACGTAGAGATCCAGGATTTTACTAAGTGTTAAGCATGTCCGGGAAGGGGGTCACACGTGGGGCCTACACATGGAACTACCAACCTTGCACCACTCTCACACACATATTCTAGGGGCACATGCAAGTTTTCATGTGATTCCGACGCTCCGGCGGTCTTCCTCCGGCGAAACCCTAGACCGGGGAGCCCGGATCGTCTACCCCTATAGCTATCTCCGTACGAGGGTAGCCCGGTGGACCTCTCTACTTGTTTTGGTTTGTTTAGGACATATGTACATGGAGGGCCAAGGTTAGGGCCAACTTTGCCACATTCTAGGCCCGGTTGTGACGCGGCTGGAGTTTCCTAGTAGAGATCAAGGATTTTACTAAGTGTTAACGCATGTCCGGGAAGGGGGGTCACACGTGGGGCCTACACATGGAACCTACCAACCTTGCACCACTCTCACACACATATGTAGGGCACATACAAGTTTTCATGTGATTCCGACGCTCCGGGGTCTTCCTCCGGCAAAACCCTAGACCGGGGGCCCCGGATCGTCTACCCCTATAGCTATCTCCGTACGAGGGTAGCCCGGTGGACCTCTTACTTGTTTTGGTTTGTTTAGGACATATGTACATGGAGAGCCAAGGTTGGGCCAACTTTGCCACATTCTAGGCCCCGGTTGTGACGCGGCTGGAGTTTCCACGTAGAGATCCAGGATTTTACTAAGTGTTAACGCATGTCCGGGAAGGGGGTCACACGTGGGGCCTACACATGGAACCTAACAACCTTGCACCACTCTCACACACATATGCTAGGGGCACATGCAAGTTTTCATGTGATTCCGACGCTTCAGCGGTCTTCCTCCGGCGAAACCCTAGACCGGGGGCCCCGGATCGTCTACCCCTATAGCTATCTCCGTACGAGGTAGCCCGGTGGACCTCTCTACTTGTTTTGGTTTTGTTTAGGACATATGTACATGGAGAGCCAAGGTTGGGCCAACTTTGCCACATTCTAGGCCCGGTTGTGACGCGGCTGGAGTTTCCTACGTAGAGATCCAGGATTTTACTAAGTGTTAACGCATGTCCGGGAAGGGGGTCACACGTGGGGCCTACACATGGAACCTACAACCTTGCACCACTCTCACACACATATGCTAGGGGCACATGCAAGTTTTCATGTGATTCCGACGCTCCAGCGGTCTTCCTCCGGCGAAACCTAGACCGGGGAGCCCGGATCGTCTACCCCTATAGCTATCTCCGTACGAGGGTAGCCCGGTGGACCTCTCTACTTGTTTTGGTTTGTTTAGGACATATGTACATGGAGAGGCCAAGGTTGGGCCAACTTTGCCACATTCTAGGCCCCGGTTGTGACGCGGCTGGAGTTTCCTAGTAGAGATCCAGGATTTTACTAAGTGTTAACGCATGTCCGGGAAGGGGGTCACACGTGGGGCCTACACATGGAACCTACCAACCTTGCACCACTCTCACACACATATGCTAGGGGCACATGCAAGTTTTCATGTGATTTCCGACCTCCAGCGGTCTTCCTCCGGCGAAACCCTAGGCCGGGGGCCCCGGATCATCTACCCTATAGCTATCTCCGTACGAGGGTAGCCCGGTGGACCCCTCTACTTGTTTTGGTTTGTTTAGGACATATGTACATGGAGAGCCAAGGTTGGGCCAACTTTGCCACATTCTAGGCCCCGGTTGTGACGCGGCTAGAGTTTCCACGTAGAGATCCAGGATTTTACTAAGTGTTAACGCATGTCCTGGGAAGGGGGTCACACGTGGGGCCTACACATGGAACCTACCAACCTTGCACCACTCTCACACACATATTCTAGGGGCACATGCAAGTTTTCATGTGATTCCGACGCTCAGGCGGTCTTCCTCCGGCGAAACCCTAGACCGGGGGCCCCGGATCGTCTACCCCTATAGCTATCTCCGTACGAGGGTAGCCCGGTGGACCTCTCTACTTGTTTTGGTTTGTTTAGGACATATGTACATGGAGAGCCAAGGTTGGGCCAACTTTGCCACATTCTAGGCCCCGGTTGTGACGCGGCTGGAGTTTCCACGTAGAGATCTAGGATTTTACTAAGTGTTAACGCATGTCCGGGAAGGGGGTCACACGTGGGGCCTACACATGGAACCTACCAACCTTGCACCACTCTCACACACATATGCTAGGGGCACATGCAAGTTTTCATGTGATTCCGACGCTCGGCGGTCTTCCTCCGGCGAAACCCTAGACCGGGGGCCCAGATCGTCTACCCCTATAGCTATCTCCGTACAAGGTAGCCCGGTGGACCTCTTTACTTGTTTTGGTTTTGATTAGGACATATGTACATGGAGAGCCAAGGTTGGGCCAACTTTGCCACATTCTAGGCCCGGTTGTGACGCGGCTGGAGTTTCCACGTAGAGATCCAGGATTTTTCTAAGTGTTAACGCATGTCCGGGAAGGGGGTCACACGTGGGGCCTACACATGGAACCTTACCAACCTTGCACCACTCTCACACACATATGCTAGGGGCACATGCAAGTTTTTCATGTGATTCCGACGCCATCCAGCGGTCTTCCTCCAGGCGAAACCCTAGGCCGGGGGCCCCGATCGTCTACCCCTATAGCTATCTCCGTACGAGAGTAGCCCGGTGGACCCTCTACTTGTTTTGGTTTGTTTAGGACATATGTCACATGGAGAGCCAAGGTTGGGCCAACTTTGCCACATTCTAGGCCCCGGTTGTGACGCGGCTGGAGTTTCCACGTAGAGATCCAGGATTTTACTAAGTGTTAACGCATGTCCCGGAAGGGGGTCACACGTGGGGCCTACACATGGAACCTACCAACCTTGCACCACTCTCACACACATATGCTAGGGGCACATGCAAGTTTTCATGTGATTCCGACGCTCCAGCGGTCTTCCTCCGGCGAAACCCTAGGCCGGGGGCCCCGGATCGTCTACCCCTATAGCTATCTCCGTACGAGGGTAGCCCGGTGGACCCTCTACTTGTTTTGGTTTGTTTAGGACATATGTACATGGAGAGCCAAGGTTGGGCCAACTTTGCCACATTCTAGGCCCCGGTTGTGACGCGGCTGGAGTTTCCACGTAGAGATCCAGGATTTTACTAAGTGTTAACGCATGTCCGGGAAGGGGGTCACACGTGGGGCCTACACATGGAACCTACCAACCTTGCACCACTCTCACACACATATTCTAGGGGCACATGCAAGTTTTCATGTGATTCCGACGCTCTAGCGGTCTTCCTCCGGCGAAACCCTAGACCGGGGGCCCCGGATCGTCTACCCCTATAGCTATCTCCGTACGAGGGTAGCCCGGTGGACCTCTCTACTTGTTTTGGTTTGTTTAGGACATATGTACATGGAGGGCCAAGTTTAGGGCCAACTTTGCCACATTCTAGGCCCCGGTTGTGACGCGGCTGGAGTTTCCTACGTAGAGATCAAGGATTTTACTAAGTGTTAACGCATGTCCGGGAAGGGGGTCACACGTGGGGCCTACACATGGAACCTACCAACCTTGCACCACTCTCACACACATATTCTAGGGGCACATGCAAGTTTTCATGTGATTCCGACGCTCCGCGGTCTTCCTCCGGCGAAACCCTAGACCGGGGGCCCCGGATCGTCTACCCCTATAGCTATCTCCGTACGAGGGTAGCCCGGTGGACCTCTCTACTTGTTTTGGTTTGTTTAGGACATATGTACATGGAGAGCCAAGGTTGGGCCAACTTTGCCACATTCTAGGCCCCGGTTGTGACGCGGCTGGAGTTTCCACGTAGAGATCCAGGATTTTACTAAGTGTTAACGCATGTCCGGGAAGGGGGTCACACGTGGGGCCTACACATGGAACCTACCAACCTTGCACCACTCTCACACACATATTCTAGGGGCACATGCAAGTTTTCATGTGATTCCGACGCTCGGCGGTCTTCCTCCGGCAAACCCTAGACCGGGGGCCCCGGATCGTCTACCCCTATAGCTATCTCCGTACGAGGGTAGCCCGGTGGACCTCTCTACTTGTTTTGGTTTGTTTAGGACATATGTACATGGAGGAGCCAAGGTTGGGCCAACTTTGCCACATTCTAGGCCCCGGTTGTGACGCGGCTGGAGTTTCCTACGTAGAGATCAAGGATTTTACTAAGTGTTAACGCATGTCCGGGAAGGGGGTCACACGTGGGGCCTACACATGGAACCTACCAACCTTGCACCACTCTCACACACATATTCTAGGGGCACATGCAAGTTTTCATGTGATTCCGACGTTCGGCGGTCTTCCTCCGGCGAAACCCTAGACCGGGGGCCCCGGATCGTCTACCCCTATAGCTATCTCCGTACGAGGGTAGCCCGGTGGACCTCTCTACTTGTTTTGGTTTGTTTAGGACATATGTACATGGAGAGCCAAGTTTGGGCCAACTTTGCCACATTCTAGGCCCCGGTTGTGACGCGGCTGGAGTTTCCTAGTAGAGATCAGGATTTTACTAAGTGTTAACGCATGTCCGGGAAGGGGGTCACACGTGGGGCCTACACATGGAACCTACCAACCTTGCACCACTCTCACACACATATGCTAGGGGCACATGCAAGTTTTCATGTGATTCCGACGCTTCCGGCGGTCTTCCTCCGGCGAAACCCTAGACCGGGGAGCCCGGATCGTCTACCCCTATAGCTATCTCCGTACGAGGGTAGCCCGGTGGACCTCTCTACTTGTTTTGGTTTGTTTAGGACATATGTACATGGAGAGCCAAGGTTGGGCCAACTTTGCCACATTCTAGGCCCCGGTTGTGACGCGGCTGGAGTTTCCACGTAGAGATCCTAGGATTTTACTAAGTGTTAACGCATGTCCGGGAAGGGGGTCACACGTGGGGCCTACACATGGAACCTACCAACCTTGCACCACTCTCACACATATGCTAGGGGCACATGCAAGTTTTCATGTGATTCCGACGCTCCGGCGGTCTTCCTCCGGACGAAACCCTAGACCGGGGGCCCCTGATCGTCTACCCCTATAGCTATCTCCGTACGAGGGTAGCCCGGTGGACCTCTCTACTTGTTTTGGTTTGTTTAGGACATATGTACATGGAGAGCCAAGGTTGGGCCAACTTTGCCACATTCTAGGCCCCGGTTGTGACGCGGTGGAGTTTCCACGTAGAGATCCTAGGATTTTACTAAGTGTTAACGCATGTCCGGAAGGGGGTCACACGTGGGGCCTACACATGGAACCTACCAACCTTGCACCACTCTCACACACATATGCTAGGGGCACATGCAAGTTTTCATGTGATTCCGACGCTCCGGCGGTCTTCCTCCGGCGAAACCCTAGACCGGGGCCCCGGATCGTCTACCCCTATAGCTATCTCCGTACGAGGGTAGCCCGGTGGACCTCTCTACTTGTTTTGGTTTGTTTAGGACATATGTACATGGAGAGCCAAGGTTGGGCCAACTTTGCCACATTCTAGGCCCCGGTTGTGACGCGGCTGGAGTTTCCACGTAGAGATCCTAGGATTTTACTAAGTGTTAAAGCATGTCCGGAAGGGGGTCACACGTGGGGCCTACACATGGAACCTACCAACCTTGCACCACTCTCACACACATATTCTAGGGGCACATGCAAGTTTTCATGTGATTCTGACGCTCTGGCGGTTACCTCCGGTGAAACCCTAGACCGGGGGCCCCGGATCGTCTACCCCTATAGCTATCTCCGTACGAGGGTAGCCCGGTGGACCTCCTACTTGTTTTGGTTTGTTTAGGACATATGTACATGGAGAGCCAAGGTTGGGCCAACTTTGCCACATTCTAGGCCCCGGTTGTTACGCGGCTGGAGTTTCCACGTAGGAGATCCTGGATTTTACTAAGTGTTAACGCATGTCCCGGAAGGGGGTCACACGTGGGGCCTACACATGGAACCTACAACCTTGCACCACTCTCACACACATATTCTAGGGGCACATGCAAGTTTCATGTGATTCCGACGCTCCGGCGGTCTTCCTCCGGTGCTGAAACCCTAGACCGGGGGCCCCAGGATCGTCTACCCCTATAGCTATCTCCGTACGAGGGTAGCCCGGTGACTCCCTCTACTTGTTTTGGTTGTTTAGGACATATGTACATGGAGAGCCAAGGTTGGGCCACTTTGCCACATTCTAGGCCCCGGTTGTGACGCGGCTAGAGTTTCCACGTAGAGATCCTGGATTTTACTAAGCGTTAACGCATGTCCCGGAAGGGGGTCACACGTGGGGCCTACACATGGAACCTACCAACCTTGCACCACTCTCACACACATATTCTAGGGGCACATGCAAGTTTTCATGTGATTCCGACGCTCAGCGGTCTTCCTCCGGCGAAACCCTAGACCGGGGCCCCGGATCGTCTACCCCTATAGCTATCTCCGTACGAGGGTAGCCCGGTGGAGCCTCTCTACTTGTTTTGGTTTGTTTAGGACATATGTACATGGAGAGCCAAGGTTGGGCCAACTTTGCCACATTCTAGGCCCCGGTTGTGACGCGGCTGGAGTTTCCACGTAGAGATCCAGGATTTTACTAAGTGTTAACGCATGTCCGGGAAGGGGGTCACACGTGGGGCCTACACATGGAACCTACCAACCTTGCACCACTCTCACACACATATTCTAGGGGCACATGCAAGTTTTCATATGATTCCGACGCTCTAGGCGGTCTTCCTCCGGCGAAACCCTAGACCGGGGGCCCCGGATCGTCTACCCCTATAGCTATCTCCGTACGAGGGTAGCCCGGTGGACCTCTCTACTTGTTTTGGTTTGTTTAGGACATATGTACATGGAGGGCCAAGTTTAGGCCAACTTTGCCACATTCTAGGCCCCGGTTGTGACGCGGCTGGAGTTTCCTAGTAGAGATCAAGGATTTTACTAAGTGTTCACGCATGTCCGGGAAGGGGGTCACACGTGGGGCCTACACATGGAACCTACCAACCTTGCACCACTCTCACACACATATGCTAGGGGCACATGCAAGTTTTCAGGTGATTCCGACGCTTCCGGCGGTCTTCCTCCGACAAAACCCTAGGACCGGGAGCCCGGATCGTCTACCCCTATAGCTATCTCCGTACGAGGGTAGCCCGGTGGACCTCTCTACTTGTTTTGGTTTGTTTAGGACATATGTACATGGAGAGCCAAGTTTAGGCCAACTTTTCCACATTCTAGGCCCCGGTTGTGACGCGGCTGGAGTTTCCTACGTAGAGATCCAGGATTTTACTAAGTGTTAACGCATGTCCGGGAAGGGGGTCACACATGGGGCCTACACATGGAACCTACAAACCTTGCACCACTCTCACACACATATGGCTAGGGGCACATACAAGTTTTCATGTGATTCCGACGCTCCGGGTCTTCCTCTGGCAAAACCCTAGGACCGGGGCCCCGGATCGTCTACCCTATAGCTATCTCCGTACGAGGGTAGCCCGGTGGAGCCTCTCTACTTGTTTTGGTTTGTTTAGGACATATGTACATGGAGAGCCAAGGTTGGGCCAACTTTGCCACATTCTAGGCCCCGGTTGTGACGCGGCTGGAGTTTCCTAGTAGAGATCCAGGATTTTACTAAGTGTTAACGCATGTCCGGGAAGGGGGTCACACGTGGGGCCTACACATGGAACCTAACAACCTTGCACCACTCTCACACACATATTCTAGGGGCACATGCAAGTTTTCATATGATTCCGACGCTGTAGCGGTCTTCCTCTGGCGAAACCCTAGACCGGGGGCCCCGGATCGTCTACCCCTATAGCTATCTCCGTACGAGGGTAGCCCGGTGGACCTCTCTACTTGTTTTGGTTTGTTTAGGACATATGTACATGGAGGGCCAAGTTTATGCCAACTTTGCCACATTCTAGGCCCCGGTTTGTGACGCGCCTGGAGTTTCCTAGTGGAGATCAAGGATTTTACTAAGTGTTCACGCATGTCCAGGAAGGGGGTCACACGTGGGGCCTACACATGGAACCTAACAACCTTGCACCACTCTCACACACATATGCTAGGGGCACATGCAAGTTTTCATGTGATTCCGACGTTCCAGCGGTCTTCCTCCGGCGAAACCCTAGACCGGGGAGCCCGGATCATCTACCCCTATAGCTATCTCCGTACGAGGGTAGCCCGGTGGACCTCTCTACTTGTTTTGGTTTGTTTAAGACATATGTACATGGAGAGCCAAGGTTGGGCCAACTTTGCCACATTCTAGGCCCCGGTTGTGACGCGGCTAGAGTTTCCTAGTAGAGATCCAGGATTTTACTAAGTGTTAACGCATGTCCTGGGATGGGGGTCACACGTGGGGCCTACACATGGAACCTACCAACCTTGCACCACTCTCACTACATATGCTAGGGGCACATGCAAGTTTTCATGTGATTTCGACCCTCCAGCGGTCTTCCTCCGGCGAAACCCTAGGCCGGGGGCCCCGGATCATCTACCCCTATAGCTAATCTCCGTACGAGAGTAGCCCGGTGGACCCCTCTACTTGTTTTGGTTTGTTTAGGACATATCTACATGGACAGACAAGGTTGGGCCAAGCTTTGCCACATTCTAGGCCCCGGCTTGTGACGCGGCTAGAGTTTCCACGTAGAGATCCAGGATTTTACTAAGTGTTAACGCATGTCCGGGAAGGGGGTCACACGTGGGGCCTACACATGGAACCTAACAACCTTGCACCACTCTCACACACATATTCTAGGGGCACATGCAAGTTTTCATGTGATTCCGACGCTCCGGCGGTCTTCCTCCGGCGAAACCCTAGACCGGGGGCCCAGATCGTCTACCCCTATAGCTATCTCCGTTCAAGGGTAGCCCGGTGGACCTCTTTACTTGTTTTGGTTTTTGCTTAGGACATATGTACACGGAGAGCCAAGGTTGGGCCAACTTTGCCACATTCTAGGCCCTGGTTGTGACGCGGCTGGAGTTTCCACGTAGAGATCCAGGATTTTACTAAGTGTTAACGCATGTCCGGGAAGGGGGTCACACGTGGGGCCTACACATTGAACCTACCAACCTTGCACCACTCTCACACACATATGCTAGGGGCACATGCAAGTTTTTATGTGATTCCAACGCTCCGGCGGTCTTCCTCCAGCGAAACCCTAGACCGGGGGCCCCATATCGTCTACCCCTATAGCTATCTCCGTACAAGGGTAGCCCGGTGGACCTCTTTACTTGTTTTGATTTTTTGATTAGGACATATGTACATGGAGAGCCAAGGTTGGGCCAACTTTGCCAAATTCTAGGCCCCGGTTGTGACGCGGTTGGAGTTTCCACGTAGAGATCCAGGATTTTTCTAAGTGTTAACGCATGTCCGGGAAGGGGGTCACACGTGGGGCCTACACATGGAACCTACCAACCTTGCACCACTCTCACACACATATGCTAGGGGCACATGCAAGTTTTCATGTGATTCCGACGCTCCAGCGGTCTTCCTCCGGCGAAACCCTAGGCCGGGGGCCCCGGATCGTCTACCCCTATAGCTATCTCCGTACGAGAGTAGCCCGGTGGACCCCTCTACTTGTTTTGGTTTGTTTAGGACATATTCACATGGAGAGCCAAGGTTGGGCCAACTTTGCCACATTCTAGGCCCCGCTTGTGACGCGGCTAGAGTTTCCACGTAGAGATCCTGGATTTTACTAAGCGTTAACGCATGTCCCGGAAGGGGGGTCACACGTGGGGCCTACACATGGAACCTACCAACCTTGCACCACTCTCACACACATATTCTAGGGGCACATGCAAGTTTTCATATGATTCCGACGCTCTAGCGGTCTTCCTCCGGCGAAACCCTAGACCGGGGGCCCCGGATCGTCTACCCCTATAGCTATCTCCGTACGAGGGTAGCCCGGTGGACCTCCCTACTTGTTTTGGTTTGTTTAGGACATATGTACATGGAGGGCCAAGTTTAGGCCAACTTTGCCACATTCTAGGCCCCGGTTGTGACACGGCTGGAGTTTCCTAGTAGAGATCAAGGATTTTACTAAGTGTTAACGCATGTCCGGGAAGGGGGTCACACGTGGGGCCTACACATGGAACCTACCAACCTTGCACCACTCTCACACACATATTCTAGGGGCACATGCAAGTTTTCATATGATTCCGACGCTCTAGCGGTCTTCCTCCGGCGAAACCCTAGACCGGGGGCCCCGGATCGTCTACCCCTATAGCTATCTCCGTACGAGGGTAGCCCGGTGGACCTCTCTACTTGTTTTGGTTTGTTTAGGACATTTGTACATGGAGGGCCAAGTTTAGGCCAACTTTGCCACATTCTAGGCCCCGGTTGTGACGCGGCTGGAGTTTCCTAGTAGAGATCAAGGATTTTACTAAGTGTTAACGCATGTCCGGGAAGGGGGTCACACGTGGGGCCTACACATGGAACCTACCAACCTTGCACCACTCTCACACACATATGGTAGGGGCACATACAAGTTTTCATGTGATTCCGACGCTCCGGGTCTTCCTCCGGCAAAACCCTAGGCCGGGGCCCCGGATCGTCTACCCTATAGCTATCTCCGTACGAGGGTAGCCCGGTGGAGCCCTCTACTTGTTTTGGTTTGTTTAGGACATATGTACATGGAGAGCCAAGGTTGGGCCAACTTTGCCACATTCTCGGCCCCGGTTGTGACGCGGCTGGAGTTTCCACGTAGAGATCCAGGATTTTACTAAGTGTTAACGCATGTCCGGGAAGGGGGTCACACGTGGGGCCTACACATGGAACCTAACAACCTTGCACCGCTCTCACACACATATTCTAGGGGCACATGCAAGTTTTCATATGATTCCGACGCTGTAGCGGTCTTCCTCCGGCGAAACCCTAGACCGGGGGCCCCGGATCGTCTACCCCTATAGCTATCTCCGTACGAGGGTAGCCCGGTGGACCTCTCTACTTGTTTTGGTTTGTTTAGGACATATGTACATGGAGGGCCAAGTTTATGCCAACTTTGCCACATTCTAAGCCCCGGTTGTGACGCGGCTGGAGTTTCCTAGTAGAGATCAAGGATTTTACTAAGTGTTAACGCATGTTCGGGAAGGGGGTCACACGTGGGGCCTACACATGGAACCTACCAACCTTGCACCACTCTCACACACATATCCTAGGGGCACATGCAAGTTTTCAGGTGATTCCGACGTTTCGGCGGTCTTCCTCCGACAAAACCTTAGACCTGGGAGCCCGGATCGTCTACCCCTATAGCTATCTCCGTACGAGGGTAGCCCGGTGGACCTCTCTACTTGTTTTGGTTTGTTTAAGACATATGTACATGGAGAGCCAAGGTTGGGCCAACTTTGCCATATTCTAGGCCCCGGTTGTGATGCGGCTGTAGTTTCCACGTAGAGATCCAGGATTTTACTAAGTGTTAACGCATGTCTGGGAAGGGAACTTTGCCACATTCTAGGCCCCGGTTGTGATGTGGCTGGAGTTTCCACGTAGAGATCCCAGATTTTACTAAGTGTTAACGCATGTCCGGGAAGGGGGTCACACGTGGGGCCTACACATGGAACCTACCAACCTTGCACCACTCTCACACACATATTCTAGGGGCACATGCAAGTTTTCATGTGATTCCGACGCTCCGCTGGTCTTCCTCCGACGAAACCCTAGACCGGGGCCCCTGATCGTCTACGCCTATAGCTATCTCCGTACGAGGGTATCCCGGTGGACCTCTCTACTTGTTTCGGTTTGTTTAGGACATATGTACATGGAGAGCCAAGGTTGGGCCAACTTTGCCACATTCTAGGCCCCGGTTGTGACGCGGCTGGAGTTTCCATGTAGAGATCTAGGATTTTACTAAGTGTTAACGCATGTCCAGGAAGGGGGTCACACGTGGGGCCTACACATGGAACCTACCAACCTTTCACCACTCTCACACACATATTCTAGGGGCACATGCAAGTTTTCATGTGATTCCGACGCTCAGGTGGTCTTCCTCCGACGAAACCCTAGACCGGGGCCCCTGATTGTCTACGCCTATAGCTATCTCCGTACGAGGGTAGCCCGTTGGACCTCTCTACTTGTTTCGGTTTGTTTAGGACATATGTACATGGAGAGCCAAGGTTGGGCCAACTTTGCCACATTCTAGGCCCCGGTTGTGACACGGGTGGAGTTTCCATGTAGAGATCTAGGATTTTACTAAGTGTTAACGCATGTCCGAGAAGGGGGTCACACGTGGGGCCTACACATGGAACCTACCAACCTTTCACCACTCTCACACACATATGCTAGGGGCACATGCAAGTTTTCAAGTGATTCTGACGCTCCGGCGGTCTTCCTCCGGCGAAACCCTAGACCGGGTGCCCCGGATCGTCTACCCCTATAGCTATCTCCGTACGAGGGTAGCCCGGTGGACCTCTCTACTTGTTTTGGTTTGTTTAGGACATATGTACATGGAGATCCAAGGTTGGGCCAACTTTGCCACATTCTAGGCCCCGGTTGTTACGTGGCTGGAGTTTCCACGTAGAGATCCTGGATTTTACTAAGTGTCAAGGCATGTCCCGGAAGGGGGTCACACGTGGGGCCTACACATGGAACCTACCAACCTTGCACCTCTATCACACACATATTCTAGGGGCACATGCAAGTTTTCATGTGATTCTGACGCTCTGGCGGTTACCTCCGGTGAAACCCTAGACCGGGGGCCCCGGATCGTCTACCCCTATAGCTATCTCCGTACGAGGGTAGCCCGGTGGACCTCCCAACTTGTTTTGGTTTTTATAGGACATATGTACATGGAGAGCCAAGGTTGGGCCAACTTTGCCACATTCTAGGCCCCGGTTGTGACGCGGCTAGAGTTACCACGTAGATATCCTGGATTTTACTAAGCGTTAACGCATGTCCCGGAAGGGGGTCACACGTGGGGCCTACACATGGAACCTACTAACCTTGCACCACTCTCACACACATATTCTAGGGGCACATGCAAGTTTTCATGTGATTCCGACGCTCCAGCGGTCTTCCTCCGGTGAAACCCTAGGCCGGGGGCCCCAGATCGTCTACCCCTATAGCTATCTCCGTACGAGAGTAGCCCGGTGGACCCCTCTACTTGTTTTGGTTTGTTTAGGACATATGTACATGGAGAGACAAGGTTGGGCTAACTTTTCCACATTCTAGGCCCCGGTTGTGATGCGGCTCGAGTTTCCACGTAGAGATCAAGGATTTTACTAAGTGTTAACGCATGTCCGGGAAGGGGGTCACACGTGGGGCCTACACATGGAACCTAACAACCTTGCACCACTCTGACACACATATGCTAGGGGCACATGCAAGTTTTCATGTGATTCCGACGCTCCAGCGGTCTTCCTCTGACGAAACCCTAGACCGGGGAGCCCGGATCGTCTACCCCTATAGCTATCTCCGTACGAGGGTAGCCCGGTGGACCTCTCTACTTGTTGTGGTTTGTTTAAGACATATGTACATGGAGAGCCAAGGTTGGGCCAACTTTGCCACATTCTAGGCCCCGGTTGTGATGCGGCTGGAGTTTCCACGTAGAGATCCAGGATTTTACTAAGTGTTAACGCATGTGCGGGAAGGGAACTTTGCCACATTCTAGGCCCCGGTTGTGATGCGGCTGGAGTTTCCACGTAGAGATCCCGGATTTTACTAAGTGTTAACGCATGTCCAGGAAGGGGGTCACACGTGGGGCCTACACATGGAACCTACCAACCTTGCACCACTCTCACACACATATCCTAGGGGCACATGCAAGTTTTCAGGTGATTCCGACGTTCCGGCTGTCTTCCTCCGACAAAACCTTAGACCTGGGAGCCCGGAACGTCTACCCCTATAGCTATCTCCGTACGAGGGTAGCCCGGTGGACCTCTCTACTTGTTTTGGTTTGTTTAAGACATATGTACATGGAGAGCCAAGGTTGGGCCAACTTTGCCACATTCTAGGCCCCGGTTGTGATGAGGCTTTAGTTTCCACGTAGAGATCCAGGATTTTACTAAGTGTTAACGCATGTCCGGGAAGGGAACTTTGCCACATTCTAGGCCCCGGTTGTGATGCGGCTGGAGTTTCCACGTAGAGATCCCCGATTTTACTAAGTGTAAACGCATGTCCGGGAGGGGGGTCACACGTGGGGCCTACACATGGAACCTACCAACCTTGCACCACTCTCACACACATATTCTAGGGGCACATGCAAGTTTTCATCTGATTCCGACGCTCCGCTGGTCTTCCTCCGACGAAACCCTAGACCGGGGCCCCTGATCGTCTACGCCTATAGCTATCTCCGTACGAGGGTATCCCGGTGGACCTCTCTACTTGTTTCGGTTTGTTTAGGACATATGTACATGGAGAGCCAAGGTTGGGCCAACTTTGCCACATTCTAGGCCCCGGTTGTGACGCGGCTGGAGTTTCCATGTAGAGATCTAGGATTTTACTAAGTGTTAACGCATGTCCGAGAAGGGGGTCACACGTGGGGCCTACACATGGAACCTACCAACCTTTCACCACTCTCACACACATATTCTAGGGGCACATGCAAGTTTTCATGTGATTCCGACGCTCCGGTGGTCTTCCTCCGACGAAACCCTAGACCGGGGCCCCTGATTGTCTACGCCTATAGCTATCTCCGTACGAGGGTAGCCCGTTGGACCTCTCTACTTGTTTCAGTTTGTTTAGGACATATGTACATGGAGAGCCAAGGTTGGGCCAACTTTGCCACATTCTAGGCCCCGGTTGTGACACGGGTGGAGTTTCCATGTAGAGATCTAGGATTTTACTAAGTGTTAACGCATGTCCGAGAAGGGGGTCACACGTGGGGCCTACACATGGAACCTACCAACCTTTCACCACTCTCACACACATATGCTAGGGGCACATGCAAGTTTTCAAGTGATTCTGACGCTCCGGCGGTCTTCCTCCGGCGAAACCCTAGACCGGGTGCCCCGGATCGTCTACCCCTATAGCTATCTCCGTACGAGGGTAGCCCGGTGGACCTCTCTACTTGTTTTGGTTTGTTTAGGACATATGTACATGGAGAGCCAAGGTTGGGCCAACTTTGCCACATTCTAGGCCCCGGTTGTTACGTGGCTGGAGTTTCCACGTAGAGATCCTGGATTTTACTAAGTGTCAAGGCATGTCCCGGAAGGGGGTCACACGTGGGGCCTACACATGGAACCTACCAACCTTGCACCTGTATCACACACATATTCTAGGGGCACATGCAAGTTTTCATGTGATTCTGACGCTCCGGCGGTTACCTCCGGTGAAACCCTAGACCGGGGGCCCCGGATCGTCTACCCCTATAGCTATCTCCGTACGAGGGTAGCCCGGTGGACCTCCCAACTTGTTTTGGTTTTTATAGGACATATGTACATGGAGAGCCAAGGTTGGGCCAACTTTGCCACATTCTAGGCCCCGGTTGTGACGCGGCTAGAGTTTCCACGTAGATATCCTGGATTTTACTAAGCGTTAACGCATGTCCCGGAAGGGGGTCACACGTGGGGCCTACACATGGAACCCACGAACCTTGCACCACTCTCACACACATATTCTAGGGGCACATGCAAGTTTTCATGTGATTCCGACGCTCCAGCGGTCTTCCTCTGGCGAAACCCTAGGCCGGGGGCCCCGGATCGTCTACCCCTATAGCTATCTCCGTACGAGAGTAGCCCGGTGGACCCCTCTACTTGTTTTGGTTTCTTTAGGACATATGTACATGGAGAGACAAGGTTGGGCTAACTTTTCCACATTCTAGGCCCCGGTTGTGATACGGCTGGAGTTTCCACGTAGAGATCCAGGATTTTACTAAGTGTTAACGCATGTCCGGGAAGGGGGTCACACGTGGGGCCTACACATGGAACCTAACAACCTTGCACCACTCTGACACACATATGCTAGGGGCACATGCAAGTTTTCATGTGATTCCGACGCTCCAGCGGTCTTCCTCCGACGAAACCCTAGACCGGGGAGCCCAGATCGTCTACCCCTATAGCTATCTCCGTACGAGGGTAGCCCGGTGGACCTCTCTACTTGTTTTGGTTTGTTTAGGACATATGTACATGGAGAGACAAGGTTGGGCCAACTTTGCCACATTCTAGGCCCCGGTTGTGATGCGGCTGGAGTTTCCACGTAGAGATCCAGGATTTTACTGTGTTAACGCATGTCTGGGAAGGGGGTCACACGTGGGGCCCACACATGGAACCTACCAACCTTGCACCACTCTCACACACATATTCTACGGGCACATGCAAGTTTTCATGTGATTCCGACGCTCCGGCGGTCTTCCTCCGGTGAAAACCTAGACCGGGGGCCCCAGATCGTCTACGCCTATAGCTAACTCCGTACGAGGGTTACCTGGTGGACCTCTCTACTTGTTTCGGTTTGTTTAGGACATATGTACATGGAGAGCCAAGATTGGGCCAACTTTGCCACATTCTAGGCCCCGGTTGTGACGCGGCTGGAGTTTCCATGTAGAGATATAGGATTTTACTAAGTGTTAACGCATGTCCGAGAAGGGGGTCACACGTGGGGCCTACACATGGAACCTACCAACCTTTCACCACTCTCACACACATATGCTAGGGGCACATGCAAGTTTTCGTGTGATTCCGACGCTCCGACGGTCTTCCTCCGGCGAAACCCTAGACCGAGGGCCCCGGATCGTCTACCCCTATAGCTATCTACGTACGAGGGTAGCCCGGTGGACCTCTCTACTTGTTTTGGTTTGTTTAGGAAATATGTACATGGAGAGCCAAGGTTGGGCCAACTTTGCCACATTCTAGGCCCCGGTTGTGACGCGGCTGGAGTTTCCATGTAGAGATATAGGATTTTACTAAGTGTTAACGCATGTCCGAGAAGGGGGTCACACGTGGGGACTACACATGGAACCTACCAACCTTTCACCACTCTCACACACATATGCTAGGGGCACATGCAAGTTTTCATGTGATTCCGACGCTCCGACGGTCTTCCTCCGGCGAAACCCTAGACCGGGGGCCCCGGATCGTCTACCCCTATAGCTATCTACGTATGAGGGTAGCCCGGTGGACCTCTCTACTTGTTTTGGTTTGTTTAGGAAATATGTACATGGAGAGCCAAGGTTGGGCCAACTTTGCCACATTCTAGGCCCCGGTTGTGACGCGGTTGGAGTTTCCACGTAGAGATCCAGGATTTTACTAAGTGTTAACGCATGTCCGGGAAGGGGGTCACATGTGGGGCCTACACATGGAACCTACCAACCTTGCACCAGTCTCACACACATATGCTAGGGGCACATGCAGGTTTTCATGTGATTCCGATGCTCCGGCGGTCTTCCTCCGGCGAAACCCTAGACCGGGGGCCCCGGATCGTCTACCCCTATAGCTATCTCCGTACGAGGGTAGCCCGGTGGACCTCTCTACTTGTTTTGGTTTGTTTAGGACATATGTACATGGAGAGCCAAGGTTGGGCCAACTTTGCCACATTCTGGGCACCGGTTGTGACGCGGCTGGAGTTTCCACGTAGAGATCCGGTGGACCTAGGCTCGGCCCAAGAAAACCTAGGCTCGGCCCATGTATATCTGTGGGTTAGGTTTGTTTAGCTTAAATACCTCTACTCTCTCATTCCACTCCGCTGCCTCCTCCTCCTGCCCAAAGCAGCCGCCACCACCCGAAGCCACCGCCCGCCCGAAGCCGCCGCCACCCAGAGCCCCTCACCGGCTCGAAGACGCCGCCACCCGAGGCCGCCCATCGTCGCCGACCACAGGGAATCTCCAAGCCCTTTTTTGGTTAATTAGATGCATTTCAGAGCAACCACACTTAGAAAATTGTTCTTTCGTTCAAATGCATACTTTAGGATGCCCAACCCGCATGCTCGTCCTCAACTCGGAGGCAACGCTGGAGGACTGCTGAGCTCCATCGGGGCTGGGGATGTCCGAGCCTGGGCTCCACCGGGTTGGCACTGGGAGGTGCTACCTTCCAGGAATCGTAGCTTGGTGAGGAATCCAGGTCCCGTTGTTGACCCGGAGCTTCTTTGGTGGAGGTCCCATGGTCCAGGGGCGGTTCAGAGGGAGCCGGCCCCCGAGGAGGTGGTACAAAGGCGTGTCAGGGAGGAGGACGAGCACGTCCGCCGCTATATGTATGTGTTGGAGCTCAGGTTCTCCAATACATGGCAGGTTCTCGAGGGATCTCACCCGAGCTATGCTCGTGTGATGGTTCCTTCTCTCTGGATGTCCACCGCCCGCGGCTCAGTACCCGGTCGTCGGCGTCCAGTTTGATTGAGTGAGATGTATTAGTGATATTATCGAATTTGTAGTAGAAAACTATGTCGAGAACTTGAATAAGATAACTAATATCTTGTTTGTGGATGCTGAATATGATGATTCACAACGTCAATTCATGTGGGCGTGGAGACAACTATTCTCACGATAAGAATCCCTCCAATTAAGAAAATATAGACAATCTTTAAATAATTGGTTATAATAAATAAGCACAAATTAAATGCAAAAAAATTAGAAGGAGCTACGCCGACGGCCACCCTCGGCGTAGGCCCAGTAGGAAAACCAGGAAAGGGGAAAGAAAACGGCCATAGCTACGCCGTGGGTAGCCGTCGGCGTAGCTATGACACCGTCATGGGCCGGTGGACGTGGGCCTTGTTACGTCGAGGGCGTCTGTACGCCGATGGCCCCTGTACGCTGATGGCCACCGGGCAGAGTTGGCCTGGGCTGGGCCTATGCCGACGGCTCCGACTTTTGGCCGTCAGCGTAGCCTGGGGCCGTCGGCAAAGCTGTCCATTCCTGTCATGAGTGGACATACGCCACATGGGGCTCAAACTCCTAACTACCAATGAAAGAAGGTGGAGCTTTTGCATGCGCGTTGGACTTCTCCCGGAGAGTCCAGCAGCTTCAAGCAGGCAATGACCGTGAGCGCAGAAATGCAGTGGCGAATCCAAGCATCTACAACTGTTAGATTCATTGAGTTCTATTCAGATGAGCGGCCCATAGCAGCTTCAACTTGTAAACCAACGGCTTGGATCACTCCAAAGGAGCCTAAGAACGCTAATTATGCTTAAAATTTGAGTAATATTGATTTTTAGCATAAATACTAAATATACATTTAAGCAATTTTCTGAATTAGGGGGGCAATGGCCCCCTCTCCTTGATTCAGTGAAACTTTGCCACTTTAAACAAGGGGCCTTCGGTGTGGTGTTCCCCTAGGGGCCCCAAAGTCTATGGACCGACCCTGGCTATGCATGCATCCACAAGTGCACAGCTGATCGATCGATGCATTGGTTGAAGTGGACGTCCCAAAAGTGGCCATATCCGGCATTCACCACTCGGGGTAGCTTCTGCTGTCGGGGACGAAGGTGGTGTCCTTGCTGTCTCTAGATGCGACAAGGTTGAGCTTGCCCTCGGGTACCACGATGTTTTCGAAGTATTGTCCCGACTTGACGCAGATGCGGAAGGGGTGGCTGCTTCCAACCAGTGCATCAGCGATGGCCGCCGAGATGCTGTTGTGCATGTCGGAACCGTCAGTTGCCACCACAAAGGTGGGGTCGGCCAGTAGACGACGACCCTCCCATGGATCGTCCGCCGTGATGGAGGCGATGAAGCAGAAGAACTCAAGGAAGGAGAGTAGCATAATGCTAATGCTTGTTGTCATCGTGTCAACTGAAGTGGTGTCTAGCTGGTGTTGTGAACTTGGGAGGAGCGCGCAAGCCTGCCTCTATTTATATACTACAGGGAAGAACACGACACTTTCAAGTGTGCCACGCCTCGACTAGTCCTTGTCCGATCTTGAACAGCTGACAGCCCACTGAAAGCAGTGGCGCGTGAGGCCCGCCTGCTGGCCTGTCTCCCGACGGAGGAGGAGCGGATGCGGTCGGAGTTTGAGCCCTCGACTAAGTCATGTCGGTGTTTGAATCGCCGAAGAGCTCCTTCTTATCCCTAGCCGCGCGCTGGCCAGCCACCCCGCTCCTCTCTTTCTCTCTTCTTCTTCCTACCTCCTTCCTCTTCCTCGCATCGTTCCCAACTCGCTCCACAAATTCTCTCAACCATTTTTAGCAATTTTCTACTATGATTTTCACCCAAACTTGGTGGTGATATACATTAGGAAGCTAGGGAAGGCCTGATCTACTGATGGGATAGCTTGATGAAATGATTTGGGGCGTTTTTGTGGAGCAAGATGGTTGTGTTCTTGGTGAGCATTGGCTATGGTGGAGGCTGAGACTGCAGCTTGAGGTAGCTGCGTGGTGGAGGTGTCGATCTAGTGACTAGAGGCCGCAACGCTACATGACTTCGCACACTTCAAGGGTATACCCTAATATCTCGATTTTTACAGTCATTAGTGTATGTGTATTGTTAGACTTGGATGTGCTTTATTGTATCTGGTTTATTAGTTGTAAGAATATTGGGCTAGAGGATTAGAAGTATATTTATTTATAGACTATAATGTGTCATGGTACTGGTTTTTGACGAGGTTCGGTATTTTTAGGTCAAAAGTTATGTCAGATAATGTGGTGATTAGGTTTTACTACGGCGACGGTGTCGTTAGAAAAAAGAGCACGGAGATGATCTGGGCGAGTTTGACTGCATTGTAAAGGGCTCTAGGCACCTAAAACATGGTCTGTTAGTGAGTTGAAGGATTGGTTATCTGCTTCATTAGGGCTTCCTATGACCCATACTGTCGGTGTGCTAGCATTATGGTCTAAGTCAAGAATTACGCATATGTTTTATTTGAGACCCATAGAAGAGGACTCTAAATGGCTCAAATGGTTGAAAGCTTGCCAAACAAGGAGAGTTAACCCCATCGCCTTAATGCTTCATATGGTTAAAGAGGGTGGTGGTCATGGACAAAGCAGTCAGACCCAATATGGGGGTGGTGGTTATGATAATGGCTAGAGAAGTCAAGGGCAAGATGGAGGTGGTGGTGGCTACCATTATGGCCAGAGCAGTCAAGGCCAGGATGGAGGTGATGGTGGCTACCATTATGGCCAGAGCAGGCAAGGTCAAGATGGAGGTGGTGGTGGCTATATTCATGGCTAGAGCAGTCAAGGCCAAGATGGAGGTGGTGGTGGCTACCATTATGGCCAGAGCAGTCAATGCCAAGATGGAGGTGATGGTGGCTACCATTATGGCCAGAACAGTCAAGCCCAAGATGGAGGTGGTGGTGGTGGTGGTTATGATTCTGGTCAGAGTAGTTATGCACACACTGGAGGTGGTGGTTATGAATTAGATGAGGGTAGTCATGAGATAGGAGAAGACATTTTTAGTGGTGAGGCGGAAGAGGATGAGATATATGAAGGTTTCTTGCAAAATGAGATGGAAGACGAAGATTCATACAACAATAGTGATAACGCTCATGATTCTGCTAAGTCTGATGAAGAAGAGATTGTCCAACCTATTCTGGCATCCTGGAATAATGACCACACAATAGCAATGAATTAGAATGATGGGCATGACTCCGCCTGGCACTATCACAAGAACAACATCTCCTAGAGTGCATTATATCCTAGCAAGAGACATCCGCAGGAAGCAGTCGTTTTGTGGGCATTGTCCACACAACGGGTCTTCAGAACCAAAGTGTCCTCTCAAAAATATTTGACACTGGTTTGCGAGAAAGGTGAATGTCCTTCAAGGGTGCATGCCTATCACCCACAGTATGACACCAACTGATTGGTGAGCGGCGTTGTGTTGCACACATGTCAACTTCCTAGAGTTCTGCAGGAGCATCGTAACCTGACTTCTACCCTCCTGGCTCGACTATTGTACACAGAGATAGTGGATGTAAATAGTGTTAGTTAGCATATCCTATAGATATGGTAGGTGTAGATATGTATCAATCGGTCTGACTGTGGAGAGCAAAGCCATGGAGGTAAAAGCTATCATCAATAAAGTTGTTGTCAGATTTCTCTACAAAATATCTCACGACAAGGCTTGGAAGACTAAGCAGAGGGCACTGGAGGTCAGATTTGGTTCATATCGAGACGGATACCACTATGTTGTTCGGATGCTCCAGACACTGCAGGCTAGGAATCTAGGCACCTATGTAGACATCAAACACTTTACGTTGCCACGGGAACCAAATTTGAGGGTGCTGCATCGAGTGTTCTTCTCATTTGCTATATGCATAGAAGTTTTCACTCACTATCGACCAGTCATTTGTGTGGATGGTACATTTCTCACTGACAAGTATAGGGGTTAGATCTTGACCGCCATTGGTCAAGACAGGAACAATCAAGTTGTTACATGTAACACCCTCAAATCGGCCCTATGCAAGTTTTAGCCCTTTCCGCCAAACCCGCATAGAAACGATTCAAGGACGCCCACCAAGCATTTTCGTGCGGGTGGAAAACGAAGTAATAACATTACACAACAGTCCTCGATGGGACCCACAGAACAGATATATATTCAACAGCGATTCAACGAGTCAAGAATACAGATATAGAATACAAAGACCGAAATCACTTTGAAACGATAGAGCGTCCGACTACGGACAAGATGCAAATGGGGCTAAGAGCCCTGACGAATAACCAATGGCGTCCATAACCCTGCCCAGGCCAAGCCGGAAGGGTAACCCTGCTAACGACGTCGATCTCAAACCTGCTAAAACAAAAGGGGTGCCGACAAAGGGCAAAGGAAAAAGAGGAGCGTCAGTACTGAGGCCAGTACACGGCGAGGCTAGAATTCGGCGGCTCTCGCCTACATAGGTATGGTGGGCTGAAGCGGCAGCGCAGCGGCACTAAACAACCTATAGAGACTCGGTATCACTAGCGGCTATTAGGGAGGGGTAAGAAAGACCTATTCAGATCCAACCTAAAGCTAACACCAATCAAACCCATCCTGGTATTTCCCCCTCGAGACCAAATGAGGAAGTCGGACCAAGGAACCCACACAGTTGGAAATTTTACTCATTCCATTATAGTTGCAGCAATCACTAATCAGATATAGATAGCATGAGTCATCCTGAATCATAAGTAGTGGGCAGTTTTAGTTAACCATTCCGTGGTAGTTGCAACATTTACTAGTCAGATATAATTGTCCTGAGGAATCCCAAAAACCCAGCAGTTGTTGGCACTTTTATCACATTCCATTGGAATTGCAATACTTACTAGGCAGGTATAGTATGACACAAATCACCACAGAACCACCAGTTGTTGGCATTTTTAATATCCGTTCCGTTATACTTGAGCTGATTACTGGTCACATATTAAGTCAAATTTATAGCACTACTTTAGTTATGCTTGTCTATGATCGAGATACTGTGCTCCAAGTCGTCCATAACCGCAGACACGGCTTTCAGAAAGTTTTACCCTGCAGGGGTGCACAAATAGCAACACACACTCGATCAACCTCGGAAAAACCAACTCAAAACCCAACGAGGCATTCACGACAAAGCGATCACAGGATTCAGAAATATTTTAGGGGGCCACCCCACTAAGCTACCCGCAACAAAGTTGGCCGGCTCCGGAACAGACCCAGGGTTTGTGTGGACGGCTGTAAACGACTGGGAACCCGAAAGTGTGACTAGGCTTGTCGATACAGCGAAAACATGTCATGATTCTAAACATTACAGGTGCTCCACGCACAATCGTAAATAAAACAGTAACATGGCATAAGTATAGGATAGTAATAAAACCCTAAACTAGTTTGTGGCCCCAAGAAATAGAAATGAATCAAGCTCTGGCTCAGGGGGGTCCATAAGGCCTCCCGGATGTGGATAGTGCGAATAGTCAAGGAACAGGTATCAAGTACTCGGGGTCCTACGGGACACAAGTGAGCGTGGAAGAACCAAATAACATCTATTGCCCACCGATGCCTCTGCATTAGTTATAGTTAGCATTTTAATAGTTGTATTTTCAGTCATGATCATCTCCACCAATAAACATCTCCACCAATAGACATCTGCCAGCATTCCAACAACTGTGGTACTCGACAACACGAGATCGCACCTGAGCAAGCATCTACGAGTCGCAAGGCTAGCTATCTACCAAACAAGGGTAATAGGAGGTGTCCAAGGCAATAAAGAGGCTACACGGGATATAACTGGTGTACGGAAACTAAAGCATCGTGACACGGATAGCAATAGATCATCTGGAGGAAATAAAGACTATAAATGCAAAATAGGTAGAAGGGGAAGAGATGCTCGCCTGGGAAAACACTGCCGAAGGATCATAGCCGGAGAACTTGTCGATACTCGCATCCACTCATCGGCCTAATCCGCGAAGAAGCAAACACTAGAAGAAACACCGGATGCAATATTTAATACTACGGCAGAAGATCCGGCATGATTATGATATGATGCAGAGATGAACAATTTAATATGCGACAGTCGATACTGTCATATTATAAAAATAATGGAGGTCTCGGATAGGGAATCACATTTAGGGTTCAGCGAACTTGGGCTCCGAGGGGTTCGAGGTTCGACGGGGTTCGACGGGGGCGGAAACGGCTCGACGGGATCGGTCTCGGACAACGGAAGTAGATCTTGTCGCATCCGGGAAGAAGGACTTGTTTTGGCGTCGGAGGATCATCGAACCCGCCCTGGTCGGTGTCGCTCTTGTCGTCGCGAAGATCTTGTCGGGTCTGCGCCATCGAGTCAGTCTTGACATTCGGGAAGAAGAACTTGGCGTTCCGGTGGCGATCTTGGCGTCCGGGGGGTGAAGTACTTGTCGTTCCGAGAAGCAGGTCTTGTGGTGGTAGACGAGGCCGGTCTTAGCGTCCGGGTAGAAGACCTTCGGGCATCGGATCCAGGAAGGAGTACTTGTCGCATCTGTGGATTGGTCCTCGGGGGTGCAGAATTTGGCGCGCCAGGGTTCGGTCTTCGGATCCGCGTAGAAGAACTTGGCGTTCCGGGAAGGAGAACTTGGCGTTCCGAGGGATCGGTCTTCAGTGGCGTAGTAGACCTTGTGGTTCCACATCGAAGATCTTGGGGTTTCCGCGGCGAAGGTCTTGGTGGGGATCGATGCACTCGTCATGGGGTCGGTCTTGAGTGGCGGTGGAAACTTGTCGAGATGTTGTCGAAGCAATTAGTATCATCACCAAAGGCATCGTACTATCCCCACACAACACGAGATGAGAGCAACAGGGTAACTGTTAGGGTTAAAATCACACGGTCAGTACACAAGCACATGCTTGACCACAAGCAAGCAGGCGAGGGGCAGTGCTAGGCGCCGTCAGGAGGAGAGCAGGCAAGCTCGGCTGTGCGGGGGAAAACGGTCGAGGGCGGCGGGTCGATGAGGGCCGAGCGGCAGCAGCTTGTAGCGAGGAACCCAAAAGCGGCCTGCAGAGGAGATCTCAGGCACCCAAAAGCGAGGGCCATACGAGGACGCGGACGAGTGGTGTCTGAGGCGATCGAGGAAGGCGACGCGGCGGCGCCGGGATGATCAGCGGCGGTAGGTCCAGATCGGGGCCGCACGGCCAGACGGCAGAGGACATGGCGACGAGGGGACGGGGCTCTGCGAGGAGGCGGGGCACTGCTGCTGTGCTCGGGATGCAGGCGCGCGGAGGAGCACGGCCGGGCCGAGGCAGAGGTAGACGATGGCGGCGGAACTTGGGGAGGAGCGAGGAGAGGGCGAGGCTCGAGGCGGTGGCCCTAGGCGAGGAGCGGCGGACCGGGGCCCGAGGTGCCCGCAGGCAGGCCTGGCAACAGAGGCCGCGACGACGGTTCCGGGAGAAGGCGGCGGGGACCTCGGCGGGGACGGGCGATGCGGGGTGCGGGGAGGCCCGGCGGCGGCCGGCGGCGCCAGAGGGAAGGTGGATGTAGCGGGGAAAGGGGAGAGGGGAGGTAGCTGCGGGGAGCGGAGGGCGCGGACGGCGGGTGCCGGAGCAAGGTGAGAAGAAGGGGGCATGTGAGGATCCAGGCGAGCGGGGTAGGTGGGGGGAGAGGCGAGCGGGGGCGGCCTGGGTGTGGGATCAGGTCGGGCGGTGGTACCGAGGTGGTCGGGTCGGTGGTCGGGCTAGGGGACGCGTGCGTGCGTTGTGTGCGTGTTTGGCCGAGAGAAAAGTGAGGGGAGTGGGCGGGAACGCGGGGAGTGGGGCCAGGTGGTTAGCGTGTGGGGGTTGGTGAGGGGGTGGCGACCAGGTGGTGGCCCAGGTGATGAGGTGGCAGGCGGCGACGTGGGGGCTTGGCTGTGCCGGGTGAGGTGGAGGGTGGTGGTTGGCTGGAGTGAGGTGGAGGGGGCTGGGTAGGTTGGGTTTGTGTAGATTTAGGAATAGACTAGGTTTTAGTTTAGGGCTTGGAGGTGGCCGGCCGGGCTTTCGAGCCTGGCGGGCTGCCTCCTAAAAATAAAAGAAATATTTTATTATTTAAGATGGGGCTTTTGAAGACCGTTGGTAGACGAAACAAAATAATCCGGAGACCCGTGTTTTTAATTTGAATTAAAGGCGGGGCGTTTAGAAAACAGAACCAGACTTTTCAAAAATAGTTTTTAAACCAACCATGCATGATGATGATGATGCTCAAATGCAATGTGGCATGATGACATGAGCATGCGGTCATGACGATGCAATGCACAAAAACAACGCGATTTTCTAGTAGTGGTTTTGGCGGGGCGCCACAATTCGACACCACTAACAATGGATCTCGCCCTCGAGATCCGCCTCATGGTACCGGGAAGAAGATCGGTGATCTGAATCTTCTCGCCATTGGTCAAGACAGGAACAATCAAGTTGTTACACTAGCATTTGCTTTTGTGGAGTGCGAGAACACCGAGAGTTGGGTATGTTTTTAAGGCAGCTGAAGATAGCAATTGTGAAGGATACACTGAATGTGTGCATCCTTCATGATAGGCATCCGAGTATACTGAACGTGCTAAAGAAGCTAAAGCAGCCCGCTCCTGATGAACTAACTCCATGGAAGGACATGCAGAGCTGTTGGTGCATGCGGCATCTAGGGGCCAACTTTTACTCACAGTTCAGGAACAAGTCCCTTATGAATCTATTAAACAAGTTTTGCAAGAAGAACCAGGAGTGGAAGTATATAAAGTGACATGGCTATCTGGATGACTTCACTAAAAAAACATGTTAGGCAGAGGAAAGTGGCAAGAGCAACAACTGTCATGGCTCATGCACAGCACAAGGTGACTTGCTAGGATTTGACCAACCTGGTAATAGGAGAAGGCCTGGGAGACGGATTAAAATATTTCAGGAATGGATAGATCACAAGCCTATGGAAAGGTGGTCTCTATTGCACAACACACATGGAGCTAGGTTTGGCGTCATGACTACAAATCTCGCTGAAACATACAACTTCATCTTGAGGGGAAGCAGAGCTCTGCCATTAATATCATTGGGGAGTGTAATTTCATCGGAACTTTGAAGTACTTTAGAGACAGACTCTAGATGGCTCAGATGCATGTCATCAACAACCCAAACACAAGGTATTATTCAAAGATTATGGATTACATGAATGCCAAGATGGAAAATGCTCGGTCTATGAATGTCATTGCCATTGGTAATCAAGAAAGAAGGTTTGAGATGCGCCTACCTCCAAACCAAGATGGAAGCTCGTCTAGGCAGCATGAGCACCCTCGTCCACTCCGCCATGGGATTTGTCGATGGCTCTCATAGCAGGCGACGCCGAGAGAACCACCTTCAGACCAGGCTGGAGGCTCGGCTTGGTAGCAGGAGACGCCAAGAGCACCACCTCTAGACCAGGCTAGAGGCTCGGCTTGGCAGCAGTAGCAGCCGCAGCTTACTTTTGACTAGTGGCAGCATCAGCAGTTTACTTTTGACCAGTGGCAACAATAGCCGCACATCCCCTTCATGGACTTTGATTATCGCCCACAATCTCGTCCCGAGGTAAGCATTTTCCTATCTATTTTTGTTACATGCAGTATACAATCGTTGAGTACTTCAATTTTTTTTACATGGGCATGAGGATATGGACAACCAAGCATCTCCTCCTTAGGTTCGTGGGTGACTGATGAGGACGAGGATCAGCAGACACAGCAGGATCAGGTTGACTGGTTTGGCCAGTATCAGACTCCACCACCGTTACCCACACAGGGCACACAGACCCAGGCTGACGGGTCAAGTCTACCTCCTCGAAATGTGTGGGCGCCACATAGCTACGGACGGACTACACCTAGGCATCCGCAACCTCGTCGTGGCCAGTGATACCTATATGCGTGACATATATATCTTTCTATGTGCCAGCCATATATCTATCTATGTATGTGATGCCACACCTTTCTTTTATTTCACATTTTTATTCGACAAACACTTGAACATAGCTTGCAATATAATTCAACATAACTTGCTTGCGATAGGTAAATAAGATACAAATAAGAGCATGCTCTCTCCCTACGACTATGCCTTGCTCTAGTTCTTCCTCCGATAGGTAATTTCCTTGCCCTTACCCTTTGATGATGCCTCTCCCTTACCATTCAATGATGACTTGGCCTTACCCTTTGATGATGCCTCCCCTTAGCCTTTGACGATGCCTCCTTCTTGGCATGCGCTTTGTCCCACTCAGCTCTCACCCTGGTCCCAATGATTGGTGGCATGAAGATATCATATTCATCTTCGCTTTCTTGTATCCACAACCAAGGGTACTCGGCTTGCCTCTGCATTGAAGCTTCATTGATGAATTTAAGCTTGGCCCATCTTGCGTTGATCCTAAGAAGCTCTTGCCGTATCTCCTCTGGGTCCTCGATGGACACCCTTTTCTACGTAATTCCTCACCCAGCTCAGGGAGGAGATAATCACTAGTAATGAGTTCCTCCAATTGGGCTGGATTATTATCTATCCTACAGGTCCTGGTGAAATAAAAAGGTCATAGGACATCCTGGTGTCAAAACTACGGTCATTGGGAAAACCAGACATAGTGGCTAAAAATGTGAATGGTGTGCTTACATAACTTCGTGAGGAGGGGTTTTTATAGAGTAAACGAACGATAAATGGCAGGAACTCATTGGCGGGAAGAACTAAGCGGGAAACCTTTTGGCGGGAAAAATTTTGACGGGAAAAAGTTTGGAGGGACAACTAAAGATACATTTTCTCCGAAATTAACTAACGACTACACAGTGATGTAGAAATTAGGATACTTAACAACACTTCAATTGAATGAAGATACATCATGACACTACAACTGAAATGAAGATACATCGCGGCACTACAACTAAAATGACGATACATCACGACACTACAACTGAAATGAAGATACATTGCTACTGAGACATATATCTACCTTCCCTGAGTCCAGCGCGGGTACTTCCCGGTCATTTTCCCACGTTCCTCTGCCGCATGCGCCTTATCAACCCTTTCTCTTAATCTCTTCCTTTTCGCCCGACTGTTCTCCTTGCGCACATGTTCCTCCACATACATGCGCTCTTCCTCTTCCGCCCTCCTCTTCGCGTTTATCTCCTGGTTTCGAGCTCTCTCCTCTCTTATTTTTTCAGTTCTCTCTCCTGCTCCTTCTTCTCCTATTCGGCCATCCTTTCGGCATGTTCTTCAGCGTGAAAGTCGGCCCACGCACGCTGGCTCCTATCATGAATCTCTTGCACGGCCCAAGTTGGCTGCTCCGTGTCAATCCAATGGTACCACTTGCCAAGAGGAGGAGGAGACTACAAGCACATTAATGGCATGAATACAAGAACACATAGTAACGTAATTCATTCATATTCATCATGCTTTGGGAGCATACTAGAGGCCTCTCGTGGGACGAACTTCCTTGCCGGGGTGGGCTTGCATCATAGTTGGCGCCCATGAAAAACTTCATGCTCATGCAAGTAGAGAAATCTACCGACTCCTTGACCTTGGTGAGATGGCCGCACCAACAACGCTCTTGTTTCATGTAGCACCCTGGTAAAACCACTACTAGAAAATTGGTCGTTGTTTTACCTTGTGCATCATCATGATTGCATGCTCATGTCATCATGCCATATTGCATTTGAGCATCATCATGATGCATGGTTTGCCTAAAATTATTTTACAAAAGCCTATTTTTTCTAGATATTCCCCTCTTTATTTTAAATCAAAACCCTAGGTCTGTCTGGATCTTTTATTTGTCTAAAAATATTTACTAAAAGACCATTTAAAACAAAACAATTAAATAAAAACACTTTATTAAAACTAGGGGAGGCTGCCACCGGCTAGGCTCAAAAGGCCCAGCTAACAGAAGCCTACGACCCTTGATAAAAACCCTAGCCAAACCCTATACCTACACGCACGCAACACCCCACGATGCCGCCACCCACCCACACCACACCCGGCTGCACCCACACGCCACACAACTCCTACACCCCACCTGGAACACGCGCACCCACACCTAGATGCATGTGGTCAGAACACACACTACATGACCAAGCACACACGCGAACACGTCGCACATCACGCACGTTTCTGTCGACGCCTACCCTGCCCACCTCTCGTCTTCCAAATGGAGAAGAACATGTGTCCCCTTCCCCTGATGGCAAAGCCTCCTTCGATCCCGTCCCTATCGCCACTGGTCACGCCTGCCTATCCCTCGACCGGCACATGTGCCACATCCTCCCCTGCCACGCTGGTTCCCCGACCCCTGCACCACCCCACGAGTGCAGCCTCTGTCGTGTGTTGTGTCGATCGCCACTCTCTTTCTCGTGAAACCCCATGCACCGTTTCTCCAAGGACGCCCTCCGGCCTCGACTCGGCTAAGCCTCACCATGGCACCGCCTCCTTGTCGCCCTCGCGTCCTCAAGTGCCCACCGCCACCATGCAACACGGTTGCATCCGCGCCTCTACTAGGCCAATGTCGCCCTGACATCCATCTCCACCACCACGAGCGGCCTCTAATTCTCCCGTAGCCGCGCATCCCATCGTCACCGGCCACCTCCTCGTCGAGGCCGGTCTTCTTGTGAGCTCACCGTCCATCATCGCCCTGCAGGGTCCATCCTCGCTATGCCTTCCTCCTCTCTGCAAGCTCACCATGCCGCCTCTACAGCGAGCCTCTCCTCCTCGACCTGATCCAACCTCTAGTCGTCGCGTCCCTCTTGGCTCGACCCCGATGTCATCGACGCCTTCTCCGTGGCTGCCGTCATCTGACCCTATTGCTGCTTTGTGCATGCCCTGCCCTGCAGTGGGATTTTTTTCCTGCTGATGTTGATATTCCACTCGGTGCAGGCATGTCTTGCCAAGGTGGATTGACCAGGGTACACATTGGTGCACTTACACACCCGGCACGGTACCTTTGCCGTTTTCTGCTAGGGTTTATGCACACCGTCCTGGCTCCTAGATATGTTGATGAGGTGGTGCCACTACATTGGATACCCTGACCTTGAGACCAGAACTCCGCCGTGGTTGCCGCAACCCAAGACCAACCTCATGACAAGTGCATCGATCCCCGCCAAGATCTACTTCCGTTCGTGTCGACGATGCTTGCAACTATTGAACGAGTGGGAACCTCAAGATCGTCTTCACGGAACCCGAACCCCTCGGAACACCAAGTTCTTCTTCCGGATCTGATGGCCGAGACCTCAAAGACCCCAGTCCCAAGGATCCGAAGACCGATCCGTCTAACCCCAAGACTCGAACCGAAACTGAAGGTCTTCACCACTAAAAGTGTGACCTCTATCCGACCCCTATTTTTTTAATATGACATACATCTTGTTGCCTAATTAAATCATCATGTTGCATACATATTTCATGGGTCCGGGTTATTTTATCAACTCACCTGATAATTAAATATGGAGATTATATGTGGGCTATTCTAGGCTTATATTGACTCCACTTAAATTTGCGTAGCGAACTGATGCCATGTTTTTCCTTGTTAAGCCAAACATTTAAATTGCGGGGTAACTAAATAACTTGAACCTTCTATTAATTGCCGGGATCCCGATTTCGCTTAATATTTCTTAGTTGCATTGCATCTTTCCCATCTCATGCATCATCTCATAAACATCCCCGGTCTTCTACCATAGTATTAAATAGTGCACCCGGTGTTTCTTTTAGTGCTTATTCACGGATTATGGCATTGAGTTGATGCGAGCTTCGACCCGTTCTTCGGATGTATCTTCGGCTATCTTTTCTAGGCGAGCATTTCCCCCTTTCTACATATTTTACATTTATAGTCTTTACTTCCTCCTGATGATTTATTGCTATTTGTGTTGTGATGTTTTATTTTCCGTACCATTTATATCCCTTGCAGCCTCTATATTGCCTTGGACACCTCATATTGCATGTTTTTAGTAGAGAGTTGGCCTTGCGAATCGTAGTTGCTTGATCAGGTATTTGTTCGAGTTGTCGAGTTCCAACATTGCTCGGAGGTTGGCAGATGCTTAATGGTGGAGATGATCATGGCTTTCATTATAACTTGTCAATTAAAATACTGGAAATAGATATATACCGAGGCACCGGTGGTAATAGATGTTATTTGGTTTTTACCCGCCTACTTGTGTCCACCTAGGACCCCGAGTTCTTGATACCTGTTTCGAGATCGAGCGTGCTAACCACATGTGGGGTGTGTGGGCACCCCTATCGGCTTATTACCTACTTTCAAAGTACTGTACTAGGGGACAAAAAAATAGTTCGGGCTTTATACGTTACCTAGTGCACCTATGCCATGTATGCCATGTTTATTACCTATTGCTCGATCAGAGTTTATTACTGTTGCGTAGGTGTGACACTCTGTCATGGGATTATATTGTCTATGGCCTCTGCTCACGTGACAAGTCCACGCAACCTCAGGATCCGTACGACGATTACCTATACCTCGTACGGGTAGCTCTTTTGGGTGGCTCCCATGTACTTGCTTTGGTTCTAGGAAAGCGTCATGTCCGAAACCCCGCCGACATACCGATGGGTGTATGTTAATTGATCTGGCAAAAAGGGTAGAAGTGCGTGTGGTAACTTTGGTGCACCCCTATAGGATTAAATCTTTTCGAAAAGCCGTGTCCACAGTTATGGACAACTTGGAGCATTGTTTCTCGATGATAGACAACTACAACTAAAGTTCACTGTTATAATTTGACTTGTATCTGATAGGACTAGTAAGTTGGATACCACCATGGAATGAATGAATAAAATTGCCAACTGTGTGAGTTCCTCGTAATGACTTCCTCGTTTGGTCTTGAGGGGGAAATACTAGGATGGGTATATTTGGTGGTAATATAAGGTTGGTTCCCAGTCTTTCTCATCCCTCTCTGATAGCCGATAGTTGTATTGAGTCTCTATAGGTTGTTTAGTGCATGCTTCGCTGTCGCTTCCGTCCACCATACCTATGTAGGCGAGAGCTGCCGAATTCTAGACTGATCGTGTACTGGCCTCAGTACTGACCGCTCCCTTTTTCCTTTGCCCTTTGTCGGCACCCCTTTTGTTTAATAGGTATAAGTTCAACGTTGTTAGCAGGGTTACCCTTCTGGCTTGTCCTGGGCAGGGTTATGGACGCTATTGGTTATTCTTTAGGGCTCTTAGCCCCATTTGCACCTTATACATACTCAGATGTTGTATCATTTTCAAAGTGATCTGGATCTTTGTACTGTATATCTGTATTCTTGACTCATGGAGTTGTTGTTGTATATATATGTTCTGTGGGTTCCATCGTGGACTATTGTGTAATGATATTATTTCGTTTTCCACCCGCACACAAGTGCCTGGTGGGCATCTTTGAATCGTTTCTATGCAGGTTTGACGGGAATCGCTAAAACTTGCATAGCACTGATTCAAGGGTGTTACAAAGTGGTATCAGATCTCAATAGTTGCGATGCCCCACTAGTCTAGCCTGTAGGATAACCTAGCTAATGACCGATGTATTGTGTCAAAAATATGTTGCAAAATCGTTGGATAGTTCTGATTAGGTCTGATTTTATTCTTTATCTCTATGCTTTTCTCCTCTTACCTTTGCATGTTTTGAATCTGCTCCCTTACCTTCCTTCAAGTCCAGGATTTCTCGTGGTTGGGTTTCCATCGTACCTTTAGGGTTTCGGTTCCTTCCTCTTGTAACGGTGTTCTGCATCCGGTCTTCATGCTATATGAGGAATCTTCCTCTGTGTACCTCTTAGTGGACCAAAACTCACTAATTTCTTTATATCTTCCGGTGTTTTCAACACGACAATATCATCTACACTAGATCCAATGAATAGCATGCATCACTCCTTTGTTTTCCGAACATCGCTTGTGAAGATCTGCAGTCTGAATTCTGAGAGTTGGTTGCACTGTTCTCATATTCGTGTACAAAGTAATGCTTCGAGTGCGGGATGGAGTCGCGACCATGCCACTACTCTTATCATTAACTTTTGTACATTGAATCGATGGATCAATGCAATTTTACTCCTTCCACGGAAGTTAGAGGTGGTCTTATCTTTTGATACCTTTACCTTCTTCTTTGTTTCGCCAGAGTGTTCTATCGACAAACGTGAGCTACGATCCCTTGTTGGTGGTGTCGTCGATTTCAAGACGGAGCAAGAATCTTTGTTAGTGGTGTCATGAGGATCTACACGGAGCGAGAAGATTCAAATCGTCGGCCTTCTTCCCCATACCATGAGGCAGATCTCGGGGATGAGATCCCTTGTTAGTGGTGTCGAATTGTACCACCCCGGTAAAACCACTACTAGAAAATCGCTGGTTATTTTATCTTGTGCATCATCATTATAGCATGCTTATGTCATCATGGCACGTTGCATTTGAGCATCATCATCATGCATGATTTGCCTATAATTATTTTACAAAAGCCTATTTTGTTTTCTAGATATTCCCCTCTTTATTTCAAATCAAAACCCTAGGTCTGTCTAGATCTTTTATTTGTCTAAAACTATTTACCAAAAGACCATTTAAAACAAAATAATTAAATAAAAACATTTTATAAAAACTGGAGGAGTCCGCCACCGGCCAGTCCCAAAGACCCAGCTAGCAGTAGCCTACGACACCAGATAACAACCCTAGCCAAACCCTAGACCTACAACGGCCCACGCCGCCGCCACCCATCCACACCACACCCACAGCTGCACCCACACGCCACCTGGAACACGCGCACCCACACCTAGCTGCATGTAGCCATAACACACACTACACGACCAGGCACACACGCGAACAGGTTGCACGTCACGCATGTTTCTGTCGACGCCTACCTCGCCCGCCTCTCGTCTTCTAGATCGAGACGAGCCCGCGTCCCCTTCCCCTGTTAGACAGACCTTTAGATGGGAACTGGCTCAACGCATCTAGTGCGTGGCCTATCTCTTTATATATGGGTACCAAGAGGTACGGTACAAATACAGTTACAGAGGCTTATACAGTTGTATACAAATACAGTCTAACACCCTCCCTCAATCTTAACTGTAGCCTGAAGAGTTCAGTAAGTTAAGATTGCGTCTACAGCCTATGAACAAAGGAAAAAAACAACGGTTTGGTGAAGATATCAGCAAGTTGATCTTTAGAAGAGGTGAACTTGATCTGCAGAAACTTCTGTGCAACACGTTCCCTCACAAAATGCTAATCAACTTTGATGTGTTTCGCTCGGGCATGAAATACCGGATTCGATGAGAGGTATGTGGCACCAATGTTATCACACCAAAGAATAGGAAGCTGACTGTGAGAGATCTTCAACTCTCGAAGCAAGGACTAGACCCAAATAAGCTCAGCAGTGGCATCAGCAACCGCCTTGTACTCAGCTTCAGTGCTACTGCGAGAAACTGTAGCCTGCTTCCGAGCACTCCAGGCGATCAGATTAGGACCAAAGAATACTGCATATCGCCCCGTGGACCGCCTGTCATCTGGGTTACCAGCCCAATCCGCATCACTAAAGGCCGACAGCACACCAGAAGGAGCCGGTCGCAGATGCAGTCCATAAGTAGCAGTGGAGCGAACGTAGCGCAGAATACGCTTGACAGCAGTCAAGTGAGGCTCTCTAGGGGCATGAAGAAATTGGCAGACATGGTTAACTGCATACGAAATATCTGGTTGAGTGATGGTGAGGTATTGAAGAGCCCCAACAAGGCTCCGATACTCGGTAGCACCATCAGCCGAAAGTAGAGCCCCAACAGTAGCAGAGATAGTCTCAATGGAGGACATGGGAGTAGTAGCAGCCTTGCACTGGAGCATGCCAGCACGTCGCAAGAGATCCTGAGAGTACTTCTGCTGTGAGAGAGAGCAAGACCATCATGTGGATATGTGACCTCTAAGCCAAGGAAATAGTGGAGTTTGCCCAGGTCCTTAACAGCAAAATCAGAACTGAGAGCCAGAACTAAACGATCAGTCGCCGCAACAGAGGAGCTGACAAGGATGATATCATCAACATAGACCATAATGTACATAGTAGCTTCCGGTCGCTGAAGAATGAATAGTGAAGTATCAACAGTGGAGGGCACAAACCCATGTGCACGAAGCGCAGAACCCAGGCGAGCATGCCAAGCACGAGGAGCCTGCTTGAGACCATAGAGCGCTTTCACCAAGCGACAGAGATCATGAGGACGATCAGGGTCAACAAAACCAGGAGGCTGACGCATGTAGACCTCCTCCTCAAGAACACCATGCAGAAATGCATTCTGAACATCCAACTGACGAAGTGACCAACCTCGTGTGACAGCAAGTGAAAGAAGCAGCCGAATCGTGGTTGGTTTAACAACAGGACTGAATGTATCCTCGTAGTCAAGACCATACCGTTGCTTGAAGCCCTTAGCAACCAACCTGGCCTTGTACCACTCAATAGAGCCATCCGCATGCCGTTTGACCTTGAAGACCCATTTGGAATCAATGACGTTGATACCTGGACGAGGAGAGACCAACTGCCAGGTACCATTCTGACGAAGAGCCTGAATCTCGAGGTCTATAGCAGCACGCCAGTGAGGAATACTCATTGCTGCTTGATAGTGGCGGGGTTCCGCAGTAGGATCAGACTGCGCATGAGCTAAGAAGGCAGCAATCTAGGCAACAGTACCATCAGTGCGTTCCTTGGGACGATGAATGCCACTCCGACTACGCGTATGCGGACAGAGAACCACAGGTACTGGAGGTGGGTCATCGACCACCTCATCGGTAGAGGCAGGCGACGACGCGGGAGATGGGCTCCCAGGCGGGGAAGCTGTGGGCGACGGAGGCCCACTGGCCGGCGAGGCGGGTGGTGACGAAGCCGGCCCAGGTGAGGTAGACGAAGGCGACGCAGGTGGTGAGAACCGCATAGGCAGGGACGGCCCACTACCATCTAACCGCGCGGGCATACGCGACGCAGGCGACGACGGGGCTAAGGCAGTCGGGGCCGAGGAGGAGACCTCGGGGCGCGCACTCGCTGCATGGTGCATGCAGCGATCGACGTCACTGTCGACAGAAGCAGGTCCTGGCGACTCGGGTGCGTGAGGGAGCTCGAGACGAGCACCGCGTCCCGTACCTGCACTGTGGTTAGGCAACAAGACAGGCGAATATGCAACATCCTCAAGTTGATCAGGCGAAATAATGGAGGGATTAGTGGAGGATGACGACAAAGGAGAAGATGGCATATTCGAAAAAGGAAACAGATTTTCGTCGAACACAACATCACGAGAAATATAGACTCTATTAGAAGGAACATGGAGACATTTGTAGCCTTTGTGAAGAGCACTATAACCAAGGAAGACGCATTTTTTTGAGCGAAACTCAAGCTTGCGACTGTTGTAAGGCCGAAGGTGTGTCCAACAAGCACAGCCAAAAAATTTAAGAAAAGTGTAGTCAGGGAGTTTCTTTAAACATTAGTTCAAGCGGTATCTTCATATTTAATACACGAGTAGGGGTTCGATTGATCAAGAAGCAAGCAGTGGTAAAAGCGTCATTCCAAAACCGAAACAACATGGAGGCATGAGCAAGGAGTGTAAGACCAGTTTCTACTATGTGGCGGTGCTTGCGCTCGACAGCACCGTTCTGCTGATGTGTATGTTGGCATGAAACACGATGCGAGATCCCAAGCTTATTAAAGAAAGAATTGAGGTTGCGATATTCACCCCCTAATCCGACTGAACATGAATGATTTTATGCTGCAGGAGTCTCTCAACATGTATTTGAAATTGTAAAAATACATTAAACACATCAGCTTTGCTCTTAAGAAGGTAAATCCACGTAAAGCGACTATAGGCATCAATGAAACTGACATAGTATTTATGACCACTGACAGAGGTTTGGGCAGGGCCCCATACATCCGAAAACACAAGCTCTAAAGGAGTAGTGACCACATGAGACGAAGACACAAACGGTAACTGATGACTCTTTCCCTGTTGACAAGCATCACAAACAGCTAAAGTTTTATTACTGGACGACGTAGGGAGCTCATGTCGATGCAGAACATGGCTAACTATAGGAGACGCAGAATGACCAAGCCGTGCATGCCAATGAGATGCCGACGTGCGAACAGCACTGAAAGCCTCCAGAACGGACGGTGCCTCCAACGTGTACAGGCCCTGATGGATGCGACCTCTAAGCAGAACCTCCCGTGTGACTCGATCCTTAACGAAGAGATGAAACGGGTGAAACTCACAGAACACATCATTATCATGAGTAAACTTACGAACAGATAATAATGGACGAGTAACTAGTGGGACACGAAGAACATTGCGGAGGCGAAGACAACGAGAGGAACTAGACAGAAGGGAAGCCTGACCAACATGAGTAATGGGCATACCTGAACCATCAGCGGTGCGGACCTTGTCATGGCCGCGGTAGGGCTCCTGCGCGTGGAGGTGACCCGCCTGGTTGGTCATGTGCTCCGTGCCACCAGTGTCAAAGTACCAAGCGGGGTCAATCGGATACGAAGGCGTGTACCCGCCACCACCGGAGTAGCCTCCACCGGCAGCACTCTGCTCGGCGATGGCGGCCTGCTTCTCATTGCCGCGCCGATCATTGCCGATGCCGAGGAAGTCCTTCTTGAAGCGACGGTGGCAGCGAGAGGCATAATGCCCATGGATGCCACACAGTTGACAATCAACGTTGGGGCGGCCTCGACTGAGTGCAGGAGGGCGCTGCTGGTACTGCTGTGGGGGCGATGGCGACGGAGCCGGCTGGCGGCCCCCTCCTCCTGTGGGCGGGCCAGCAGGGGAGCGAGGCGGGCGGTAGCCACCGCGATAGGCAGCATTAGCATGGGGATCATTAAGCTGCATCTCAGCATGACGAGCGTCAACACGCTGCTCGGTGGAGAGGAGTCACGCGTACAAGTCCCTAGGAGACATCGGTGTGTCGCGGCCCCTCACCGCCTCAACCAGATTGTCGTAGTCGTGATCAAGGCCCCGGAGAACAAAGTCCGTGAACTCCTCATCACGGAGTGGCTGGCCGATGGCGGAAAGGGTGTCGGCGAGCGTCTTGATTTTGTTGGAGTAGGCGTGTGCAGAGGAGTCGAGATTTTTGCACTCGAGGAGCTGTTGACGAAGCGCCGATGCTCGAGCGGAGGAGTTAGCGGAAAAGCTGTCCGCTAGAGTGGACCAGACATCGAGGGACGTCGCGGCAAACACCACTAAGCTGGCGACGCCCTCCGTTAGAGAGGACTGCAGTGCCGACAAGATGGCCTGGTCTTGCGCGACCCAGGCGCGGTACAGAGGGTTCTCGGCGATGACCACAGGGACTAGGCACGTCGGGCATGGATGACTCCCATCGACGAAGCCTTCGAGATGCCGACTGCGAAGGAGCGGCAAAATCTGCGCCCGCCAGTACAGGTAATTATCCTGCGTAAGGCGAACCGTAATGAGGTGGGTGAGCTGGTACGGACCAGTACCCGGACCGTCACCGACCAGAGGTCCAGCAGGAGCGGCGACTGCGGCCGCTGTTGGGAGGATCGGGGCGGTGCTAGCCTCGCGCGCAGCCGAGGCTGGGATGGTGTGGCCAGGTAGGGCCGACGGGGTAGAGACTGACGGCGCGCGGAACGGAACAAGCGGCGCCGGCGGCGGAGGGAAGAACCCTGGGGCGAACTGTGATGACCCGAGGTACAGAGGGCGCGTGGTGTGAGACACAGCCATCTGGGTGGAGTTGCCGGCGGCGAGGATTGCCGCGAGATGTGGAGGGATGAAGGGCGCCGCCGCAGTGGAGGTTGCGGAGGCGGGCAGAGCAGCGGAAGAAGCCGAGGAGGCGCCAGAGGAGCTCATGGCGCCGAAGATCGTGGTGACGGCGCGGCGACCAAGAGGGGCGGCGGCGGCCACGGACAGAAGACGGCGGCTAGGGTTTTGTTTGTGAAACCTAGTCTGATACCATGTTAGACAGACGTTTAGATGGGAACTGGCTCAACACATCTGGTGCATGGCCTATCTCTTTATATATGAGTACCAAGAGGTACGGTACAAATACAGAGGCTTACACGGTTATATACAAATACAGTCTAACATCCCCTGATGGTGCCGCCTCCTTCGATCTTGTCCCTATCGCTGCTGGGTGCGCCTCCCTATCCCTCGACCGCCACCTGTGCCACATCCTCTGCCGCCACGCTGGTTCCCCAGCCCCTGCACTACCCCGCAAGCGCGGCCTCTGTCCCATGCCACGCCGGTCGCCAATCTCTTCCTCGCGAAGCCCCATGCATCACCGCCCCCAGGCCACCCTCCTACCCTGACCTGGCTGAGCCTTGCCATGGCACCACCTCCTAGCCACCCTCGCGTCCTCGAGTACCCGCCGCCGCCGTGCCTCTGCCAGGCCGACGCCGCCCCATCGTCCATCTCCACCCCCGCGAGCGGCCTCTGCTTCTCCCGCGGCCGCGCATCCCGCCGTCGCCGGCCACCACCTCGTCGAGGCCGGTATTCTCGCGAGCTCACCGTTCGTTGTCGCCCCTGCAGGGTCCATCCTCGCCACGCCTTCCTCCTATCTGCAAGCTCGTCGTGCCGCCTCTGCAGCGAGCCTCTCCTCCCTGACCTGATCCAAGCTCTGGCCGTCGCGTCCCTCCTGGCTCGACCCCGACCTCGTCGAGGCCTGCTCTATGGCCACCGTCATTCGACCATGTTGCCGCTTTGTGCATGCCCTGCCCCATGGTGGATTGTTTTCCTGCTGATGTTGATGTCCCACTCGGTGCGGGCATGTCTAAACCTGGGCATTCCCGGTTTACAACGGTTTCATCTGGTTCCTCAAACCAGCCCATTGCTGTCAGTTTAAGCTGGGTTGGTCTGGTTCGAACTGTTAAGATGGGATGTGGTCTGACAGGTTTGGTGCGGGTTGGTTTGACAGTTTAAATGGTTTGGGACCGGCTGAAAGAGCATGCATGCACAAAAGACAACACACATGCATGTACTGGATAGATTGTAAACCAAGTGGCTGGTACAGCAGGTCTTTGTGCACATGAACTTTCTGTAAATAGTACTCTAAGGAAGAAATCACTGGAACTGATTAATTACATGCCAAGAACAAAGTTTTACATGCACAGAACAAAATTATGAATTCTCATCAGTATTGTGCGGCTCGAGTTGAGTGAGATTGACCGACAATTCACGAACTTGAAGAATGGTATGGTGATCCCACGTTGACATTTTTCTTTTGGTCAGCATCGAAGGTGCTGCAAAGCATCCAAACCTGAAAATACCAACAATTTAGTTTCTTTTGGACATTCCATGCTGAAGCTTACTATCCTATAACTTACAACAAAATTATTACCCTAGCAAGGTCGAATGATAAATATCAAAATGCCCTCAAATTAGAGACAAGAATTACAAGATTTAATGGCAAACACAATGCATATATTTAAGTTGCAAGAAGAAACACAACTGAGCTAGCTCACCAGATGATATAGGTGTAACTCCAGATTATATCACATACAATATTCTTTTAGATGGGCAGTGGTAATTTCAGTAGCAACAAAATACAATGTAAATGTCCAAATACCGAAGAAAACAGCCCACTTTTTCAGACTGCTAAAAACTTCAGATTTCATAGTACCGGAGAAAGTTGAATATGCAGGAGCCAAAGATTGGATCTCCCTTAAATTATTACATCAGTAGCTAATCTTGCAAATATACAGTGAATCTCTAATATTTCAGGCACAATGGTAACCAAAGGTTTCTATAGAGATGATACGATGCTATCGAGTGATGGTATTCCAGGCACTAAAGTGATGACAGGTGCAAGGATGTATGTATATCGATCGGATTTAGAAAACATTCAGTACAGGTGATGGGATCATGGCATCTGGTTGATCATTTCAAAATTTGGAAAAGAAATTTTAGCACATGCATGCATGCTGAATAAGGAACAATATAGACAACAGTAAAAGAGAAACCACATACCTAATATATGGAATTTTGGAGATACATTGAGTTAAAGTTGCGAGTTCTCAACTTGCTTAGCGTTTTTATGGCCTGAAAAAACAATATTAGTTTAGAGACATACATGTGCAGCCATTGCAATTACTAGCATACAGCAAGAAAATGTCACACATGTCACAAAGATCACTCTGAACATTTTGATAAATTCAGTAGCTAATCTAGCAAACATAACTTGAATTAATGGGCCGTAACTCGATTTTCTTGCCAACATCATGCTTCTCCAAACTCCAAACCTCCAAGCTCTAATGAATTCAAGTAACAAGAAATTTAGTATAACTTACACATCAAGAATAGAAAAGAACTAAGAGCTAGGATCTAGGATTTTGGTTTTACCTTGTGCAAGCTCTTCATACTTGTGTAAATCTGCAATTGTTTGTCGTATATCAATTTTTTTGGGTGACGACCTTAACCAACTCTGTCCGCAAATTAGTGCTTCAACCATCTTTGGGGACAATGAGCTCCTTTGCAGATTAATTACTCTACGACCAGTGCTAAAGCTAGCTTTAGAAGCAATCGTTGAAACTGGAACAGCTAAGACATCCTTTGCTACCTTGGATAATGTTGGATATTTGTTTCGTTGCCTTCTCCACCAAGTCAGAATGTTAAATTCATCCGTATCTTTCTCACACAATTCTGACAAATATCTGGATAACTCCGTATTTGCTGCTTTACTTTCTATGACTTGCAAATGTTCCTTAAAATTGGATGCCCATAACTTTCTTGGATCCTCGGCACATTCGTCAAGATCAACTACAAGGGGTGCACGAGGAGCCTCACTATCACATACTGAAAGTACAAGAAACGAGCTGCTGAAAATCCCTGCCACGGGATAGACTGAGATGTCTACTATAGTTCAGAAATAACACACAATTTTTTTATATATGCTAAACACACGATCAGATGAGCTTTCCCCATTCCTCGTAGCTGGCTGTGGAATGCGACAGTATATATAATTTGACAACAGCTTGCACCTCGCAGACAGCAGAGTACAAAATATTCTTCTGAAAACTCGGAGATGAAGCATGCCACTTACTGAAAACTGAATGCGACAGTACATATAATTTGATGATATAAAAACACAACACAGATGTCTATTTTCAAACACCTTTAACACCTGATCTAACAAATAAAATGACAACAAAGACCATTTTGGCAGGATGTCCTCACATAATGTGGGCCAACTTCTACACTTTGTGCCTTTTTTCCCATGGGAGCATGCTCATTCAAAACTGGAGATGTGCTCCCTGCTATAGCCATCACAACGTCATGAGTTGCGACAGGTTACGAGAATGGGCTAATGGCTACTTTTGCCATAGTAATGGCCATGACAGATGATATGCTTCCATCAGAAGTGATGTGTAGCTGTCACTTGGTGTGAATGAAACATGAGGCTACTGTGAAATAAACGTTGCAATTGATACGGTCGATCTGGATCCTGCCATTGCAGCCATAACCATCGCGGACGCACAGCTTTGCTAAAAATTGCAAGATCTTTGACACCCAAACCTCCAAAAAATTGCAACATCTTCCTAGCGAGCAGGTTTCCATGAATACAAGAAGGACAACAGAGGAATTGTGGTCTCAATCAATCAGGGGAGACCGGAGACAGACCTGAGGCGAGCAAAATCTCTTTCGGTAATTTGTCGCCGCCTCGCCCTCGCCTCTGCTGCGGGACGGGGCACCCAACCCTTCTCCTCCATGACCACCGGCGGTAACCTCCGCTTCCGCCGATCCCCCGGCCTCCAGCAACCTCTCGACGCTGAGATCTGCCATGTCCCCGCAGCCTCGGTGCCGACGCCTTCCGCCTCCACCGACCGCGGTGCCCTTGCCTCCGTTGTGCCCTCTCGCTGGCGGCGGTGTGTGATATGTGGTTCGATCTGATGCGGTTTCGCAGTTTAGAGGGTTCCCATCCGTCTCAAACCGGCACAAATATTTTTATTCCGGTTTGGATGGTTTAACAGGGAAAACCCGGCACAAACCGGTGAACTGGTGCGGTGCGGTTTGGGCTCGCGGTTTGCACGGTTTGAGACCAGATAACGCCCAGATTTAGGCATGTCTTGCCAAGGTGGATTGACCAGGGTACACATTGGTGCATTTACACACCCGACACAGTACCTTAGCCGTTTTCTGCTAGGGTTTGATCACACCGTCCTGGCTCCCTGATATGTTGATAAGGTGGTGCAACTACGTCGGCTACCCTGACCTTGAGACCAGAACTCCGTCGTGGTTGCCGCAACCCAAGAGCGACCCCATGACAAGTGCATCGATCCCCGCCAAGATCTGTTGGAGATATGCCCAAGAGGCAATAATAAAAGTGATTATTATTATATCTTTGTGTTTATGATGAATGTTTACATCCCATGCTATAATTGTATTATTAGGAAACACTAATACATGTGTGTTTTGTAAACATAAGAGAGTCCCTAGTAGGCCTCTTGTTGAAACTAGCTTGTTGATTAATTGATGATCATGGTTTCCTGATCATGGACATTAGGATGTGATTAATAATAAGGTTATATCATTAGGAGAATGATGTGATGGACACACACCCATAGTAAGCGTAGCATAAGATCAAGTCATTAAGTTCGTATTGCTGTAAGCTTTCAAATACATAGTAACCTAATCCTTCGACCATGAGGTTATGTTAATCACCATCACCGGATGGATACTTTGATGACATCAAACGCCACTTCATAACTGGGTGGTTATAAAAGTGTCATTGGGTATTCTGAAAGTATGTGTTGAAGCGCATGAACCAAGATTGGGATTTGTCCATCCATATGACGGATAGATATGCTCTGGGCCCTCTCGGTGGAATGTCATCTAGTTAGCTTGCAAGCATGTGACTAGGTCACAAGGGATGACATATCACGGAACGAGTAAAGAGTACTTATCAGTAACGAGGTAGAACTAGGTATGGAGATGCTGACGATCAAACCTCGGATAAGTATAGTATCGCGTGACAAAGGGAATTGGTTTCGTATGTAAGTGGTTCAATCGATCGCGAAGTCATCGTTGAGTATGTGGGAGCCATTATGGATCTCCAGGTCCCGCTGATGGTTATTGATAGGAGATGTGTCTCTGTCATGTCTGCATATTCACGAACCGTAGGGTGACACACTTAAGGTTCGAAGTTGTTTTAAGTAGATATGGAATATGCGTTGAAGACCGAATGTTGTTCGGAGTCTCGGATTGGATTCGGGACATCACGAGGAGATCCGGAATTGTCCGGAGAATAAGATTCATATATAGGGGATCATTTTCTGAGTTAGGAAATGTTTCGGAGTGTTTGTATGAGGATTGTAGAAGGTTTCAGAATGTTCCGGAAGGTTCTAGAGGATTTCTTGGAGTTTGCTTGAACCAAGAAAGGGTCAAAGGAAACCTAGTGGGGCAAGACACGGATTCGTGGGGGAGGAGGACTCCTCCCCCTTCCCACCGCCGGCCATAAGAGGGGAGTCCTACTAGGACTCCCCCTCCCCAGGCGCGCCTCCCCCCCTTAAATAGAAGGGCAGTGGCGCCCCCTCCTAGCTCTCTCCCACAACTCCCAATCTCTGCCGCCTCTCTCCTCCACCTTTCTTCTGCACAGGCATAGGCGAAGCCCTGCAGAATTCTCTACTCCACCACCACCACCACGCCGTCGTGCTGCTGGGATTCCGTGGAGAAGATCTACTACCTCCGTTGCTCGCTGGAACGGGGAGAGGAAGGTCTGCTTCGACTCCGCACGTGTGACCGACTGTGGAAGCGCTGCCGAAACGCGGCGCCGGAAGGATCGTCCACTTGACCGACTGCGGAAGCGCTGCCGGAACGCGACGCCGGAAGGATCGTCCACACGATCTTGAGATCGGCAAGTGATCGACTACATCAACCACGAGATCTAATCTCGTTAACGCTTTCGGATCTACGAGGGTTAGTTCCTATCTATCTCGTTGCTCATGTCTAGTAGATTAGATCTTGGCTTTTATCTAGATTAGATCTAGGTTTTGTTCGTTCTTGCGGTAGAAATTTTTTATTTTCCATGCTACGAACCCATTAGTGGTATCAGAGCTGTATCTATGCGTAGATCTGTTGCACGAGTAGAACACAATATTTTTGTGGGCGTTGATGCTTTTGTTATCGGTGTCTTAGCGTGTACTTTGCATCTTGCGGCATGGTGGGATGAAGCGGCTCGGGCTAACATTACATGTCATCGCACATGAGACTTGCTCCACGCTTGACGTGCAACTTGCTTTGCACAAGTGGCTTTGCGGGTGTCTGTCTCTCCCACCATAGTTAAGATTCAATTTACAATGAGCATCTTGACAACACTTGTATCAACGTTGTGGTTCATGTTCGTAGGTATGATCGGTCTTATGCGAAAGCCCTAAACCATGTAAAACATGCAAAGAAAATTAGAGGCGTCTAACTTGTTTTTGCAGGGGTTTTGTGATGTGATATGGCCATCATGTGATTGTGATTGTATTTGATGTATGCAATGATCCTTGTTGTAATATGGCAACCGGCAGGAGCCTAATGGTTGTCTTTAATTCTGTTAAGACCTGCGTGTCTATTCATCTTGTAATAGCTTTATTCCAAGTAGTTGTAATAGTTCCTGGTGATGATGGACAACCATGAAGCGGCACCACTGACCTTGACGCAATGCTGGTGATGATGGAGATCATGTTCGTGCTTTGGAGATGGAGATCAAAGGCGCAAGAAGAAAAGGCCATATCATATCACACTAATTATGAATTTCCTGTGATGTTAATCCTTTATGCATCTTGTATTGCTTAGATCGCGACGGTAGCATTATAAGATGATCCCTCTCACTAAATTTCAAGTAATAAAGTGTTCACCCTTAGTTGGCACCGTTGCTAAGACTCGTCGTTTCGAAGCATCTCGTGATGATCGGATGTGATAGATTCTACGTGTGCATACAACGGGTGCAAGCCAGATTTGCACATGCGGAAACTAAGGTTATCTTGACGAGCCTAGCATGTACAGACATGGTCTCGGAACACGGAATACCGAAAGGTAGAGCATGAGTCATATAAATGATATGATGAACATGAAGATTGTTCGCCGATGAAACTACATCTTCTCTCGTGAAGATCGGACTTGGTGTAGTGGACTTGGTTCGTGTAATCACTAAGACAATGTGAGGGATGTTGTTTTGAGTGGGAGTTCACCTAGTTAGTTTAAGAATTAAATTAGAACTCAATTTGTCATAAACTTAGTCTAAACTACTTGCAAATTGTTGTAGATTATGGCGAACCCCTCCATCAATTTCAATGCGTTCCTAGAGAAAGAAAAGCTTAAGAACAATGGAAGCAATTTCACGGACTGGTTCCGTGGACTGAAGATCGTCCTCAGGGTTGGTCAGTTGACCTATGTGCTCGATGCACCGCTAGGTGACCCACCTGTAGATAATGCCACCGATGACGAAAAGAATGTTTTCGCCACTCGGAAAAATGATTACTCCACAGTTCAGTGTGCCATCCTGTACGGTTTAGAATCGGAGCTCCAAAAGCGTTTTGAGCACCACGACCCGTTCGAGATCATTAAGGAGCTCAGGCTTATTTTTGAGACTCGCGCGGCCATGGAGAGCTATGAAGCCTCCGAAAAGTTCTTTAACTATAAGATGGAAGAAGGAAGCTCCGTTAGCGAGCACGTGCTCACCATGTCTGGGTACGCAAAGAAGCTCCAAGAGTTGGGAATATCGATTCCTAATGAATTGGGGATTCACCGTCTCCTTCAATCACTGCCACCAAGTTACAAGAACTTTGTGATGAACTACAACATGCACTGCATGAACAAGACGTTGCCTGAACTGTCGTCCATGCTGAAAACTGCTGAAGTGGAGATCAAGAAGGAGCACCAAGTGTTGATGGTCAATAAGACCACCAATTTCAAGAGACGGGGCAAGCCTAAGAACAAGGGCAACTTCAAGAAGGACGGCAAGAAAGCTGCCGCACCTTCTAAGAAGCCCAAGGCTGGTCCTAAGCCTGAAACTGAGTGCTTCTACTGCAAGGGTGCTGGTCACTGGAAGCGTAACTGCCCCAAGTACCTGGCGGATCTGAAGAACGGCAACATCAAGAAGAAAGGTATATTTGATATATGTGTTATAGATGTGTATCTTACTAGTAATCGTAGTAGTGCCTGGGTATTTGATACTGGTTCAGTTGCTCATATTTGTAACTCGAAACAGGAGCTGCGGAATAAACGAAGACTGGCAAGAGACGAGGTGAAGATGCGCGTTGGAAATGGCTCCAAGGTTGATGTGATCGCCGTCGGCACGCTCCCTCTACATCTACCTTCGGGATTAGTTTTAAATTTGAATAATTGTTATTTGGTGCCTGCGTTAAGCATGAACATTATATCTGGATCCTGTTTATTGCGAGACGGTTACTCTTTTAAGTCCGAGAATAAAGGTTGTTCGATTTATATGAGTAATATCTTTTATGGTAATGCACCTGAGATGAATGGCTTATTCTTACTGAATCTCGATAGTAGTGATACACATGTTCACAACATAGATGCTAAACTAATAAAATTGAATGATAATTCTACATACATGTGGCACTGTCGTCTTGGTCACATTGGAGTGAAGCGTATGAAGAAACTCCATTCAGATGGACTTCTTGAATCACTTGATTTTGAATCACTTGAAAGATGCGAAGCATGTCTAATGGGAAAAATGACTAAGACTCCATTCTCTGGTACAATGGAGCGAGCTATAGACTTATTGGAAATAATACATACCGATGTGTGCGGTCCAATGAGTGTAGCATCGCGTGGTGGATATCGTTATGTTCTCACTTTCACGGATGACTTGAGTAGATATGGGTATATTTACTTTATGAAACATAAGTCCGAAACTTTCGAGAAGTTTAAGGAATTTCAAAGTGAAGTGGAAAATCATCGTAACAAGAAGATTAAGTTTCTGCGTTCTGATCGCGGAGGTGAATATCTGAGTTATGAGTTTAGCATGCATTTAAAGAAATGTGGAATACTTTCGCAGTTGACACCGCCGGGAACACCACAGCCTAATGGTGTGTCCGAACGTCGTAATCGAACTCTCTTAGATATGGTTCGGTCTATGATGTCTCTTACAGATTTACCGCTATCGTTTTGGGGCTATGCATTAGAGACAACCGCATTCACTTTAAACAGGGCACCATCTAAATCCATTGAGACGACACCGTACGAATTGTGGTTTCGTAAGAAACCTAAGTTGTCGTTCCTTAAAGTTTGGGGTTGCGAGGCATATGTAAAGAAGTTACAACCTGATATGCTAGAACCCAAAGAGGAAAAATGCGTCTTCATAGGATACCCTAAAGAAACAATTGGGTATACCTTCTATCATAGATTCGAAGGCAAAGTTTTCGTTGCAAAGAATGGATCCTTTCTTGAGAAGGAGTTTCTCTCGAAGGAGGTGACTGGAAGGAAAGTAGAACTCGATGAGGTTATTGAACCTTCTCTCGGCTTTGAGAGTAGCGCAGCACCGGAAGATGTTTTTGTGCCGCCTGCACCAATTGAAGAGGAAGCTAATGATAATGATCATGAAACTTCAAATGAAGTTACTGCTGAACCTCGCAGGTCAACGAGGGTTCGTACCACTCCTGATTGGTATGACTCTGCTTTGAACATCATGTTGGTTGACAACGCTGATGACCCTGCGACGTATGAAGAAGCTATGGTGAGCCCAGATTCTGACAAATGGCTAGAAGCCATGAAATCTGAAATGGGATCCATGTACGAAAACCAAGTGTGGACTTTGGTGGACTTACCGGATGGCCGTAAGGCTGTCGAGAACAAATGGATTTTCAAGAGAAAAATAGATGCTGATGGTAATGTTACCGTCTATAAAGCTCGACTTGTCGCGAAAGGGTTCCAACAAATTCAAGGAGTTGACTATGATGAGACATTCTCACCAGTAGCGAAGCTAAAGTCTATGAGGATTTTGTTAGCAATTGCTGCATATTTCGATTATGAGATTTGGCAAATGGATGTCAAAACGGCGTTCCTTAATGGTGACATTGAGGAAGAGTTGTATATGGTACAACCCAAGGGTTTTGTCGATCCTAAAGATGCTGACAAGGTATGCAAGCTTCAGCGCTCCATTTATGGACTGAAGCAAGCATCCCAGAGTTGGAATCAACGTTTTGATAAAGTAATCAAAAACTTTGGATTTATACAAACTTATGGAGAAGCTTGTATTTACAAGAAAGTGAGTGGGAGCTCTGTAGCATTCCTAGTACTATATGTAGATGACATATTGTTGATTGGGAATGATATAGAACTTCTTAATAGCGTCAAAACCTATTTGAATAATAGTTTTTCAATGAAGGATCTTGGCGAAGCGGCATATATTCTAGGCATCAAGATTTATAGAGATAGATCAAGACGCCTAATAGCGCTTTCACAAAGTACATACTTGGACAAAGTTCTAAAGAAGTTTAGAATGGAAGATAGCAAGAAAGGGTTCGTGCCCATGTTGTCAGGTAAGACCTTGAGTAAAACTCAAAGTCCAGCTACGGCAGAAGATAGAGAGAAAATGAATAATATTCCCTATGCCTCGGCCATAGGTTCTATCATGTATGCTATGTTGTGTACAAGACCAGATATAGCACATGTTGTTAGTTTGACTAGCAAATATCAAAGTGATCCTGGAATGGAGCACTGGACAGCGGTCAAGAATATCCTAAAGTACCTGAATAGGACTAAGGATATGGTTCTTTCTTATGGAGATGATGAACAGCTTGTTGTAAACGGTTACACCGATGCTAGTTGGAACACCGATCCGGATGACTCGAAGTCACAATCGGGATACGTATTTATTTTGAATGGTGCTGCAGTGAGCTGGAGGAGTGCGAAGCAAAGCGTTGTGGCGAAATCTTCAACTGAATCGGAATACATAGCTGCTTCGGAGGCTGCACAAGAAGCCGTTTGAATGAAGGAATTCATTACTGAACTTGGCGTGGTTCCCAGTGCGTTGGACCCGATGGCCATCTACTGTGACAACACAGGTGCCATAGCTAATGCGCAGGAGCCAAGGTCACATAGCAAGCTGAAGCACATCAAGCTACGTTTCCACGATATTCGCGAGTATGTCAGAGATGGTGACATAAATATTTGCAAAGTACACACTGATCTGAATGTGGCAGATCCGTTGACTAAACCTCTCCCTAGGGCAAAGCATGACCAACACCAGAATGCCATGGGTGTTCGGTATATTACCATGTAATCTGGATTATTGACTCTAGTGCAAGTGGAAGACTGTTGGAGATATGCCCAAGAGGCAATAATAAAAGTGATTATTATTATATCTTTGTGTTTATGATGAATGTTTACATCCCATGCTATAATTGTATTATTAGGAAACACTAATACATGTGTGTTTTGTAAACATAAGAGAGTCCCTAGTAAGCCTCTTGTTGAAACTAGCTTGTTGATTAATTGATGATCATGGTTTCCTGATCATGGACATTAGGATGTGATTAATAATAAGGTTATATCATTAGGAGAATGATGTGATGGACACACACCCATAGTAAGCGTAGCATAAGATCAAGTCATTAAGTTCGTATTGCTGTAAGCTTTCAAATACATAGTAACCTAATCCTTCGACCATGAGGTTATGTTAATCACCATCACCGGATGGATACTTTGATGACATCAAACGCCGCTTCGTAACTGGGTGGTTATAAAAGTGTCACTGGGTATTCTGAAAGTATGTGTTGAAGCGCATGAACCAAGATTGGGATTTCTCCATCCATATGACGGATAGATATGCTCTGGGCCCTCTCGGTGGAATGTCATCTAGTTAGCTTGCAAGCATGTGACTAGGTCACAAGGGATGACATATCACGGAACGAGTAAAGAGTACTTATCAGTAACGAGGTAGAACTAGGTATGGAGATGCTGACGATCAAACCTCGGATAAGTATAGTATCGCGTGACAAAGGGAATTGGTTTCGTATGTAAGTGGTTCAATCGATCGCGAAGTCATCGTTGAGTATGTGGGAGCCATTATGGATCTCCAGGTCCCGCTGATGGTTATTGATAGGAGATGTGTCTCTGTCATGTCTGCATATTCACGAACCGTAGGGTGACACACTTAAGGTTCGAAGTTGTTTTAAGTAGATATGGAATATGCGTTGAAGACCGAATGTTGTTCGGAGTCTCGGATTGGATTCGGGACATCACGAGGAGATCCGGAATTGTCCGGAGAATAAGATTCATATATAGGGGATCATTTTTTGAGTTAGGAAATGTTTTGGAGTGTTTGTATGAGGATTCTAGAAGGTTTCGGAATGTTCCGGAAGGTTCTAGAGGATTTCTTGGAGTTTGCTTGAAAACCAAGAAAGGGTCAAAGGAAACCTAGTGGGGCAAGACACGGATTCATGGGGGAGGAGGACTCTGCTAGCTCCTTCAATAAAGGCCCTGTGTGCTCTAGATTTGCATGTCGGAGCTCTCCCTTCTTCTTCCTGGAAGCCATGGTGGCGTGGGGGAGTGTAGAAGTGATGCAGCGACTGGCGGATGCGGAGGAACCCAGGGAATCATCGCTGCTCGTTCTGGTGCTTCCAAGCGACGACTTTGGAGCCGAAGCTATCCTCGGCTGATTGGGCCACACCCTGCAACCTCCACGGCAGAGGCCTCTTTCGAAACATGCTGCTCAGGCTCGGCGCAGCTTTGCTCCCAAGTGGTTCGTCCTCGGGAACAATTTGGCGACCAGCGGCATGCCTTCCTCGCCGGGAAAGTGCCCCCCTTGAGCAGAGTCACAGATCTCGGCGGCGACGCCTTGAGATCACCGGCGATCGGCGGAGAAGTTTCCCTAGGATTGGATTGCTTTTTTCATTTCTAGTATATGGTTCTTTTTGCAAATTTCAAGCCCCTCTTCATTAGAATTTTTAGAGCAGTGGATGCCTTTGGGAGGCTTGATGTAAAATTGTACCCGCCTGGTAATTAATCGTAGCTTCTACGCCCTTCGGGGCGATTCCCGTGTTCAAAAAAAAATCAGCTAGTTCTTATAGTATAGCTAGTATAGCTTAATAACTATGAAAAAGAAGCTCGCTACATTTCTCAAATTTAAAAGAAAATAAATAAATCTGAGAATGTGCTGGACCCAGTTTGCCACGCTGGCGTTAACCTAAGCCTTCTCCAGAAGTATCTGCTGTTTTCACGGCCCTTCTTCATGAGACTGGACCAAACTTGTGCCGGCCCAATACACGAGCCAAATCCAGCGACTCCGGGTCCTTTCCTGAAGACAGGAGAATTCTCCAGAGACATCAGTTCCGTCCCGAAATTACTCTTCCTCACCTCCTATAAATTCTGCCCCACTCCTCGTCGAGAGGATGCAAGAAAGCATTGATCATCAAAAATTCCGATTCCAACACTGACCAATCCGTCGATTTCTTTCACCAGCAGCTCGAATCGCCAACAAGCCTACGATAGACAATGTCGCTGATCCGCCGCAGCAACATGTTCGACCCCTTCTCCCTCGACTTCTTCGACCCCTTCGACGGCTTCCCTTTCGGCTCCGGCAGCGGCAGCCTCTTCCCGCGCACCTCCTCCGAGACCGCGGCCTTCGCCGGCGCGCGCATCGACTGGAAGGAGACCCCCGAGGCGCACGTGTTCAAGGCGGACGTGCCGGGGCTGAAGAAGGAGGAGGTGAAGGTGGAGGTGGAGGACGGCAACGTCCTGCAGATCAGCGGCGAGAGGAACAAGGAGCAGGAGGAGGAGAAGACGGGCACCTGGCATCGGGTGGAGCGCAGCAGCGGCAAGTTCCTGCGCAGGTTCAGGCTGCCGGACAACGCCAAGGCGGAGCAGGTGAAGGCGTCCATGGAGGACGGCGTGCTCACGGTCACCGTGCCCAAGGAGGAGGTCAAGAAGCCCGAGGTGAAATCCATTCAGATCTCCGGCTAGAAGTTCTGGGCGACTGCTGCGCGATGACTGCAGAGCAGTGGTGTGGAGTTATGGTATAAGATGAAGTTCTTGTGTAGTGTTGTAGTGTGCAAATGGTGTGATGTCTGAGTTTGTGTTCTGTGTCCAGTTCTTATGTTTTGTTCATCAGAGATTGTACTCGAACGGGAGCAGAGTAATTCTATTGCCTCGTCTCTAATTTTAATGGCGACGGGTACCCTAGTAGATGTCCTAATTTTGAACATCAGTTCGTCATGCAGAGAGCAATGTCAATTCTGCATAAGGCTTCTTTTGTACGTTCTAGAGTAGTGAACGTTCCATGTTTCTTTTGGGAGCTCTAAATAAAGCACAGAGTCAGATGCTTAAATCTGATTCCTCCGTCCTAAAATAACTAATTTGAGTTTGTTAGATTTGTATTAATCTGAGTTTGTTAGATTTGTATTAATCTACTCCCGTGCGAATGTATTTAAACCAAAGTCAATTATTTGTGGACGGACAGAGTACATATAATTTAGTAATCCCTTCGATTCTAATTAATATTTTAGATTTGTTTAGATTGTATTTCATTTCAGTGCTAGATAAATCTAGACAAATATGACAATATTAATTAAGATGGGAGAAAATATCTAGATACATACGAATTTAAATAAATCTAATTCACTTATTGGAAATATTAATTAAGATGGGAGAAAATATCTAGATACATACGAATTTAAATAAATCTAATTCACTTATTTTGGAATTTTATTTTGGAACGGAGGAAGTACTACAGGTTGCGTTCAGCTTGGGTGTTCACACATTTTTAGCTAGCATTGCAATGTTTGATCCGACATACTACATCTACATATTTGCCTGAGCTTCAGCCTTTACAAATTTCCATGTTTTGTTTGGGGCGTTACACAATATAAGGCTCAGAAAAGATCCCGAAAATCCAATTCGAATCACCGATGCAAATAACCTATTGTGAGTAAGCATATTTCGTACACAAGTTTCGGGAAAAAGAAATATTTTTTGTGTGCCATATAAAAAGGACAATTTGGGTGTTGCAACATGAATATTCACGGATTTTTTTTTTGTTTTTTACACAAGCCACATAAGATATTCATTTTTTCTAAAAAAAACTTATGTATCAACATGGAGTATTTAGATTTACATACGATTTTTTTGTTCATTTTTTTATATTTTAAAATTTACTTTTTTATGTATTTTATAATAGGTTTATTTGCACCCGTGTGCCAAAACACCACCTCCCAAGAGAGCCATACTAAGCAGTTATATTCCTGCTGACATCCCCGCAGTTTCAGCGATAGAATCCAGTAAGCTGACACCACACCATAGTTACAGCGGGAGTTTCATGGACGGTACGGTGTCGCGGCGCGGATGCTTGGACTGTATAGGAAGCTAAGGATGTCCTCAAGCAAGGTGGTAGCCCTTTGTGCCAATGTCAATATAGCCGGGAGCGTGGGGTTGTGCAGTGGTCAGGGATGGTGTCAAGGTAGAGTCACGGGCACCGCGTAGCGCCATGGAGTCGTGGATGCAAGTGTTGATTGAGTTCGTAGCATAGAAAACAAAAAATTCATATGATATGAACAACTAATACAAAGATCTATCTAGCTAGATACAAACAACTGGTGGATATATATCCATAGAGAATTTATCCTCGAAGACCGAAAAGCGTTACAAGATTTATTCTCGTGGATGATGTAGTCGTACTCATGTCGATCTCAGAATCGTGATGAAGTCCAGCGCCGCAAACTAGCAGCGTATCCGTGATCGCGCACACGTCTAACACTCGACCGAAAAGGATCGTAAGGCCACCTGGGGGGTGAATAGGTGCTACTCCAAATTTTAATTATTTTTTAATTTAGACTTGACACATAGGTAAATTTTCTAGATATGCAACTCCAGTGAATTTACCTATATGCCAACCTAGCTACTAAACAAGTAAAGTGTGGTGAGATTAACGAAGTAAATCGAGAGTGGAGCATACGGAGACACATGATTTGTTTGACCGCAGTTTTTTTCTTTTTAGGGGAAGTACATCTGCATTATAGGGGTGGACGATACAAAGACCACCATGCCATAAAAGGCCTCGCCCTGTTCTCCGATGGATCTCGCCACAACTGGCCTGATCCACCTTTCCACTATATGGTGCCCTTTGAGGCGGCAAACAACGCCTTTACAATGAGATCGGGCCACACATCCACAACTGAATTGGACGCTTCTGAGATAACAACAATCTTCCATAATAAACAAGTTTATCAAATATCGAAACCAAGATCTAGAAATTCAAAATAAACTCTAGATCAAAGGGGCCCTCAAGTGAATGAGGGGAAATCGAGGATCTCTTTAGTGATGATGTAGATCAAGTCCTTCTCCCTCGATCCTCGAAAGATCAAGGCCTTCGGATGGATGAACGAGTAGATCTTGGGAATTTGGTGCTCACGAAATACTATGCTTTTTCTGAAGATTTGAGACCCCATCCTGAAGATGGAGAGGGGTATTTATACCCCCTCCCGAGATGGATCCGTTGGAGTCAACTGGGACCGGATAATCCGGTCCAAGTGGGGGTCGGATAATCTGGCCTAGGGCAAAATATTCGGCCTGGAGTAAATACTCCGACCCAAACATCCGCCCCCTTCTGAGCGACGCACCTTTAGTCCTTAGTGAAAAATCCACATGGCGGATTATCCGGACCTATCTAGGGGCGGATAGTCCGGCCTAACAAGCTTGGTTCGGTTGCATTAAGGCAAGGGATTTTTCCAATCTTTTGGAGGGATGATGCTGACATTAGATAGACCTTTTTTATCTGCAGCACTCAATGCACAATTAAAATATCCTTTACATTGTTATCTAACACACAAAATATTAGGGATCATAAAATGCTCTTTCAATATCCCCTTTTTGGTGTTAGATGACAATACTAAATTTGCAATGGAGCACTAGAAAAACCAGCAACAGTTCCAAAATATAAAGAGACTCCCGATAAATGTGTGCATATAGGTAGTTCGCATTGGAATACAAATGCACACATATAGGTTCAAAATCCCTTTATAAATTGGATACTAGGAGCAAGTTGCAATAACCAAGAGACATAATCAGGTAATAGTTGAGACTTGAGATGGAGACCATACCATCCTACCAACCATAAAGAAGTCTCAACCATAGACCATAAAGTAGTCTCAACCATAGATAAAAAATTCCATATGTCTCAAAGAAGATGTATGCGATCCAAGGATTACATAGAAGATGAATCCAAGAGTGTCATGGGTGAATCCAAGAGTGTCATGGATGAATCCAAGAGTGTCGCAGAAACACACTCAAACAAAGACACCCAAAAATACAAAGGACACAAACAAAGGGACGCAAATCCAAAAACCACTTCTTCTCCCCCTTTGGCATCGAAACGCCAAAAAGGGAAAAGGAGCACGCAAAGACACCCAATAAGATCCACAAAGCATCAACTCTTCACAAAGAAGAGGGTGGTGACTGATGCCACCATGTAGGAGTGTATGGTATGACACAACGAAGATATATCTTGGGTTCATGACGAATACTCATCAATTAACCTCACATATCACAAAATGATATTAAGAGAAATGACTTTTCTTACTTTCAGCATTATGGGGGGAGGGTTATCCCAACAATTAGGACCACTCTCGCCCTATATCAATGCCTGCATCTATGTCAAATAGAGGCTAAGAAATAGGTGTGTATGCAAGATGATCAAGTCTAGCTCCATATAACTATGATATTTAGCTCATTCCACAAATAACAAAACCTTGCTTCATCAAGAGGCTTAGTGAATATATCTGCAAGTTGATCCTTCATGCTCACCTATGATAGCTTAATATCTCCATGGGCAACATGATCTCTAATGAAGTGATTACGAATCTCAATATGCTTCGCCCTTGTATGTTGCACCGGGTTGTAGGCAATCTTGATAGCACTTTCATTGTCACATAAAAGAGGCACTGTTTTCACAAGTGACACTGTATTCTTTTAAAATTTGCCTCATCCATAACAATTGAGTGCATGCACTTGCAGCAGCCACATATTCAACTTCGGCGATGGAGAGATATACAATTTTTGTTCTTAGAAGACCAACATACCAAAGATCTGCCCAAAAATTGACATGCACCGGATGTTGATTTTCTATCATCCTTATTACGAGCCCAATCTAAATCAGTGTACCCACATAGAGAGAAATTCAAGCCTTTGGGATACCACAATCCATAGTTTGGGGTATGAACTAAATATCTGAAGATTCTCTTGACTGGCACCAAGTGGATTTCTTTAGGAGCCGCTTGATACCTAGCACGCACTCCTACACTCAACACAATATCAGGTCTAGATGCACAAAGGTAAAGCAAAGAACCAATCATGGACTGGTATACCTTTTGATCCACATCTTTACCATTGGGATTTAATTCAAGATGACATTTAGTTTGCATTGGTGTAGCAACGCCATTTAGATCCTTCATCTTGAACCTCTTAAGCATGTCTTGGATGTACTTAGCTTGATTGATGAGGGTTCCTTCTCTCAATTGCTTGATCTCTAAACCAATAAAGAATCTCATTTATCCTATCTTAGACATCTCAAACCTATCAGTCATAAGTTTTGAAGATTCATCATTAAAAGCTTTGTTAGTAGAGCTAAAGATAATGTCATCAACATATAACTGGAAAAAATCGCTGCCTCAACCTTCTTAGTAAAAAGAGTGGGGCCAATCTGCCTAACTTCAAAACCATGGTCTAACAACAACTCTTTCAGGTGCTCATACCACGCACGTGAGGCTTATTTAAGGAAATAGAGCACCTTATTGATACATTGCAAACGTATCTATAATTTTTGATGTTCCATGCTTGTTTAGTATCTACTTTCTTATGTTTTGTCTACATTTGGAGATATTTTTATGCATTTTCTGGAACTAACCTATTAACAAGATGCCACAGTGCCAGTTGCCTGTTTTCTTCTGTTTTTGGTTCCAGAAAAGCCAGAAAATAAATATTCTCGGAATTGGACGGGACAAAAGCCAAAGTCAATATTTCACCGAGGGGAACACGAGCCAGAAGACGAGACGGAGAGGGGCCAGGGGCTAGCCACACCATGTGATGGCGTGGGTCCTCCTGGACGCACCACCGGGTGGTGTGGGCCCCTCGGGCACCCACCGACCTTGCCTCTTCACCTATAAGAAGCCTCCCGATGCAGAAACCCTAAAGAATCGAGCCTCCGGCCACGAAAAGTTCCGAAGTGCCACCGCCACCAAAGGGGAGATTCGGGGGACAGAAAGTCTCTGTTCCGGCACCCTCCCGGGACAGGGAAGTGCCCCCGGAGCCATCTCCATCGATCTCCATCACCATCTCTATCGCCGTTGCTGATTCCCATGATGATGAGGGAGTAGTTCTCTCTCGAGGCTAAGGGCTCTACCGGTAGATATGTGTTCATCTCTCTCTCTATGCATGACCATATTGTGATCATGAGCTTTGTAATCAAGTAGATCTACCTTGCTACTCAAGTGCTTTAATAGATCTCTGCTCTCCCCATGTGTCTGAAAGTGATAGCGTGCACACCATGGTGGCACTTAGGCTAGAGATTACAAATACTTGTTATGAGTTATGTTTGGAGTTGGATGTCTCTATGAAATTGTGGTGTTTGTTGGAACCATCTAGCACTCAAGGTGATAGTGTGGGGTTATCTAGATGGGAAATACGAACTTTGAGGTGTGCCGATATAGCCCTACCGTGGATTAGAGTGTCCAACCGGAGAGTAGTTCAGAGTAGTATCATAAAAAAAATTATTTATATGAGAGTGTTCACTAGCGAAAGTATGATCCCTAGGCCTTGTTTCTAAGCATTGAAACACCGTTTGCAACTAGATCTATTACATGTTTGCTTGCTGCCATCTTTATTTCAGTTTGCCTTTAGTCTCTTCCACGCCATCAAAGCTATTTTTGGCACTGTTGTCTTATATCCATACCACTTGTATTTCACTATCTCTTCGCCGAACTAGTGCACCTATACACCTGGCAAGTGTATTGGGTGTGTTGGGAACACAAGAGACTTCATGTATCTTGATTGCAGGGTTGCTTGAGAGGTATACCTTTGACCACTTCCTCCCCGAGTTAGATAAACCTTGGGTGATCCACTTAAGGGAAAACTTGTTGTTGTTCTACAAACCTTTGCACTTGGAAGCCCAACAACTGTCTACAAGAATAGAAGTGCGTAGACATCAAGCTATTTTCTGGCGCCTGCCCGGGAGGTAAGGTAAAAGGTACTGATACATTGCAAATGTATCTATAATTTTTGATGTTCCATGCTTGGTTTTATCTACTTTGTTATGTTTTGTCCACACTTTGGAGTACTTTTCATATGATTTCTTGGACTAACCTATTAACAAGATGCCACAGTACCAGTTGCCTGTTTTCTGCTGTTGTTGGTCCAGGAAAGTCAGAAAATGAATATTCTCGGAATTGGACGGGACAAAAGCCAAAGTCGATATTTTACCGGAAGACTCACGGAGCCAGAAGACGAGACGGAGAGGGGCCAGGGGCTAGCCACACCACCTGGTGGCGCGGGTCAGGCCAGGCCACGCCAGGGGTGGTGTGGGCCCCTCCGACACCCCCTCGGTCTCCCCTCTCGCCTATAAGAGCCTCTTGATGCATAAACCCTATATAGTCAAGCCTCCAGCCACGAAAAGTTCCGTAGCTCCGCCGCCACCGAAGGGGAGATTTGGGGGACAGAAAGTCTCTGTTCCGGCACCCTGTCGGGATGGGAAAGTTCCCCTAGAGCCATCTCCATCGATCTCCACCACCATCTCCATCGCCGTTGCTGATTCCCATGATGACGAGGGAGTAGTTCTCTCATGAGGCTAAGGGTTCTACCGGTAGCTATGTGTTCATCTCTCTATCTATGCATGATCATATTGTGATCATGAGCTTTGTAATCAAGTAGATCTACCTTGCTAGTCAAGTGCTTTAATAGATCTCTTCTCTCCCCATGTGTGTGAAAGTGACAGCGTGCACACCATGGTGGTACTTAGGCTAGAGATTACAAATACTTGTTATGAGTTATATTTGGAGTTGGATGTCTTTATGAAATTGTGGTGTTTGTTGGACTCATCTAGTACTCAAGGCGATAGTGTGGGGTTATCTATATGGGAAAGACTTACTTTGAGGTGTGCTATTATAGCCCTACCATTGATTAGAGTGTTCAACCGGAGAGTAGTTAAGAGTAGTATCATAAAGAGAAGATATTTATATGAGAGTATTCACTAGTGAAAGTATGATCCCCAGGCCTTGTTTCTAAGCATTGAAACACCGTTTGCTACTAGATCTGTTACATGTTTGCTTAATTCCATCTTTATTTCAGTTTGCCTTTAGTCTTTTCCACGCCATCAAGCTATCTTCTTGATGGGTTCGTAGCATGGAAAACAAAAAATTTCTACCGCAAGAACGAACAAAACCTAGATCTAATCTAGATAAAAGCCAAGATCTAATCTACTAGACATGGGCAACGAGATAGATAGGAACTAACCCTCGTAGATCCGAAAGCGTTAACGAGATTAGATCTCGTGGTTGATGTAGTCGATCACTTGCCGATCTCAAGATCGTGTGGACGATCCTTCCGGCGTCGCGTTCCGGCAGCGCTTCCGCAGTCGGTCAAGTGGACGATCCTTCCGGCGCCGCGTTTCGGCAGCGCTTCCGCAGTCGGTCACACGTGCGGATTCGAAGCAGACCTTCCTCTCCCCGTTCCAGCGAGCAGCGGAGGTAGTAGATCTTCTCCACGGAATCCCAGCAGCACGACGGCATGGTGGTGGTGGTGGAGTAGAGAATTCTGCAGGGCTTCGCCTATGCCTGTGCAGAAGAAAGGTGGAGGAGAGAGGCGGCAGAGATTAGGAGTTGTGGGAGAGAGCTAGGAGGGGGCGCCCCTGCCCTTCTATTTAAGGGGGGGAGGCGCGCCTGGGGAGGGGGAGTCCTAGTAGGACTCCCCTCCTATGGCCGGCGGTGGGAAGGGGGGGAGGAGTCCTCCTCCCCCATGAATCCGTGTCTTGCCCCACTAGGTTTCCTTTGACCCTTTCTTGGTTTTCAAGCAAACTCCAAGAAATCCTCTAGAACCTTCCGGAACATTCCGAAACCTTCTAGAATCCTCATACAAACACTCCAAAACATTTCCTAACTCAGAAAATGATCCCCTATATATGAATCTTATTCTCCGGACAATTCCGGATCTCCTCGTGATGTCCCGAATCCAATCCGAGACTCTGAACAACATTCGGTCTTCAACGCATATTCCATATCTACTTAAAACAACTTCGAACCTTAAGTGTGTCACCCTACGGTTCGTGAATATGCAGACATGACAGAGACACATCTCCTATCAATAACCATCAGCGGGACCTGGAGATCCATAATGGCTCCCACATACTCAACGATGACTTCGCGATCGATTGAACCACTTACATACGAAACCAATTCCCTTTGTCACGCGATACTATACTTATCCGAGGTTTGATCGTCAGCATCTCCATACCTAGTTCTACCTCGTTACTGATAAGTACTCTTTACTCGTTCCGTGATATGTCATCCCTTGTGACCTAGTCACATGCTTGCAAGCTAACTAGATGACATTCCACCGAGAGGGCCTAGAGCATATCTATCCCTCATATGGGTGGAAAAATCCCAATCTTGGTTCAGGCGCTTCAACACATACTTTCAGAATACCCAATGACACTTTTATAACCACCTAGTTACGAAGCGGCGTTTGATGTCATCAAAGTATCCATCCGGTGATGGTGATTAACATAACCTCATGGTCGAAGGATTAGGTTACTATGTATTTGAAAGCTTACAGCAATACGAACTTAATGACTTGATCTTATGCTACGCTTACTATGGGTGTGTGTCCATCACATCATTCTCCTAATGATATAACCTTGTTATTAATCACATCCTAATTTCCATGATCAGGAAACCATGATCATCAATTAATCAACAAGCTAGTTTCAACAAGAGGCTTACTAGGGACTCTCTTATGTTTACAAAACACACATGTATTAGTGTTTCCTAATAATACAATTATAGCATGGGATGTAAACATTCATCATAAACACAAAGATATAATAATAATCACTTTTATTATTGCCTCTTGGGCATATCTCCAACACTTCTATCACCGTTACCACTTATAATTATCTATACCACTTGTATTTCACTATCTCTTCGCCGAACTAGTGCACCTATACACCTGACAAGTGTATTGGGTGTGTTGGGGACACAAGAGACTTCTTGTATCTTGATTGCAGGGTTGCTTGAGAGGGGATACCTTTGACCACTTCCTCCCTGAGTTCGATAAACCTTGGGTGATCCACTTAAGGGAAACTTGCTGCTGTTCTACAAACCTCTACACTTGGAGGCCCAACAACTGTCTACAAGAATAGAAGTGCGTAGACATCAAGCTATTTTTTGGCACCGTTGCCGGGGAGGAAAGGTAAAAGGTATTCACACCGGAGGATTAAATAAGAAGAACCTCCCATGGGAAACGCCTATTTTCTGGCGCCGTTGCCGGGGAGGTAAGGTAAAAGGTACTCACATCCTCCGGTGTGAGTGCTCAAAGTTATTTCCTTTAGATTCTGCAATTTTTTCTTCTTGTTTCTTGTTTTCACTAGTTAGGCTTAATGGAAAACAAAAACAAAATTAGAGAGCTTTATAGTATTTATCTTGGGTTAGGACATGAAGTGTTTGAAGAGAAAATTAAAAAACCTATGGAACTTTATTTGCATGCTAATAGCAATGTTGTTAGTATGAATTCTTTGGACACCATTATTGCTAATGCTATGGAAAAGTATAAGCTTGGGAAAGCTAGTTTTAATGAAAATAATCTTTTTAATTCCCTAGCTTTGGAAGATACCTATTCTATTGCTTATGATGATACAAAACCTCCAATATATGATGATTACAATGATGAGTATGATATTTTCAGTCCACCTACTATTGAGGAGGAAATTAATTATGATTACAATATGCCTCCTATATTTGATGATTATGGTGATGAAAATAATAATGATAGCTATTTTGTTGAATTTGCTCCCACTACAATCAATAAGAATGACTATGTTTATGTGGGTAGTATTAATTCTTTTATGCATGTGGCTCATGATAAGAATGTTTTATGTGATAGTTATATTGTTAGTTTTATTCATGATGCTACTGAAAGTTATTATGAGAGAGGGAAACATGGTTTTATGCATCTCAATAATATTAAGTTTCCCCTCTTTATGTTGGAAGTCTTGAAGTTGCACTTGTTTTGCTTTACTATGCCTGTTGCTTTGTGCTTTCATGACTTCTTTATTTACAAGATTCCTATGCATAGGAAGTGGGTTAGACTGAAATGTTCTTTGAATTTGCTTTTTGATGCTCTCTTTTACTTCAATTCATATTTGTTATGTGAGCATCTTCTCAAACTATCAAGCCTAACTTAAAGGCGTTAAAGAAAAGACTTATTGGAAGATAACCCAAAAGTTTAGTTGAGTCTTGGAAGTTATTACCTCTGTAATAAACTCTCCTTATCATTTTTATTTGCTTTTTGTGCCAAGAGTAACCTCTAATGAGAGAGAAGTAATGCTTGGGAAAGTTGCTGTCTCGAAACAGATTTCTGTGCTTCGCTGTAAAAAAATCGTGTAAAATCTCTATATGTCTATTTGAGCTGTAATGTTTTGTGCTTCTTCCCCATATTGTTATCCAACTTTCGTTAGTTCAACACTTTTCGATTTGAGCAACAGAAGGTCTTCAAAAAATAGGTTTTTACCTGCTGGTCTATTTTGACAGATTTCTGCCATTATTTGCATTTGCTTCTCGTTGATTCCTTTTGGGTTCTTTTTGGTTAATTGAGCTTTTTGAGGAAGTGCTACAGTATCTTGTGTTTTAATGGAAGTTTTACTTGTGTTGAAACTGAACCAAAAGACTTATTATCTTGAGTACACTAATGTTGCTAATGAAAATTTGGTGAAGCTTTGTATGAAGGAAATGGACTAAAGCTCAATCTTGGGGATGCCACCCCGTGTCACCCCAAGAAATATCCAAGAATTACAAGCGTCAAAGCTTGGGGATGTCCAAGGCATCCCCTTCTTCATCAATAAAAATCTTAGGTCTTTCTAGACACTTCGTTTTTATTGTTTCATGCACTGTTCTGTTGTTCTTGGAGCGTCTTTGTTTTTTTTTTAGTTTTATTTTGCTTGGTTTGCTTAAATAAGTTGGTTGGATCCCAACACACTGCTTTTGGAGAGAGACAGAGTCCATTTCATTGCCTAGAACACTCTAATTTTCATTCTTATTGTTCTGTGAGTGTTCTCTTCTACTAGCACTGTGTTTAGCCTTAGTTTTCTTGTGCTTTCAGCTTAGAACTTTTTAGTTTTTCTTTGTGGATTTGTGAGACAATCTCACTGATATTTATTGTTTATTATCTTTGGGAGTTATTTCAAATAAGTCGATTAGTGTTGGAAAAGAGTAGGAAAGTTCATGCTTAAGTGGTATAAAAGGAGCTTGTTTTTGACTGTGACTTGGACTTTATCATGTCATGCTTGATATTGTTTTGGCTTTATGCTTAGTGATTATTGTTGTAGCATGACATGTTATAAACAATTGAGATTTCTTAATGTGCCTTGAAAGAATCATGTGTTGTTTTAGCATATTAAAGCATAATATTGTGGTATTCTCCTTTGATGCTTTGTTTGGGTTGACTTGGCGCATGCTCACACCATGTTATGACTATACCAAGTCACCATAGCCTCTATGATCCTTTAGTTTTCGACTTGAAATATCACTTTATGCTTTAATTAATGATGTTTTGTCGCTTTGCATGATTATGGCCATTATTGCTCTCTTAGTTGGTCGCTCCCAATCTTTTGCTAGCCTCCACAACCAAGTATGAGTTCCACTCATGCATCCAACTCCGAATAAAACCAAGTTATTCCAAAGAGTCCACCGTACCTACATATTAGCATTTGCTACTTCAAGTATATTCATGTTTTTATCTACCTTCCGAATTAAACTTGTTATGTGAAAATTAGTGATTAAAGCTCTCACGAATTTGATGGCACACTTTACTTTCTTGCACTTAATAATCTTGAACCATTGTGTCCATCTTTGTTGCGTATATGCTTGTGCTTTATAAGTTGAATTTAGCAGAACCATGTATCATGGGGAATGCTTTCAACACTGCACTTATTATTCGTTGATATCATGATTCTTTTTCTTATGGATCCCGGCGGTGTGAAATAAAAGGGGAACTTGTAAGATCATGGAGTTTGTATGTGTGTTAGAGAAACGCCTGGGATGCTAGCCTAAGCCATGCCTAATCATGGTGGAAACTTGCAGTATAACCATAATGAGCATTCTATGAAGCATTCTCAATAAAAACCTATGTAAATAGCAAATAAAAAGATCGCTGAGATGCTCATTGTCTGTTGCCTTGTCATTTTGATATGGGATAGCTCCTGTGTCATGGGGCAAGGGGTATCCCGTTGGCGGTTCTCTATGATACATATGTACTTACAATGACAAGAGCTTACTTGTGACTGAAGTTGAGTAGCATGAGGTTCGGTACTCGTAAGCAAGGGGCATGAGATTTCAACTTATAACCAATCAAGCATATCCTCTTAGTTGTGTCACTTTAACCTTAATCACTTGAAGATGCTTATGATAAGGGAAATGAGAGCTGAAAGCTAATAAGTACCATAATTTTTGGAAGCTCTTTATGAGACTTGAATCCTGTTTCCTTCTATGAAGGCATTTATTTTAATTTTATGTTGAGTCTCCATCTTCTATCTTTATGCACCTATTAAGAGAGCATAGTGGCCATTCTTAGTTTAATGTGCATTATCCCAAAACTTGTTGATTGATGCATAACTTTGATATTGCTTGTTCTTAAACTACTTGTATCTAGTCACCCTTATGAACTTTGAAGGTGTCCTATGCATTTATGTTTTGTTACTCCACGAGGGACAAGCTGAATGCCACTATGCTATATTTCCTTTATGTGAAACAAACAAACGTCTTTCAAAGCATTGTTATTCATGAATCTTTTGTTTGTGCCTTTTCATGTTACAACATAGTTGCTATGTCTTATTGTTAGAACTATATATTTTATGCTATGTTAAAGTACTATGATCCCAGCTATCAATGTTTTATAAATTCCTTGATCAAGATTTTGATGGTGCATGTCACCCCAAAAATTATTTTTTTCTTTTTATCCCTTACCTACTCGAGGACGAACAGGAGTTAAGCTTAGGGATGTTGATACGTTGCAAACGTATCTATAATTTTTGATGTTCCATGCTTATTTAGTATCTAATTTCTTATGTTTTGTCTACATTTGGAGATACGTTTATGCATTTTCTGGAACTAACCTATTAACAAGATGCCACAGTGCTAGTTGCTTGTTTTCTTCTGTTTTTGGTTCCAGAAAAGCCAGAAAATAAATATTCTCGGAATTGGATGGGACAAAAGCCAAAGTCAATATTTCACCGAGGGGAACACGAAGCCAGAAGACGAGACAGAGAGGGGCCAGGGGCTGGCCACACCATGTGGTGGCGTGGGTCCTCGTGGCCGCGCCACCATGTGGTGTGGGCCCCTCAGGCGCCCACCAACCTTGCCTCTTTGCCTATAAGAAGCCTCCCGATGCAGAAACCCTAAAGAATCGAGCCTCTAGCCACGAAAGTTCCGCAGCGCCGCCGCCACCGAAGGGGAGATTCGGGGGACAGAAAATGTCTGTTTCGGCACCCTGCCAGGACGGGGAAGTGCCCCTAGAGCCATCTCCATCGATATCCACCACCATCTCCATCGTCGTTGCTGATTCCCATGATGATGAGGGAGTAGTTCTTTGTCGAGGCTAAGGGCTCTACCGGTAGCTATGTGTTCATCTCTCTCTCTATGCATGATCATATTGTGATCATGAGCTTTGTAATCAAGTAGATCTACCTTGCTACTCAAGCGCTTTAATAGATCTCTGCTCTCCCCATGTATGTGGAAGTGATAGCGTGCACACCATGGTGGCACTTAGGCTAGAGATTACAAATACTTGTTATGAGTTATGTTTGGAGTTGGATGTCTCTATGAAATTGTGGTGTTTGTTGGAACCATCTAGCGCTCAAGGTGATAGTGTGGGGTTATCTAGATGGGAAATACGAACTTTGAGGTGTGCTGATATAGCCCTACCATGGATTAGAGTGTCCAACCGGAGAGTAGTTCAGAGTATTATCATAAAGACAAGATATTTATATGAGAGTGTTCACTAGTGAAAGTATGATCCCTAGCCCTTGTTTCTAAGCATTGACACGCCGTTTGCAACTAGATCTGTTACATGTTTGCATGCTGCCATCTTTATTTCGGTTTTCCTTTAGTCTCTTCCACGCCATCGAATCTATTTTCTGGCACCGTTGTCTTATATCCATACCACTTGTATTTCACTATCTCTTCAACAAACTAGTGCACCTATACACCTGACAAGTGTATTGGGTGTGTTGGGGACACAAGAAACTTCTTGTATCTTGATTGCAGGGTTGCTTGAGAGGTATACCTTTGAAGGGAATATGCCCGAGAGGCAATAATAAAGTGGTTATTATCTTATTCCATGTTTATGATAAATGTTTATTTTACATGCTATAATTGTATTGATCGGAAACGTCAATACATGTGTGTTTAATAAACAAAAAGGGTTCCTGGTTATGCCTCTCTTATAGACTAGCTCGTTGATTAACAAGATGATCAAGGTTTCCTGATCATGGACATTGGATGTTGTTAATAACGAGGTCACAACATTGGTGGAATGATGTGATGAACATTCATCCAAAGTATCGCATTACGATCAAAGTCATTATGTTTATATTGCTATAACATCATACGGAGTAATCTTAGTCCTTAGACCATGAGATCATGTTAATTGCTACCACCGGAAGAGTATCTTGATAACATCAAACGTCACACCGTAACAGGGTGAGTATAAAGATGGGTTCAGTGCTACGAAGGTGTTATGTTGAGTCTCATGGATCAAGAGTGGAATTTGTCAATCCCGATGACGGATAGATATACTCTGGGCCCTCTCGGTGATATCACATTAAGATAGCTTGCAAGCAAGTGATATGATCACTAGAATGTTATATCACGGGAACGAGAAAAGAGTGCATGTTGGTAACGAGATCAAACTAGGTATGGAGATACCGATGATCGAATCTCGGACATGTAATATCTCGCGAGACAAAGGGATTTATCTACAAGCGTTAAAGGTTCTCACGATCACATAAGTCATCGTTGAATGTGTAGTAGTCAGTACGGATCTCCAGGTCCCGCTGCTGATTATTGATCGGAGAGGGGTCTCGATCATGTCTGCATTATTTGCGAACCGTAGGGTGACACACTTAAGGTATACCGACACCATTTGGAGCAAATATGTTTCAGATAAAGATTTAAGAAAGCGCTGGAATTATTTCAATAGACACCGAAACTATTTCGGGTGAAATTGCTAAAATTGGTTCTGCATGTAATATTGAAATGTTGCAGGGGGTTTTATGTGAATGTTTGTTAATTACAGTAATTAACAAAATTCTGAATAAAAATAATAAAAAAGTTTTATTAAATGAGAGAGCATTAAATTTGGAGAAACTTAATGCATTTAAAGTGGAGACTTTAAAAGGGAATGTGAAGAGGCATTTTAATGTGAAGGGGTTACCACCACATGAATGGAGGAGGTGAAGAGACACCTCCTCCATGCGCCGGCCATGAAGGAGGGGCACCCCCCTCCTCCTATAAAAGGCCACCCTCTCCTCACTTCTCAAACACACCTCCTTGTGAAGGATCTCTCTCCCCCTCTAGTATTATTCCCCCATGGTCTCATATTAGCGAGATACATGTTCCCGGTGGCTTTATCTGGAAAGGAGTTGCTGCTTCCACTGCTTTGCTGGAGCGAGGGATGGAAGTTGTCGGGGTACCGGACGTGTGTGCGATCACGGACGAACCGCTGCTTTATGGTGCTGGACTTGGTGGTGCTGGAGCTGGATCTGATGGACGTGCCGGAGCCGGACCTGCTGGACTTCCTCACGATCTTGAGATCGGCAAGTGTACGACTACATCAACCACGAGTTCCTACTCATTAACAAAACTCGTTGTCTTCGAGGGTAAGTTCCCATTGGATGTATGTCCACCCGTTGCTTTGTACCTAGTAGATAGATCTTGGCGTGTAGTTCACAGCGTAGGAAATTTTTTGTTTTCTATGCTGCGGACCCAACAGTGGTATCAGAGCCTGATCTATGCGTAGGTGCTTTGCACGGGTAGTACACATAAGTTTATATGTGGGCGACGATGATCATGTTATTGCATCTTCTATGTATTTTGGATATTGGTGGCATAGTGGGATGAAGCGGCCCGGACCAACCTTACATGTCATCGTACATGAGACCGGTTCCGCGACTGACATGCAACTTTTTTTGCATAAGTGGCTGGCGGGTGTCTGTCTCTCCTACTATAGTCAATATCTGATTTACAACGAGTTGCTAATAACTTGGTTATCCTCGTTGTGATTCATGTTCGTAGGTAAGAACGGTTCTATCTCCGAAAGCCCTCAGCCACGTAAAACTTGCAATTGATAAATTAGAGGCGTCTAGTTTAGATCATTGTTGGGCTAGTGTCTTGATATGGTATTGTTGTAAGTAGATGTATGATAGATACTCTTACAACACACTCAACGTGCAAGTTCCATAGACCTTGGCCTTACACAAAAAGGAATGATAGAGATCATACCACGATGCAAATGATAGAGATCAAATGCATGGACCATATCATCTCACTTTACACATTAGATGTTAGCATCTTATACTACTAGTTTGGCGCTTTCTGTAGCATTGTAAGATGATCCCTCATTTAGATATCAAGATAAAAATGTGTTCTTCCTTAAGTATGCACCGTTTTGTGGATCGTATTTCGAGACATCACGTGATGATCGGGTGTACTCGACTCTACGCTTTCATACAAACGGCTGTAAGACAGTTTTACGCATGCGAGTACTAAGGTTCTTACTTGGCAAGCCTAGCATGTACAGACATGGCCTCGGAACACGGACCGAAAGGTTAAGCATGAGTCATATAGTTGATATGATGCCCATATAGATGCTCGCCTTTGAAGCTACATCAACTCACGTGATGATCGGACTTGGTGTAGTGGATTTGGTTCATGTAATCACCAAAAAGACACGTGGGATGTCGTTTTTGAGTGGGAGTTCATTTCTAATTTGGATTAGTCGAACCAAATTTGTCATAAATTAAATCAAAGTGAATTTGCATAGTTTGTTGTAGTCATTGGCATTCGTTTTCTACCTTATGCTTAGTTTTTATTTGAGATAATAGAACTATAGAATTCTGGATATTTACTTTATGAACTGGTATCGTATTGTTTTGAATGTCAATTTAAAGTTTATAAGTCCTATTGCAAACTTTCAACAAACTCTATTTACTCCATGAAGTTTAATAAGTAGTATTAAATCAAGAGTAAAAATTCCAATGTTAGTATCTAAAGTATCATGTTTGCCTCCATGATTATTGATATCCAAAAGTTGTTTTAATATCAACATTATGTTGTAGCATGACTTGTTATAAATAATTGAGATTGCTTAATGTGCCTTGGATGAATCATGCGTTGTTTTAGCATATTAAAGCATAGTATAGTGGTATTCTCCTTTGATGCTTTATTTGGGTTGACTTGGCACATGCTCACACCATGTTATGACTGTCTCAAGTCACCATAGCCTTTATGATCCTTTAGTTTTCAACTTGTAGTATCACTTTATGCTTTGATCAATGATGTTTTGTCGCTCTGCATGATTATGGCCATTATTGCTCTCTTAGTTTGTCGCTCCCAGTCTTTTGCTAGCCTCCACAACAAAGTATGAGTTCCACTCATGCATCCAACTCCCCAAACCAAGTTATTCCAAAGAGTCCACCATACCTACCTACTAGCTTATCCTATTCCAAGTATATTCATGCTTTTGTTTACCTTCCACTTGTTATGAAAAAACTAGTGATTAAAGCTCTCACGAACTTGATGGCACACTTTACTTTACTTGCCCTTAATAAACTTGAACCATTGTGTCTTCTATGTTGTATATGCTTGCACTTATTTGTCGGGAATTAGCAGAACCATGCTTTCATGGGGATAGCTTTCAACATTGCACTTGGTACTTGTACCTAGTTGATATCATGCTCTTTTGTATATGGATGTCGTCGGTGTGAAATGAAAGGGGAGCTTGTAAGTCCATGGAGTTATGTATATGTGTTAGAGAAACGCCTGGGCCACTGGTCTAATCCATGCTGACATGGTGGAAACCTGCAGCGTAACCATAATGAGCTGTCTATGAAGCATTCTTCTTATAAAAAAAAGAGAGTCCTATACTGAGAAAAAAAAGAGAAAAAGAGAAAAAAAGAGATACTATGAAAAGAGGAAAGAGAGAAAAAAGCACCATATTCCCATGGTAAATAAAAAGAATGTTGAGATGCTCGTTGTATGCTTGCCTTGTCATTTTGATATGGGGGTTCTTCCATATCATCGGGCAAGGGGTACCCTGTTGGCGGTTCTCAATGATACATATATACTTACGATGACAAGAACTTACCGGTGACTAAACTTGAGTATCATGAGGAGCGGCCCTCGTATACAAGGGACATGAGATTTCTGACTTATACTTCGTCAAGCATGTACACCATAGTTTGTTCACTTTAACCTTAATCACTTCAAGATGCTTATGATAGGGGCAATGAGAGCTGAAAGCTATAAGTACCATAATCTTTGGAAGCTCTTTATGAGACTTGAATCCCTACTTCCTTTTATAAAGGCCTTTCTTCCACCATTATATTGAGTCTCCACATTCTATCTTTATGCACCTACTTTGAGAGCATAGTGGCCATTCTTAGTTCTATGTGCATTTTCCCAAGACTAGTTGATTGATGCATAACTTGATATTGCTTGTTTTAAACTATTGTATCTAGTCACTCTTATGAACTTTGAAGGTGTCCTATGCATTTATATTTTCTACTCTTTGGAGGGACAAGCCGAATACTATTATGCTATGTTTTCTTTATGTGAAACAAACAAACGTCTTGCAAAGCATTGTTATTCATGAATCTTTTGTTTGTGCCTTTTCATGTTGCATCATAGTTTCTTTGCTTATTGCTAGAACTTTGTCTTTCATGTTATGATTGAAGTACTATGATCCTAGCTTTGAATGTTTTGCAAATACTTTGATCAAGTCTTTGATGGTGCATGTCACCTCAAAAATTATTTTCTTTTTATCACTTACCTACTCGAGGACGAGCAGGAGTTAAGCTTGGGGATGTTGATACATTGCAAATGTATCCATAATTTTTGATGTTCCATGCTTGGTTTTATCCACTTTCTTGTGTTTTGTTCCAACTTTGGAGTACTTTTCATATGATTTCTTAGACTAACCTATTAACAAGAGCCACAGTGCCAGCTGCCTGTTTTCTGCTGTTTTTGGTTCCAGGAGAGCCACCCCTAGTGAACTATGGATCCTGGTCCTCTTTCTTTACATACAATCTACAACTGTTTATTATTTTGTGTTTACTTTCTGTAAACTTTTACTTCCTTCCATTCGATACATTTAATCCTTTGTTTTCCGCAAAACACGGTGAGATTGACAACCTCATCGCAAGTTGGGGACAAAGTTCTGTGGTTGTGTTGTGCAGGTCTCTACGTTGCTACTAGCACCGGTAGTGCGCCCTGCCAAAGCTCAGCTAGTAACACCTTTGAGGTTTTTCCTTGCTCCTACTGGTTCGATTAAACCTTGGTTTCATAACTGAGGGAAACTTGATGCTGTGCTCATCATACCATCCTCTTGGGGTTTGCAACGAGCTCTACATCAACACCACGCACCAAGCACTTTTATGGGCGCCGTGTATTGAGCCATCAATGGGCCAAGTGGGTCTCTAGGATTTTAGGAATTATTGGCATAATGTAGGCCTATTTTAGGAAAAAATCTAGCACTGCAGCTCCCACTAACAGTCGCTGTTGCGAGTTACAGATCACCAAGGTAGTTCATCGTTGTCAGAAAGACTCAAACCACCATCACTAGCCCTCATGTACTTGCTTTCATAAAATTATCCGCATATGACTTCCCCATGGATCATCAAAGACATGACACATGATGGTAACAGATAGCAGAGCTTCGCAACATTCACTCTGAAACCAAACAGTCAGAAAAACATGACCGTGCACGACCGAATTCCTTCCGATCCGGCAATCTCCATGAGAGTTCGCCGGTGTAGACTTTCGAAACACACCGCTCTAGCTAGATCAACGAGAACAGGCAGCCAACAGATCTTTGTCTTGGCGCACAAGGAACCCTAGGACCACCTCATTTATCCATGTCAATCCAGCAGTCCCCACACCGCTGGCTGGCTCCTGGCGATCGGAACGAGCGGGCCGACCGCCGGCCTAGACGAGCCCGAGGTAGCCCTAGACTAGGCTCGCGAATTGAGCCATGGAGATGTAACGTCGTCGCCGTGAATAGTAGGCCGCGCCGCCACCTCTAGCCATCTCCACATCCTTCTCTGCCCACCTCCGCGCCTCCCAGCCGTGTTTCTCTTCAAACACCACTGTCCCGCCGGAGCGAACGCCACCGCCCACCACCGCCGCCTCGCCGCATGGTCTCCAACTTGATTCCTTTAACCATGTCATGAGCGGAGAAATGGCACGGTGATGCAGCCTGTGGCACTTCCGAGACGAAATGTGCCTCCCACGCCGGCGTCCTAGGATAGGAGGCAAGGGGGGCCTGGCCGGCGCCGACGCCGGCCAGGGCTTTGCCTATCTAAGCCTTCTGGCAGCGGCGAGGGAGGAGGAGGCGGTGGAGGGAGCTCCGACGACAGTCGATCTAGGGTTCCCTCGGCCGCCGCATGGGGGCGACGCGAGGGTTTTTCCCTTGATTTGGATGAACTATACAAAGAGTATCTATTGATTGAGTTGTGAGGCCTCAAATGTTCTCACAGTTCCTAGTTTTTGAAGGATACGTGGATGACAGCTTCACAACTTGCAGTGGGATATGAATTAAGGAGATGGAAAATCAATGAGCTAATATGTTCATTATTTCCTTGGTTCTATGAGAATGGTAAAAATGTTCTAGGCCCCTAGGATGGGCAGCACAAAAGGATGAATGTGCAACTAGCTGTAATCTAAGGTAATTTATTAAGATAATATCCGTTTTTGTTCAAAAAATTTAAATTCCCTCTTACGTTGATGAAGCATGGTTCTGCAAAGAAGAGCTGTTATAAAGTTTTCATATAGAACGGAGTAAAATTTGCATTCAATGATATTTTTTGGACACTGAATTTCAATACCGCTGCATGCCAGGGCATGTGCCAAGTATTCCATAATCAGTCACGACTGCAAAATTAGTCTTCAAGGTTCAATTTGCAAAAAAAAAAACTATTGTTTTGATTCAGGTAGTATTAAAAAGAAGCTCGCTACATTTTTCAAATTTAAAATGACAAATAAATCTGAGATTGCGCTGGACCCTAAGCCTTCTCCAGAAGTATCTGCTGTTTTCACGGCCCTTCTTCATGACACTGGACCAAACTTGTGCCGGCCCAATACACGAGCCAAATCCAGCAACTCCGGGTCCTTTCCTGAAGACACGAGAATTCTCGAGCGACATCAGTTCCGTCCCGAAATTACTCTTCCTCACCTCCTATAAATTCTGCCCCACTCCTCGTCGAGAGGATGCAAGAAAGCATTGATCATCAAAAATTCCGATTCCAACACTGACCAATCCGTCGATTTCTTTCACCAGCAGCTCGAATCGCCAACAAGCCTACGATAGACAATGTCGCTGATCCGCCGCAGCAACATGTTCGACCCCTTCTCCCTCGACTTCTTCGACCCCTTCGACGGCTTCCCTTTCGGCTCCGGCAGCGGCAGCCTCTTCCCGCGCACCTCCTCCGAGACCGCGGCCTTCGCCGGCGCGCGCATCGACTGGAAGGAGACCCCCGAGGCGCACGTGTTCAAGGCGGACGTGCCGGGGCTGAAGAAGGAGGAGGTGAAGGTGGAGGTGGAGGACGGCAACGTCCTGCAGATCAGCGGCGAGAGGAACAAGGAGCAGGAGGAGAAGACGGGCACCTGGCACCGGGTGGAGCGCAGCGGCGGCAAGTTCCTGCGCAGGTTCAGCCTGCCGGACAACACCAAGGCGGAGCAGGTGAAGGCGTCCTTGGAGGACGGCGTGCTCACGGTCACCGTGGCCAAGGAGGAGGTCAAGAAGCCCGAGGTGAAATCCATTCAGATCTCCGGCTAGAAGTTCTGGGCGACTGCTGCGCGATGGAAGTGGACTTCAGTGTTCACACATTTTTAGCGGTTACACAATCGATACACTGAGCTATGCGATTTCATCGTGTTCCTTCAGGTTGTTAATCTGAAATTTGAAGATTTGTTGTAAAATGAAGTACACGTGAATCTGATTCCTCATGGGTAAGTCCCTCCCTCCTGAAAGGCATTTTAGAAATGAATGTATTTAGACTAAGAAACGTTTTTTTCGTGTATAGGTTTACTTCGAACCTCTAAGAACCTATACACTAAGAAACATCTAGATACGTCTTATATTGAAAGTACTCCCTCCGTCTTAAAATAAGTGATTTGTGTTGTCTAAATTCGCATTTATTTACTACCTCTGTTCGGTATTATAGGAGAGTTTTTTTATATTGTTTGAAATTATAAGAGCTATCTTATTTATTAGTCTTTCTCGTTTAACGCATATTTTTCTTTTTTTCACTTCTCTCGTGCATGTTAAACTATTAGTGTATTTATAGATTAATTAGAAAGAGTATCTTGTATCCAGTAGCACCGCAATGCTTGATCCGATATACTACATCTACATATTTGCCTGAGCTTGGGTATGGCATTTTTACACACGGGCTCAAATGAGCTCGATTTGTGGACCGTCCAGATTGTCTCTGGATCTATGTCATTGTCCGATAAGTAAAAACTCTCAAAAAAAAGATACCGAAATTAAAAAAGAGAGTACTGTGTGCCGTTCGTATCTACCAAGGGAGACGTTAACGGTGTGGGACAATAGAATTTGGGGAACCGGCTCAGCCGTCTATTACATATATATAATGGGTGTGTTACAATAGGCACAAACACGTACATATATACAGAAGCTATATACAGTCTAACACCCTCTCTTAATCTTAACCACTTCCTAAAGAATCTAGAAGAGTAAGATTGTGCCTATGGTAGAAGTAACGGCTTGGTGAAGATATCTGCAAGTTGATCCTTAGAGGAGATGAACTTGATCTGTAGTCGCTTCTGTGACACACGTTTTCGTACAAAGTGATGATCTACTTCGATGTGTTTCGTTCGGCATGAAATACCGGATTTGCAGAAAGGTATGTAGCACAGATGTTATCACACCAAAGAATAAGAGGCTGTGATTGAGATATACCCAACTTCTAAAGCAAAGACTGTATTCAAATAATCTCTGTAGTAGCATCAGCCACAGCCTTGTATTCGGCCCCAGTACTGCTTTGTGAGACAGTAGCTGTTTCCGAGCACTCAAGACGATCAAGTTAGAGCCAAAGAACACAGCATAGCCCTCCGTGGATCGCCTGCCAGCCAGTCTGCATCAGAGTACGCCGAAAGGACCCCGGAGGGGTTCGGCCGTATATGCAGCCTGTGGGACACGGTCAGACGAACATAGCGTAATAAACGCTTAACAGCTGACCAATGAGTATCGCGGGGCGTCTGGAGATACTGACAAACTCTGTTGACAGCATAAGATATATCTGGCCTTGTGATCGTCAAATACTGGAGACCACCAATAATACTCATGTACTCCGTAGCATCAGCAGAAGACAGAAGCTCTCCATCAACAGCAGTGATCTTGTCAGTGCTAGACATAGGCGTAGTCGTCGTCTTGCACTTGAGCATCCCAGCCCGTTGTAACAAGTCCAGTGAATACTTCTTTTGTGTCAAGATAAGGCCATCAACACGAGAAGCAACCTCCACACCAAGAAAGTAATAAATCTTCCCAAGATCCTTGACAGCAAAATCAGTACCAAGAGAGCGGACAAGAGCATCAGCAGCTGACTATGAGGAGCTGACCAAAATAATATCATCCACATAAACCAGCAAGTACATAGTGACCTCGGGCTTCTGTAGAAGAAACAGTGATGAATCAGCCGTAGAAGGTGCAAAACCATGAGCACAAAGGGCAGTCGCAAGACGAGCATGCCAGGCACGAGGAGCTTGCTTCAAGCCATAGAGTGCTTTGGTAAGACGACAAATATGATCAGGACGATCAGGATCAGAGAATCCAGGCGGCTGTCGCATATAAACTTCCTCCTCCAATACACCATGAAGAAAAGCATTCTGCACATCAAGCTGACGAAGAGACCAACCTCGAGTAACGGCAATAGAGAGAAGAAGCCTGATGGTAGTAGGCTTGACCACTGGACTGAAGGTATATTCATAGTCAAGACCATAGCGTTGCTGAAATCCTCTAGCAACAAGACACGCTTTGTAGCGCTCAATAGACCCATCAGAATGCTTCTTCACTTTGAAGACCCACTTAGAATCAATCACATTAACTCGCGGTGGTGGAGGAACGAGAGTCCATGTCTCATTGCGAAGAAGAGCACGATACTCCTGTTCCATAGCCTCTCTCCAATGAGGAATACTCATAGCAGCCTGGTACGTGCGGGGCTCGGAGGATGGATCCACAATGGCAGCATTCATACATGAAGCATGCCAAGCCACCGTGCCGTCAGTGCGCTCCTTGGGGCGATGAATGCCACTATGACTGCGCGTATGGGGACGCAGAACAGGAGCCGGCGAAGGACTCGGTGATGGTGACGGCGAGGGCCCAGCCGGCGAGGGGCTGGGCGATGGTGACAACGACGACCCAGCCGGCGAGGGGCTAGGCGATGGTGACAACGACGACCCAGCCGGCGAGGGGCTGGGCGATAGGCTGCGAGGCGACGCACTTGACGTCGAAGAGGCCGATGACGCACTTGATGTGGGAGAAGCCGAGCTGGAGCCCGCCGAGGGAGTCGTAGGGGCTGGGCTGCTCGGCGAGGGAGACAACCCAGACGGAGGCGACATAGGGGAGGCGGGCGAAGATGGCCGGGGGCTCGGCGAGGGCAGCCCAGCGGTAGGAGGTGACAGCGGGCGTGCATGGGCACGGTGCCTGAGGCCATGCAGGTGCACATGCGGATCGACGTGAACGTCGGATGGAGCCGATGATGGAGGTTTGGAAGCCTCCAGAATTTCCAAACGAGCCCCACGTCCAGTTCCTGCACCATGGTTAGGCAACAATACATGAGAGTATGCAACATCATCAAATTGGTCAGAGGCAATGGAAGATGAATGCATGGATGGAGGTTCAGTGGTGGACACAGGGAGTTTGGCAAAGGGAAAAATACGCTCATCAAACACGACATCCCGAGATATATAGACACGATTAGTGGGAACATGAAGACATTTGTATCCTTTGTGAAGAAAACTATAGCCAAGAAAGACACACTTTTTAGATCGAAATTCTAGTTTGCGTTTATTGTATGGACGAAGGTGCGGCCAGCAAGCACACCCAAACACTTTAAAAAATGTGTAGTCAGGCTGTTCATTGAGAAGAAGTTCAACAGGAGTTTTCATGTTTAGAACACGTGTGGGAGTACGATTGATGAGAAAATATGCAGTAGTGAAGGCATCACTCAAAAAACAAAATGGAACCGATGCATGGGCCAAAAGAGTTAAACCAGTTTCAACAATGTGACGATGCTTACGTTCTACGGAGCCATTTTGCTGATGTGTATGTGGACATGCTAAACGATGAGCGATCCCAAGCGACTGGAAAAACGAGTTGAGATTGCGATATTCACCACCCAATCCGATTGAACATGAACAATTTTATGCTTGAGATGACTTTCACCATGTTTTTGGAACTGAACAAAGATATTAAACACATCAGATTTACGCTTAATAAGATAAAGCCAAGTAAAGCGACTGTAAGCATCAACGAAACTGATATAATAATTATGACCACTAACAGAGGTTTGGGCAGGGCCCCATACATCTGAAAAAACAGGTTCTAGAGGATGTTTCACCTCACGACTAGACTCCGAAAAAGGAAGTTGATGACTCTTCCCCTGCTGACAAGCATCACACACTGCTACATCTTTATTACTAGGCATGATAGGAAGCTCATGACGACGCAAAACATGACGAACAATAGGAATGGTAGGATGACCAAGACGAGCATGCCACTGTGATGACGAAACGCGAACTCCACTGAAAACGCGAGAAACTCCAGGATGCTCCAAACGATAGAGACCATGGCAAAGGCGTCCACTAAGGAGCACGTCCCTCGTGTCCCAATCCTTAATAAAAAGATCAAACGGGTGAAATTCACAAAACACGTTATTATCATAGGTGAGTTTAGGAACGAAAAGGAGATTACGTGTCACATATGGTACTCGAAGGATATTACGAAGTTAGAGACTCCTATTGGCATGACTAGTAAGAAGAGATGCTTGACCAATATGAGAAATGCGCATACCTGCTCCATTGGCGGTGTGAACCTTGTCGGTGCCGTGATATGGCTCATGAGTATGAAGCTTCCCCATCTCATTGGTAAAGTGCTCCGTCGCCCCAGAGTCCATGTACCAATATGGATCTATGGGGTAGGACTGAGTTTGCCCAAGGTTCGCCTGGGGCTTCGGTGGCGGTGCCGGTTTATCAGCCATAGCCGCCTGGCGCTGAGTGTTGCGCACATCCTTGCCGTCATTGCCGAGGCCGAGGAAGCTCTTCTGAAAGCGACAGTGGCACTTGGAGGCCCAGTGCACATCAAGTCCACACAGCTGACACACCTTCCGCCCCCCGCTGGAAGGCAGCGACGATGGGGGGCCAGACGAAGGCGAGGGCGACGGCGTGGGCCCCTTGCCTGAGGCGGATGACGGGGCACCCGAGGAGGAGCGGCCGCTCCTGTAGGCGGCGTTCGCGGAGGAGCCCCCACCTCGGCTGCGATTGGCGCGACGTGCCTCGACACGCTGCTCGGTGAGGAGAAGGCGGTAGTAGACCTCATGCGCCATCATGGGCGTCGTGTTGCCCCGCTCGTTGATGATCTCGACCAAACCATCGTACTCCTCATCGAGGCCGTTGACGATGAAGGAGTTGAACTCGGAGTCGGTGAGCGGTTGTCCGATGGACGCCAGCATGTCAGCAAGGGCCTTGACCTTGTTGTAAAACTCCGTGGCGGTGGTGTCGAGCTTCTCACACTCGCCGAGATCGCGACGAAGTGAGCTGGCACGAGCTTGCGACTGCGACGCGAAGGAGCGCTCGAGGATTGTCCATGCCTCATGAGACGTCTTGGCAAAGACGATGAGCCCGGCAACAGCCGGGGTGAGCGACCCCTGGATGGAAGAGAGGTTCGCCTGATCCTGTCCCGTCCACACACGGTGCGCCGGATTGTAGACTGGGCCGCTGACGCTGTCCACCAGCGCGGGGGCAGGGAAAGGAGCTGTCGACATAGCCGAGTAGGTAATGACTCCCAAGGAGCGGAAGAATCTGCGCGCGCCAGAAAATATAATTATCCGGCGAGTGCTTGACGGTGATGAGATTGCCGAAGTGGAACGGCAGAGGCAGCGAGCCCGTCGAAAAGACTGCCGGAGGCGTATACGCCATCGGGACAGAGGCGGGCAACGCGGTTGGGGTTGATCCTGCTGGAGGCGCTTGCGCCGTGAGGGCAGGGTGCATCGGCGCGGACGCCGAGGGACCAGCGGTCCAGGCCGTCGAGGAGGCCGCGGGCGCAAAGGCGAGCGGTGAGACGGCAACGGCCGTGGAGGCGGGCGAGGAGTCGCTGGACGTGTGGATCGTCAGCGATTGCCCCGGTGACGAAGGGACCGGGGGATGGTTGGAGAAGAAGGAGCCGGCGCTCCTCGTCCCGGTCGGGGGCGGCCGGATGGCGGCAGCGTCGAGGGGCCGGGAGAGGAGGACGGCGAGGGAGGCGGGCAGATAGCCCTCGTTGGTGGAGCCGGAGGCAGCGGCGCACAACATGACAACGGCAGCGGCGATCAGGGGCCGGGCGGAGGCGGCGATGGCGATCGGCGGCGGCGGAGGCGGCGCGGCTAGGGTTTGGAGGCGGAAGCGGGGGTCGTGACCAAGTCTGATACCATGTGAGACAATAGAATTTGGGGAACCAGCTCAGCCCTTAATGGAGTGGCCTATCACATATATATAATGGGAGTGTTACAATAGGTACAAATAGATACACATATACAGTCTAACAAACGGAGAAAGTCTCGTACATACGGCACAAGGACTGTTTCTGTACCCGCATTTATTTAGGGCTGAATGTTGGTTTTTCTGACCGCTCAAAACAAGGACTGTTAATCGGCATTTAACTATTTCTACTAGGCTAACACGATTTGAGAACAATTAGTCTCAGCGAAATATTACACTAGAAACACTCGGTTACCTGAGCTGGTGAACGACATAACATTAGTTCATTACAATAACAGAAGCGATTGGGATCTTAAGATAGGTAGCTTTTGCTTTGCCTACTGACTAGCGCTGCCTATTATGACTACCACTACAGCGACGACCAAGACAATCACTGTAGGTTAATCTTATCTAATGGCTGAGAAAGATTTGGCCCAACAAGCACACTTAGAATTTGTATCATAGATACTCTATAAAAGGGATACAAGAATTAGTCGTTCTACACGGTTAAGGAGATCTTTTGCTATTAGAGTTAATGGCATAGTATCACAGCACGCCGCGCCAGCTCTCTCCTGGTTTTGTACTAGAATTGTTAGTGAAGACTATATGTGAGATTAATTAGCTTGTATACATATGCTATAGTAAAATAGTTGTTGTGTAACTCAACGTTTTGTTGTAGGTCCTGCTTTTGTAATGAACAACATTCGGTTTGCTTTCTAATTTTCAGTACTCCCTCCGACCCATATTTGTTGACGTGGATTTATCTAGATTCGGTTGTATCTAGTACTAAAACATGTCTAGATACATCCGAATCTAGCAAATTCGAGTCAACTAATATGGATCGGAGGGAGTATATGTTTTTTAACAGAGTGCATACATGCGTCTTGCTGCAAGGTTATTCAACTTTGGCTCCTTGGTTATGGAATGCCATCATCTTAAAACCATCTTAGTTTGTGGTGTCTTCATGAGTTATTAATGACGAACTGACGGAGAGCTGAAATCTGTGTTGTAATAAGTACGGGGCGTCACACACACACACAAAACACACAGAAAAGAAAATGGGAATGCACCACTAAGGCAGTAAACCCTTGGGCTAATCCCTGGGAATAAACTCTAGCGGTGCCATCCCTCCTAGCACACTTATTACAACCTAGAGTACTAGCCGTCATATGTGATGGCCCACTGAGGCAGCCAGTTTTTGCCGCTAATGAAGTTAGGGGCTTTGAACGTGCGCACAGCCTTCTGGGTAAGGATGTGGAAGACGGCCATTTCACTCTCCCGGTGAGCAACGCGTCTGGTCTCACGTTGTTGTACTCACCAAAGTGGAGGGTGTTCAGCTAGAGGTTGCTCTTGTTCCACGGATCCAACCGAGCGGGCTGATGTGGGCACCAACGTTGGACCGCATGACGACCACCCAGGTGTACATCTTCCAAGGGCGGCCTAGGTATATCATCTTCGATGTAGGAAGGGCCGGAACGGCCAGGAACGTGCAGGACGATGCTGGTCGTTGCGCTCCATTGCTCCAGCCCGTCCGCGGTGATGTCGTTGTTCTTCCCAGGTTTAGGAACCCGGGACCATACCCTTGACTCCTAGATGATGAGCACGGCGTATCAGTAGATGAAGTCGACCGTCCCGTATATGTCGTTGTCACAGACGTATTGTACTCCAGTTTCCGTGTATAGTGCTTGCTGTGACTCCAAGAGCAGGGACACTTCTTGCTCCTTGAGAGGGCCCGCCGGGTTGTCCACAAACATGTCCGTGAGTAGGATTAGTCCATAGACTTTGGGGTCCAGGACAACACCACACCAAAGACCCCTCGTTTAAAGTGACAAAATTACACTAAGTCAAGGAGAGGGGGCAATTGCCCCCCTAGTTCAGAAAATTTCTTAAATTAATGTTTAATATTTATGCTAAAGATCAGTATTACAAAGTTTAAGGATAATTAGCATTCTTAGGCCTCTAAACAATTATATAATCTGCACATTTAATAGATCCATGATTTTTGAAATCTCGGTGAAGATATTCGAAACTACTCAACATGACTAATAATAGAGCTAGATTGTTTCGACTCAAACTGCTATGCACGTCGTCCGATTCTTTTCGACCGTGGGATGGACAACAGAACGGGCACGTGGCAACATAAACGGAGCCCTGCTATTTTACTAAGAAAGATGATAGTAAGTATGCAGAGATTTGAGCTCTCTCTGAAAGATACAACCGAGTTACTCATTTGAGAGCCACTCATGATAGTACGGCTATCGATTCAAACTAACAACACGAGACCGGCAAAAAATAAAACCTATCAAGATTATACCTTTGTCTTGAGCATTCTAGCTGAGCTTGACGTAGACGATCTTATCCTCCTCAAGATTGAACACCTTTCTTTATTTCTCTTGCTCGCGCACGCTTGATGAAGACTTGCGAACTCCCACCCCCCTACACCATGGGAAAACTTCTTCTTTAAACTTGTCTTGATCGATCCATGATCACCGAGGATGGCAAGTTTCAAGTATGTGATCTTCTAGAGATGGCGCATCTTAAACCCACACTTGTTCACTTCTTCTTGAGTGTTGATCCACTTGAAATTTCTCTTTGTACTTGTCTTTATCAACCTTGAAACTTCTTCCTTCTTCAATATGATTCCAATAGGCCCAAATCTCTTGGACATTGCTTATTCTTTTTTATTTCTTTAACCTTGAAACCAACACATGGTCCAAGCGATGTCAATGGACACTTCATACAAGTGTAACTCAATGCAAACATTAGTTCATAGAGATTGTCATTAATTACCAAAAGCACACATGGGACGCACATGTACTATCAATTTTGTAGCCATTCACATGCCAACTATACTTCCCTTGCCAAGTCCCTAACGCCATCAAGAATTGTCTCAAAAATTTGAAGTAGATGTCATAGTCCCTGACGCCATCAACAATTGTCTCAAACAATTGCCTTGACATGCGAAACCGGCACCGAAATATGTGCTACGGGAAGAGCGGGTTCCTCTGGTGGAAGTAGTCCTTAAACAACCGGTCATGCCCACCTCTCAATCACGCGGTAAGTTTGCCGCGCGTCCCTTTACCAAGCCCTAGTGGACGGGCTGCATGCTCTCGGCGTGGTCGGTGATAAGGGTCGTCGCCACCATCATGAACTCGGTATCGTCGTCAGAGTCATCGCCGTACGATGTGTCCATGAAATTGTCGTAGAATAACTTGATTGAGTTGTAGGTCGTTGCCATCACTTTAGACGTGCAAATGGCTGAATGGGTCGTGGGTGATGTGGGCCGGGTATGATTCGAAGCCAAGGGCAGGCGAAATTGGACTGTCGTGGACGACTCCCCAGTAGAAAGCCAGTGCAGCACAATAAACTAGCGATGTCCTGGTCTCTGGCGTGCCGAAGACTCGGTTGGAGGTCGGGGATGCCAAGCTACTCCGGTGATGCCGACGCGTACCAACTGGGCACGAAGCTGTCGGTGGAGGTGGAGAACTATGGCAAGCTCAACATGTGCTAGGTGGATGGCAAGACAATGATGGAGGCTGGCCGCGCGTTGCGGCGGAGTGGCAGCGCGAGCTAGGTGGAGGTCGACTTTGGGGGATGAGGGTTTTCATCCGTTGGCTGGCGGACCAGGGGAGGACAAGGAGACGACTCGGGCGAAACAAGCGCGTTGTCCGGACGAACGCAAAACTAGCGCAATTTTGGGTAGGGAATGGGATGTCACGGACTGGTTCGCACCGTGTTGGTCGAATGGATCACCTTGCTGGGCCGATCCCCTGTCTACGTGGACACGTTCAGACAGTGAATGATCGAATGGATCGGTCCGGTAGAGACGCCCTAGTAGTACCCTCCTAGCCGTGTAATGGAACATGTTGGCGGTGATTCTACAGAGGCTGGTGTCGAGCATGCATGACAGCTGGACGCGCAATCCATTCCCTCTCGGCACCTTACTGTATCTCAGCCTTTCGTTCCAGGTGTTACTCAACACAGTTTCCTGAATTCCACAGTATTATCATGCGCGCTACAGGTTATAAATGATGATGCACACGCGCAGAGGACACGGTCGATCTCGACCAGTTCGGCGGAAAGCAGCGCTGGTTTCGCGCGCACACGGAACTGCCGGTTTTCCAACACAAGGCAAAACCATACATCAGCTGACTGACCGGCCGGAGTGGGCGCCATCTACCACGAAGACACGGCCATTTTTGGAAGCTTGCACCTTGTCCATGCAGCGCCAGGACACGAGCAGACGCCGAGATACACCGAGACACTGTTCAAATGACTCCCAGTGTTCCCGCGTAGACGTGTACTAGCTACTTCCGGAGAACGGGCGCAACATGGGCCAACCATGTTTGTTAACCAAGTCACAAAGCGGACAAATCCAAGTATACTAGGCAAACAAACTGTCATAATCCAGCTAGCGATACCATACCATCCCGCCTAGGCCAATATTCGATATAAGGTTGTCCAACTGTTTAGTATTCAACATATCTTTTAATTTCGTTGTGGAAAAAAAAATCCAAAACCAAAAGAAATTATTAAGGACTTTGCTACCCGGAAACTATTCTAGGATTAGCAAATCCTGGCGGGTGTTATGAATAGGAAAGCGCTGGCCATTTTTTTTGGGTGTTATGAAAAGAAATTATTAAATCCCAAAGAATATAATGCACTTCTTTTCGGGCAAAAACTAAATTATCATACTTTATACACTACAGTAACATTTGATACTCACATCACCTTTGCAAGTCAACAGCCTTTGCATCCTTCACGTCGCGTTGTGCCCCTGGGCCCCTGACCTCCTCACCACGTCACCTCACATTGGGCTTAACTATCTAATCTCCACCACCTAACGTAAATCCCACACACCACTAATCAAAGTGATGATCTAATCCCCCGTCGTTGTCTCAGGGTTGTGTTAATTAACCCAATATACTATAAACCCTCCCCTCTCGCTGCGTCAGCTTAACCGTGTGGACACCGACCCCTGTCTTGTCTTGTCTTCTCCTCCGACTCCGGCACCACTTGGCACGTCTCCGGTGGCGCCACCAGTCGTCCTCCGGGACCCATGCGAGCCCTGATCCAGCGGGCTGTGCCTCCGCGCGCCACGTTCTCCATGGGACCGGCTTGGCTCCTTCCTACAACCTTCGGCAGCCTCGGTCCGTCGTGGCACTTGCAAGTGCTCATGGTTTGCTTCGTGCTTTTGCTATTTTTATGACGTGGAGAAGATCAGCTGGCTCGAGAATTAAAGTTTTGTTCTCTTTTGATCTATCTTATCCAGATATGCCACCGGTCCTTTTCAGCGTGTTATCCCCGATGTAGTCTGTAGAAATGCTTCTGCAGTAGCAGGGCAAACAAACAGGAGTATATAACTCGTGATGCAGAGATGATTTTGAGAAAAATTCCATTGCTTGAGAATATTAGTAGTACTAGCATCCAATCCAAGGTTATCAATATTCGTATTCATTGGGTGGCCGTGGCTTGCAGTCTTTCCATAAATTATACCGACCACAGCTGCCTGATTGAACAGGTTACTGCTGATATACACTTGCCATACATACCCGGCAACCAGGCCATGGCTAGACAGGGTCCAACGTCAGATCGACATATGGTGGTGCATATAGCTGTTGACCTATTGTCTCTCATGTCATGTACGGAGTAGGAGAGACTATGGAGAGCATATGTGCATGCGCTGATGCGCCACCGTGTCGCTCCCCCCTGCCACCCGTCGCCATTGCGACAGGCAGCTTCGCGCCTTCGCTCCGCCCCGGTCTATATATACACCGGACCATCCAGCAACTCATGCTTCCCACCCCACCACTGGTCTCTCCGGGTATTGTCACTCACCTGCTCCTACTAGCTAGCAAGCTTGATAAGCTAGAGCGATCACCAGATGGCGTCCAGGAGGAGGGAGCCGGCGATCGGCCGCGTCTTTAACGACGAGGTGCAGGAGGATGACCTTGTCGTCGGCGACGACAGCAGTGATGATGACGGCGAGGAGGTGATGGAGGTGAGGAGGCGCGTGTCCCGCTTCGCCGTCGACGGGGACAGCGGCGCGGGCGAGGCGGCCAGGAGGCGGGTGTCCCGCTTCGCCGTCGAGGAAGTCCGCGGCGGCGGAGTGCAGGACCGGCGACGAGGCGGAGTCGTCGAGGGTGGTGTCAGGGCTCTGCCGCCACCGCACGCGTGGCTGGCGGTGGAGGAGACGAGGAAGACGGCCAGGACCGGCGCGTACGGGAGCGAGAACGAGGAGCAGTGGGCGCATCTACTGCAGCGCGGCGGGTCGGCGCAGGCCGAGGCGGCGGAGGCCCAGCAGCAGCAGCAGCCGCGGCGGAGCAGCTTCAGCGTGGTCCGGCGGGAGCGCGGGGCGCGGGAGGCGTGGCTGGACCGCGCGTGGGAGATGAAGCGGAGCTGGCACGAGCGCAACGGCGGCGCGCCCGACGCCGAGACCCCCGTCGTGGTCGTCGTGGGCACGAAGCAGCACGGCGGGAGCGGGAGCGGGACGTCGTCGCCGTCCTGTTCGTCCCCGCAACGCGGCCACCACCACGGGACGTCGGGCGGCGTGGCCATGGACATGGAGGAGGTGCGCGCGTGCAGGGACCTCGGCCTCGAGCTCCCGTCCGACTGCCCCGTCGAGATACAGTGCTACGGCATCTCTGCCGGAAGCAGCCCCACCCACAGCAACGCCGGAAGCAGCTCCCCCTCCACGCCCGGCAGCTGCTCCATCTCCAGCCCCAGCGCCGGTACGTCGTCACCATCAGACTACCTTACCTTCCACGTGGTTTAATTAATAAATCCCATGCGTACGTCACTAGCTCCAGATATATCTGCATGCTAGTTAAGTCGCCATGCATGCCCATCACGCTCTCCCCTGAGTCCTGCCTTGCCGGCCATGGCATGGCACCCTTGCTTCGATGGGTCAAAAGCAGGGCACCCTCGAGCCCATCAATGAGATTTAATTAGTGTTATTACTGTCCTGCACTAATTAAGTGGAGTACTACTCTGGATTCTAGTAGTGGATTAGTAGTAAAGTGTACTGGCTACTCACCCTTTGCCACGTTTCTCCGTCATCTGCTCATCATGAGAATAGCTCCACTAAGATTAGTTATACTACTACTAGTACTATAATTAGTTGTGCCATTGCGTCTTTGCTTACTGTATCGTCGTTAATCATCAGTAATCTATAATCACAAGGCTAGGGAAACTGACGCGTGCGTTGCGTGATTGACGATTGGCAGGGGAGGACCCGGTGGACGTGAAGGCGAGGCTCAAGGTGTGGGCGCAGGCGGTGGCGCTGGCATCCACCACACATCTCGGATCTCGATGACCAACTAGCTGCGACGTCGATCTACATGCGTACGTGCACGGTCGATGGATCAGCTGATCGATCCGTCCAAGCAGCACAACACAAGAGTTCTATCTCCTTTTTGTACTTACTAGTGATATAGTGTGTGTATGCATGTGTGTGTGTCATCCACTTTTTCCCCCTTCGAATTGGGTTACCAGAGAATGTATGTGTGTGTCACATTTCCACCTACATGTATTATATGCCGTAAAGCCTAGTTAAATTATTTCTCCGGTCCCGTTGATTTTCTTGTAAATCGCTGGATGTGAGTGAAACTCGGTTTATTTTGTAAGGAAACTAAGTAGTAATTAAGTATAAGCGGTGCTACTCTTTGTTTCTTCTTTACTTGGCTAACTTATTTTTTCAGTCTTGAACTTTTGTTCTTATAGACTCGCTTTTGGTACATTCTCATCTTCAGTTATCTCTTAGGATCAGCGTTGAGTTTATGACCAATTCTACATTATGTTTAACCTAGAAATATACATGAGAAACAATCTATCCAAGTAAAACAAATCAGGGGTACCAAGAAAACTATAGATATGCAACTTGGCAGGTAAGATAAGCATGGCATATCCATATCAATTGCTAGTAGAACATAGTACGGAATAACCTTAGACGTGAAGTTGTCAACAAGCAGGATAGACAGACGGTGCAAAGTCTCTGTATGTGCTATCTTCTTATACTCTACATGGATATCAGCCCAGCTTGCCTCGCTAGTGGAAAAGAGGCCTTCGGTTCGGCGCCGAACTAGGCACCAGTCCCGATTTGCACTAGTCCCGGTTCGTAACGTCTCCAACTGCTACGAGACCGGGGAAGTATTAGTCCCGGGCCGTTCCGGGTCCCTAGTCCCGGTCCGTAATACGGCCCGGGACAAGTGACATCGAGCCGGCCAGCTGCACTTTACGAGAACAATTAGTCCCGGTCCGTATCACGGTACGGGACTAGTTGGTTGCTCTATATAATGCAGCCTCGTCTATGCCCGAGTAATGGCCATTTTTCCTCCCAAGCAAGCCCAGTTCATGCCTTTTTTGTCAAGATTTGGTTGCAACATCTAAATCCAAGGTTTTAAAAGGTTAGGAACCTCATCCTTTCATCTCTTATTGTTACTTTAGCTCAATGCGATAGAAGTAGAGATGGATTTGCATGCTTTGGAAGTAGAGGATTTTTAGATATGTAATTTTAGACAAACTTTGATTAGTCACAAAGTTACTGAAAATTGAAATGTATAATTATAGAGTTTCAGAGCTCAAAATGGAATGAGGATTTCACTGCTAGAACAATAATTAAAAACTCCATATTTTTCATAATAATTGTTTTCTCCAATTCAAAATTGGTGCATGTAAAATTTTCAAAATTCAAATTTAATGCTCTAGAAGCTCACATTATGACTTGTATTAAATTGGTCATTGATCTCTATTCATGATGTTGTGTAATGGTTTTTGATATACTTTTACAATAATACAGATGGTTCGAGAATGGATTTACGGTACTGACCGACGCTCTGGCGAGTTCATTAATGGCGTGCATAAATTCCTCCGTGTGGCTGATGCGAACAAACTGAATGGTTTTGTATTATGTCCGTGTATTGTCTGTAAGAATCAGAAGGATTACTCTAACTCAAAAACCATTCACAGCCACCTGTTGAAGTCCGGTTTCATGCCTAGCTATAATTGTTGGACCAAGTACGGGGAGAGAGAGGGGTTATAATGGAAGACAATAAAGAAGAAGACGATGATGACAATTATCATGAATACGGTGATACTTCCATGGGAGGAGCCGAAGGGGAGGCTGAAGAAGAGGCACATGATGAGCCCACTGATGATCTTGGCCGAACCATTGCTCATGCACGGAGAGACTGCGAGAATGAAAAGGAGAGGGAGAAGTTTGATCATATGTTAGAGGATCACAAAAAGTTGTTGTACCCAAATTGCGAAAATGGTTTGAAAAAGCTGGGTAGCACACTGGAATTGCTGTGATGGAAGGCAGACTGTGGTCTATCTGACTCCGAATTTGAAAAGTTGCTGAAAATGATGAAGAATATGCTTCAAAAGGATAACATATTGCCCACCAGTACATACGAAGCAAAGAAGGTTGTTTGTCCTCTAGGTTTAGAGGTTCAGAAGATACATGCATGCATTAATGATTGCATCCTCTACCGTGGTGAGGAGTACGAGAATTTGGATGCATGCCTGGTATGCACTGCATTGCGGTATAAGATCAGACGAGATGACCCTGGTGATGTTGAGGGCGAGCCCCCCTAGAAGAGGGTTCCTACCAAGGTGATGTGGTATGCTCCTATAATACCACAGTTGAAACGTTTGTTCAGGAACAAAGAGCATACCAAGTTGTTGCGATAGCACAAATAGGAACGTAAGTCAGACGGGATGTTGAGACACCCCGCTGATGGGTCGTAGTGGAGAAAAATCGATAGAGACTACCCGGACTTTGCAGATGACGCAATGAACTTAAGGTTTGGTCTAAGTATAGATGTCATGAATCCTTTTGGGGAGCAGAGCTCCAGTCATAGCACCTGGCCCGTGACTCTATGTATCTATAACCTTCCTCCTTGGTTGTGTATGAAGTGGAAGTTCATTATGATGCCAGTGCTGATCCAAGGCCCGAAGCAACCCGACAATGACATTGATGTGTACCTAAGGCAATTAGTTGAAGAACTTTTACAATTTTGGCATGTAACGCCCCCAAATCGGGTCTATACAGATCTCAGCATCTCCCGCCAAAATCCACATAGAAAAGATTGAAAGATGCCCACCAGACACTTTCGTGTGGGTAGGTTTTTATTACAAGTAGTTACATCACAGTAGTTTACAACATAATCCACAAATACTTATATACAACAATGACTCAACGAGTCAAGAATACAAATGATACAATACGAAGATACATATCATGGAGAAAGCCAAATAGTATCTGGATACGGATAAGAACCAAATGGGACTAAGAGTCTTGGAGAATAACCAAGCGGTGTCCATAACCCTGCCCAGGCCAAGTCATAAGGGTAACCTTGCTAACGTCATTGTCACATACCTGTCAAAACCAAAGGGTACCGACAAAGGGAAAAGGAAAAACAGAAAGAGAGCGGTCAGTATTAAGGCCAGTACACGGCGAGTCTAGAATTCGGCGGTCCTCGCCTACAGGTATGGTGGGCTTAGCGGCAACAAAACTTGCACTATCTAACTTATAGAGACACTCTACAACTTCGGCTATTAGAGCGAGATAAGAGAACGCTATACGATATCATGGATATAACTCCAATCATAACCCATCTGATGATTTCCCCCTCAAAGACCAGTTGAGGGAGTCCTCTCGAGGAACACACATGGTGGCAATTTTAATTAAGCAGAGTTGATAAGGCTAATTACTAATCATATTATTAGAGACAAAAGATTAGTGGCGTTATCTATGATCATGACACCGTACTCCCGAGACATCCATAACCGTGTACACACGGCTTCTCGAAAAGATTTACCCTGCAGGGGTGCACTACTGTACCCAAACACATGTTCAACCCTTCAGGCAACATAATACGCGTGCCTTCCGAATCTCACAACAAGAACTGTCCCATAACTACGCGCGTATCCAGAGGTATCACCTACTGTGTTTTATCCAGCCAAGAGGCACGACCGAATCTCAAGATGTCACAGCGTTCACGACTACTATACCAAACGGTCCTGGAATATAACTTGTAGAGCTCCCCTTGAACTACCGGCATGTACCACTTTTATGTATGCAATGCCTGGGCTATCCACCAAATCATATCACCAAGTCCGAAGACATAACAACTCACCCATGTCCGAGGACATATTATGCGTATGCACCAAATGGAAAGCCAATTTTATGACCCTCTGGATAAACAAATAGCACCGGTAATTGAAGGGGGATCCCAGGGCCCCCACGTTTGGTTAGCGCAATCAACTCAGAACTAGTATCGTAGAACGAATGGGTCCTAGGTCGGCTCAAGCAGTTCCCCCTATCGGGGCCTTATCATTAGGTGAAACCATAACCATAACCATAACCAACATCACCAATTTAATTTATCATGTTATCAACCCTAACCAGTTATCGCGGTTCACATGTATGAGAGCTGGCAGCAGACCTAAGCATGCGCTACGACTCGCAAGGACAAAGCTAGCTACTCAAACAAAGGCAATAGGATAACCAAGGCAATATAGTAGAGCAGGTAAAATAAGGGAATAATACTAAAGCATTGACAATAAGGATAGCAATAGATCGAAGGAAGGAAGTAAAGACTATAAAATGCAAAATAGGTAGAAGGGGGAGAATGCTCGCCTGAGGAGATCAACCGAAGGTTCGTCGTATCTCACACCGACTCATCGTCCTATCCGGTGAAGAAGCAAAGCACTAGAAAGAGAAACCCATGCAATATTTAAAAATATGGCGGAAAATCTGACATGTTTATGATATGATGCATGGCATGGCATTATGCGGTCTATCTTAGCAATGTTAAGCGAGATCGGAATCCTGACAATTAAATATTATGGTTCAAGTTGTTTATCTACCCTCAAATTAAATATTGAATTAACAAGACAAAACATGGCATCGGTTCGCTGCACACATTTAAATAGAGGAAATATAAGACTAGAAATATCCTGCATTTAGACTCCATATTTAATTTAGGTGAATCGCCTAAATACCCCCGAACAACAATGATATTTCCGCGAGATGAATGATTTAATGCAACAAGTATATATCATTTATAAAATAGGGGCCTAGGATAGAGTCTCACGTTTAGGGTCGAGGAACTTGGGTTCAGAGGGAAGAAAGAGAGCGCCGGGTTTGGTCTTCGGACTCCGAGATCGGGGCTTCGGATCGAGAAGGATACCTTGGATTTCCGTGCAGATGACCTTCGATCAATGGATCTTTGTAGGTGGTCTTGTCGTTCGTGATGGAGGACTCGGGTTCGACATCGGCGAGATCGGTATTCGAAAGATCTTGGCACCGGAAAAGTTCGGGGATGAGCCGGTCTTGAGATTCATGTCGAACTTGGTCACTCATGTGGTACTGAAGAGCTTGTCGAAGTTCCTGGGCGATCTTGTCCAATGCTAAGGTCTCGAACAACCGAGTCAACATCACCACTTCTTCTCTCAGCAACAATATCACCACACCTGAACACCAAAACCACATCGAGACATACAACACCGTCACCACTTCGCATTACCAGGACAGCACATCAGTCGGTATCGAGCTTCAGAAGGCCGTCAGCGACGGGCACGAGCGTAGGAGGTGTACAGAAGTCCAGGTCGACGATGAACTGTAGGGAGCAATGAGGGAAGGACGGAAAGGGTGCAGTGCTTGGCCATGGTTCGAGGGAGAAGCACACGCAGTCAAGGACGGGCGTACAACGGTGCCAGTGGAAGGCACACAAGGCCGAGCCTGGCTGTGATGCGCAGTCCTAGGCGGCAAAGGGACTTGAAGGGGCGAGGAGGAGGTCGTAGAGCCGGCACGGCGGTGATGGTTGCAGGTGGCGGGGCGCTGGAGGACGGCGGACGAGGAGGCTTGGTCGTGTCCTCTATGAGGGGACGGCGATGAGGTGTCCAGGCGGGGCGTTACGAGGATCTCGTAGAGGAGGGAGGTCGCGCGGCGCACTCGCGGGGTCCGAGCTAGCGGTGGCTGAGGTTGGGGAAGACGACGCCGGGGATGGCCACGAGCGACAAGGGAGACGGCAGAAGGTCCGGTGGTGCTAGGACATAGCAGGACAGGAACACGCACGTCGGCGAAGCCTAGTGGCATGGCATGGCGTTGGGGCCCAGGTCGGCGGCGCTATAGAGGGTTGGAGGCGATGGGAGGTTGTAGGCGGAAGCAAGCTCGTGAGGGCTCGGACTCGGGAGGAGACGAAGCAGGTAGGGGGGACCTGATCGCTTTTCTCTCTGGTGGCGGAGGGGCCTAAGTTAAAATGGGCCAAGGGAGTTGTTGGTGTGCATGTACAGCATGACAAGGTGTGTCTCGATGGCTGAGTCGGCGTTGCGTGTGATCGTGGCCGCGTGCGTGTTGCGGCTGAGTGTGTGCGGCAGTGGCGCTGCGTGCGTGGTGTTATAGGTTAGCTAGGGTTTGGTATGGTGGGCTGGGCTGCCGGGTTGTAGGTAGCCTGGCTGCGGTGACCCAGCATACCACTACATGATGTAGTACACTATAGTCGTGGACATAACACAAATGAAACACCGTTCTGTTGGGTTCGCAACATAGAAAATAAAAAATTTCCTATGATGGGAACTATACGCCAAGATCTATCTTCTAGATACAAACAACAAGTGGATATACATCCATGGAGAACTTACCCTCGAAGACAACAAAGCTTTGTTAATGAGTTGGAACTCGTGGATAATGTAGTCGAACGCTTGCCGATCTCAAGATCGTGTGGAAGTCCTAGCTCCGCAAATAAGCAGCGCATAAGTCCTCGCACAGACATTCAGGCCACCGAACAACCTCCGCCTCCTCGCTCCAGCGAATCAGTGGAAGCAGCAGCTCCTTCCAGACGAAAAGCCACTGAGAACATGTATCTCGCTAATCCGAGACCATGGGGAACATATCTAGAGGAGGAGAGAGATCCTTCACTAGGAGGTGTACTTTGTGAGGGAGGAGAGGGGGCCATTTATAGGAGAGGGGGGCTCCTCGCCTCCCATGGCCAGCGCCCATGGGGGTGCCCCATCACTTCCTCATTCATGTGGTGGAAGCTCCACTCACATCAATTTAGCCTCCACTCAAAGTTCCACTCACATGCATTAAATTTCCACCAAATTTAATAAAACTCTTTTATTTATTTTATTCAGAATTTTGTTAATTACTTTAATTAACAAACATTCACATAAAACCCCTTGCAACATTTCAATATCACATGCAAAACCAGTTTCTGCAATTTTACCCGAAACAATTCCGGTTTCCATCGAAATGATTCCAGCACTTTGCAATTCTTTCGTCTGAAACATATATGCTCCAAATGGTGTTTGGCAACCCTTAATTGTGTCACCCTACGGTTCGCGAATAATGCGGACATGATTGAGACTCCTCTCAGATCAATAATCAGAAGCGGGACCTGGAGATCCATTCTGACTCCTGCACATTCAATGATGACTTCTGTGATCGTGAGAACCTTTAACGCTAGTAACTTAATCCCTTTGTCTCACAATATATTACATGTCCGAGATTCAATCATCGGTATCCAAATACCTAGTTTGATCTCGTTACCGACATGCACTCTTTTTTCGTTCCCGTGATATAACATTCCAGTGATCACATCACTTGCTTGCAAGCTATTCTCAATGTGATATCACCGAGAGGGCCTAGAGTATATCTATCCGTCATCGGGATGGAAAAATCCCACTCTTGATCCATGACTCTCTACATAACACCTTCATAGCACTGAACCCATCTTTATAGTCACCCTTTTACGGTGTGACGTTTAATGTTATCAAGATACTCCTCTGGTGTTATTGATTAACATGATCTCATGGTCTAAGGACTAGGATTACTTCGTATGATGTTATAGCAATATAAACTCAATGACTTTCATCATAATGCTATACCTCAGATGAATGTTCATCACATCATTTCCCCAATGTTGTGACCTCGTTATTAACGACATCCAATGTCCATGATTAGGAAACATTGATCATCTTGTTAATCAACGAGCTAGTTTAAAGAGAGGCATAACTAGGAACTTTCAATTTGTTTATTAAACACACATGTATTAACGTTTCAGTATTAATACAATTATAGCATGCAAAATAAACATCTATCATATACTTGGAATATACATAACAACAACTTTATTATTGTCTCTCAGGGCATATTCCCTTCAGTCTCCCACTTGCACTAGAGACAATAATCTAGTTACATAGTGATAAATCTAACACCCATGGAGTTATGGTGTTGATCATGTTTTTCCCTAGGGAGATGTTGTCAATGGATCAACAACATTGAGATCCGTGTGTACTTTACAAATCTTTATATCTCCATCCTTAACATGCTCTCGGATGGAGTGAAACCGGTGCTTAATATGCTTGGAATTCTTGCGAGACCTTGGTTCCTTGGCGTTGGCTATGGATCCATTGTTGTCACAATAGATAACCATTGGGTCCATCGCACTAGGAACCACACCTAGTTCGGTTATGAACTCCTTCATCCAAACCGCTTCCCGCGCCGCTTCTTCAGTAGCAACATATTCCACCTCCGTCGTTGATCCGGCCACCACAGGTTGTTTGGAACTCCTCCAACTAACTATTGCTCCGTTCAAGAGAAATATGTAACCAAATTGAGACTTAGAGTCATCCAGATCGGTGTCAAAGCTAGCGTCGACATAACACTTGGCGACCAGCTCTTCTTCACCTCCGTATATAAGAAACGTATCCTTAGTTCTTCTTAAGTACTTAAGGATATTCTTGACCGCTATCCAATGTTCCGTACCTGGATCAGATTGGTACCAACTAGTTAAACTAATAGCATGTGCCACATCCGGTTTTGTACATAGCATGGCGTACATTATAGAGCCTATAGCTGAAGCATAGGGGATTTTAGCCATTATCTCTCTTTCTTTTGCCGTAGTCGGACTTTGAGTCTTACTCAATGTCTTGCCTTGCAACATTGGTAAGAACCCCTTCTTACTTCTGTCCATTTTAAACTTCTTTAAAATCTTATCAAGGTATGTACTTTGTGATATACCTATTAGGTGCCTTGATCTATCTATATAGATCTTTATGCCTAATATGTATGACGCTTCACCTAGGTCCTTCATCAAAAATTTGTTGTTTAGATAACTTTTAACACTGTTTAAAAGATCTATATCATTTCCAATCAATAATATGTCATCCACTCATGGCTCAAAATATATTCGAGCTTGTTGGGAACCCTAAGAGGAAGGTATGATGAGCACAACAGCAAGTTTTCCCTCAGTTATGAAACCAAGGTTTTCGAACCAATAGGAGTAAGGAAACAACTGCAAGGTGTTGCTAGCAACTTGGAATCCTGCACAACACAACCACATAACTTTGCCCCAACTTAAAGTGAGGTTTTCAATCTCACCGGTTTTGCTGAAAACAAAGGATTAAACGTATAGTGTGGAAGATAGTAATTGCTTGCAGAAAGTAAACAGCAAACGGTAAACAGTAGATGGTATATGAAATGATAAAAGAATGGACCAGGGTCCATAGTTCACTAGAGGTGTTTCTCCTTAAGATAGATAACATGCTGGGTGAACAAATTACAGCGGGGCAATTGACAGATTTGAGAAAGCATAAAAATGTATATACTAGACATCTTGACTCCTATGAGATTTGATTAGGCATTACAACATTATACATAGAACGTAATCCAACTGCATATATGACTAATAATCCACCTTCAGGTTATCATCCGAACCTCTTCCAGTATTAAGTTGTAAGCAACAGATAATTGCATTAAGCAAAGTGTGTAAAGTAAACAATACGATCGCCCCATGGACAAAGGATTATTATTTTATCCCTAGTAGCAACAACACATCTACAACCTTAGAGATTTCTGTCACTTTCCCAGATTACTAGAGGCAAGAACCCACTATCGAGCATAAATACTCCCTCTTGGAGTTGCTAGCATCTACTTGGCCAAGATAGCTGCTAACAACGGAGAGCATGCAAGATCACAAATAACATAGACATGATAGAAACAATAATCAATCTGAAATAGCATCTCAATATCCATCGGATCCCAGCAAACACAACATGTAAGATTACAAATAGATGATCTTGATAATGAACGGAGCTCACAAGATCTAAACATGATAGCACAAAGGAGGAGAACCAACCATCTAGCTACTACATGGACCCATAGTCCAAGGGTGAACTACTCACGCATCACACCAGAGGCTTGCATGGTGATGAAGAAGGCCTCCAGGATGATCTTTCCCCTCTGGCAGGGTGCCGGGAAGAGCTTCAGATCCCCCCGATCTAGGGATGGAGATGGCGGCGTCTACATACTCTTTCGTGGATTTTTGATGAGGTGCTTAGGGTTTTCGTCCCGGGAGGCTTTTATAGGTGAAGGGGCAAGGTCGGTGGAGTACCAGGGGGCCCACACCCTGGTGGCGTGCCCCCTAGGCCGCGCCACCACCAGGTGTGGCCGCCCTGGTGTGCCACTTCGTCTCTCCTCCGGACTCCGTGTTGCTTCGGGTAAAATATTGACTTTGGCTTTTGTCCCGTCCAATTCTGAGAATATTTCTTTACTAGATTTTCTGAAACCAAAAATAGCAGAAAACAGGCAAATGGCACCGTGGCATCTTGTTAATAGGTTAGTTCCAGAAAAATGTATTAAAATACCTCAAAGTGAGAACAGAACATAAGAAAGTAGATACTAAACAAGCATGGAACATAAAAAATTATAGATACGTTTATGACGTATCATCCACATATAATATTAGAAATTCCACATTGCTCCCACTCACTTTCTTGTAAATACAAGCCTCTCCATAAGTTTGGATAAATCCAAACTCTTTGATCACCTCATCAAAGCGGAGATTCCAACTCCGTGATGCTTCCTTCAGTCCATAGATGGATCGCTCAAGCTTGCACACCTTGTTAGCATCCTTAGGATTAACAAAACCCTTTGATTGTATCATATAAAATTCTTCTTCAATGTTTCCATTGAGGAATGCAGTTTTGACATCCATCTGCCATATCTCATAATCGAAATAAGCAATTGCTAACATAATCCTAACTGACTGTAGCATCGCTACGAGACAGAATGTCTCATCATAGTGAACCCCTTGAATTTGCCGAAACCCCTTTGCAACAAGTCGAGCTTTATAGACGGTTACATTACCATTAGCATCAGTTTTACTTTTGAAAATCTATTTATTCTCAACGGCCTTTCGGTCGTGAGGTAAGTCCACCAAGGTCCAAACCTGGTTTTCGTACATGGATCCCATCTCGGATTTCATGGCTTCTAGCCATTTGTTGGAATCCAGGCTCATCATCGCTTCTTCATACGTCTCTGGGTCATCTATTTCATTGACCATGAAATTCATAACAGGGTGTCGTACAGTTCAGGAGCTGCACGTGTCCTGCTCGACCTGCGAGGTTCGGTAGTGTCCTCTTTCGGAGTTTCATGATCATTATCATTAGTTCCCACTTCATTCGGTGAAGTCAACTCCGGAACAATTTCTGGCGCTGTGCTACTCGCCGTTGCATGAAGAGAAGATTCAATGACCTCTTCGAGTTCTAGCTTCTGACTACACACGCCTTTCGCGAGAAACTCTTTCTCTAGAAAGGATACATTCTTGGCAACGAAAACCTTGCCTTCGGATCTGTGATAGAAGGAATACCCAATAGTTTCTTTAGTGTATCCTATGAAGATGCATTTTTCCGCTTTGGGTTCGAATTTATCCGGTTGAAGTTTCTTCACATAAACATTGCAACCCCAAACCTTAAGAAACGATAGCTTAGGTTTGTTTCCAAACAACAAGTCATATGGTGTCTTTTCAACGGATTAGATGGTGCCTGATTTAGAGTGAATGCAGCAGTTTCCAGTGCATAGCCCCAAAATGACAGTGGCAAGTCAGTCAGAGATATCATAGATCGAACCATATCTAATAAAGTACGATTACGACGTTCTGACACACCATTCCGTTGTGGTGTTCCAGCAGGTGTGAGTTGTGAAACTATTCCACACTATTTCATATGTGTGCTAAACTCATAACTTAGATACTCACCTCCACGGTCAGACCGTAGAAATTTGATCTTTCTATTACGATGATTTTCCACTTCATTCTGAAATTCCTTGAACTTTTCAAAGGTTTCAGATTTGTGTTTCATCAAATAGATATACATGTATATACTCAAATCATCTGTGAAAGTAACGAAATAACGATAACCAACACGCGCTGACACACTCATTGGACCACATACATTAGTATGTATAATTTCCAATAAATCTGTCGCACATTCCATTGAACCGGAAAACGGTGTTCTAGTCATCTTGCCCATAAGGCATGGCTCACATGTATCAAATAATTTAAAGTCAAGTGATTCCAAAAGTCCATCAAAATGGAGTTTCTTCATGAGTTTAACACCTATATGACATAAACGGCTGTGCCACATATATGCATATATATCCTCATCAAGTTTAATTCTTTTAGCATCAACATTATGAATATGTGTAACACTATTATCGAGATCTAATAGAAATAAATCATTCATCATAGGTGCATGACCATAAAAGATATCATTCATATAAATCGAACAACCATTGTTTTCGGATTTAAACGAATAACAACATCGCATTAAATAAGATCTGGATATAATGTTCATGCTTAGTGTAGGCACCAAATAACAATTATTTAAGTTTATAACTAATCCCGATGGTAGGTGGAGAGGCAGCGTTCCGACGGCGATCACATCGACTCTTGATCCATTATCGACACGCATCTTGACCTCACCCCTTGCTAGTGGTTGCTTCTTCTGCAGCCCATGATTCGAGTTACATATATTAGCAACCGATCCAGTATCAAATACCCAGGTGCTACTTAGAGTACTAGTCAAGTACACATAAATAACATGTATATCATATATACCTTTGTTTTCCTTGCCAGCCTTCTTGTCTACCAAGTACTTGGGGCAGTTGCGCTTCCAATGGCCAGTCCCCTTGCAATAGTAGCACTCGGTATCAGACTTAGGGCCAGCTCGGGATTTCTTTTCAGGTGTGGCACTAGATCTGCCGCCCTTCTATCCCTTTTGCTTACCCTTCCTGTCTTTCTTGAAACTGGTGGTCTTATTGATCATCAACATTTGATGTTCTTTCTTGATCTCCACTTTTGCAGTCTTAAGCATTGGCAGAAGTTCGGGGAGAGACTTTTTCATGCCCTGCATATTGTAGTTCATCATGAAGCTCTTGTAGCTATGTGGAAGATATTGGAGAACATGATGTATGCCTATCAATGGGAATCATTATTCCCAAGGACACAAGCCTATCAGCGTACCCAGGCATTTTGAGTATGTGCTCGCTGACGGAGCTGTTCTCTTCCATCATGCAGCTAAAGAACTTTTCAGAAGCATTATAACTCTCTATGGTAGCATGGGTATCGAAAATAATTTTCAATTCACCCATGGTATCAAAGGCATTGTTGTTTTCAAAACGCTTTCGAAGTTCTAGCTCTAGCCCATACAGTATGCCGCAATGAACTAATTTGTGGTCCTCCTGACGAGTCAAATAAACGTTCTTTTCCTCGGCAGGGGCATCAGGAGCTGGTGGGGGGGCCTAGCGGCGCTTCTAGCACATACACCTTGTGTACAACATTGAGGAGAATCCTCAAGTTCATGGCCCAATCAGTAAAGTTGCTACCATTCGTTGCAAGTTTCTATTTCTCCATGAACACATTGAAATTAAAAGCATGTGGTGCCATCTACAACAGAATTTGTAAAGTTTAGACTAAGTATGATAAATCGAGTTCAAATAATCCAAATTACAAATCAACTCCCACTCAAAAACAACATCCCTCGTGTCTTTTTGGTGATTACATGAACCAAATCCACTACACCAAGTCCGATCATCACGTAGTCGGTGTAGTTTCAAAGGCGAGCATCAATATGGGCATCATATCAATTATATGACTCATGCTTAACCTCTCTGTCTGTGTTCCGAGGCCATGTCTGTACATGCTAGGCTCGCCAAGTAAGAACCTTAGTACTCGCGTGTGTAAAACTGTCTTACACCCGAAATATGATCATGGATTCAAGTACACCCGATCATCACATGATGTCTTGAAGCGGCAAAACATAAACGGTGCATACTTAAGGAAGAACACATTTTTATCTTGATATCTAAATGAGGGATCATCTTATAATGCTACTAAAAGCGCCAAACTAGCAATATAAGATGCGAACATCATATGTGTAAAGTGGGATGATATGGTCCATGCATTTGATCACCATCATATGCATCGTGGTATGATGTCTATCATTCCTTTGTGTGTAAGGCCAAGGTCTATGGAACTTACACGTTAAGTGTGTTGTAAGGGTATCTACCATACATCAACTAACAACATTACCATATCATGTCACTAGCGCAGCAACAATCTAAACTAGACGCCTCTAATTTATCCATTGCAAGTTTTACGTGGCTTAGGGCTTTCGGAGATAGAACCAGTCTTACCTACGAACATGAAACCACAACGATGATAACTAAGTTATTAGAAACTCGTTGTAAATCAGATATTGACTATAGTAGGAGAGACAGACACCCGCCAGCCACTTATGCAAAACTAGTTGCATGTCAGTCGTGGAACCAGTCTCATGTGCGATGACATGTAAAGTTGGTCTGGGCCGTTTCATCCCACTATGCCACCAATATCAAAAATACATGAAAGAAGCAATAACATGATCATCATTGCCCACATATAAACATAAGTGTACTATCCATTCAAAGCACCTACACATAGATCAGGTTCTAATACCGCTGTTGGGTTCGTAGCATAGAAAACAAATTTTTTCCTACGATGGGAACTATACGCCAAGATCTATCTACTAGATACAAGCAACGGGTGGATATATATCCATGGAGAACTTACCCTCGAAGGCAACAAAGCTTTGTTAATGAGTTGGAACTCGTGGATGATGTAGTTGAATGCTTGCCGATCTCAAGATCGTGTGGAAGTCCTAGCACCGCAAATCAGCAGTGCATCCATCCTCGTACACACGTTCAGGCCACCGAACAACCTCCACCTCCTCGCTCCAGTGAATCAGCGGAAGCAGCAACTTCTTCCAGACAAAAAGCCACCGGGAACATGTATCTCGCTAATCCGAGACCATGGGGAATATATATAGAGGGGGAGAGAGATCCTTCTCGAGGTGGTGTACTTTGTGAGGGAGGAGCGGGGGGCCTTTTATAGGAGAGGGGGGCTCCTCCCCTCCCATGGCCGGCACCCATGGCGGGTGGCCCCCACCTCTTCCTCATTCATGTGGTGGAAGCTCCACTCACATCAATTTAGCCTCCACTCAAAGTTCCACTCACATGCATTAAATTTCCACCAAATTTAATGCAACTCTCATTTAATAAAACTCTTTTATTTATTTTATTCAGAATTTTTTAATTACTTTAATTAAAAAAAATTCACATAAAACCCCTTGCAACATTTCAATATCACATGCAGAACCAGTTTCTGCAATTTCACCCGAAACAATTCCGGTTTCCATCGAAATAATTCCAACGCTTTGCAATTCTTTCGTCCAAAACATATATGCTCCAAATGGTGTTTGGCAACCCTTAAGTGTGTCACCCTACAGTTCGCGAATAATGTAGACATGATTGAGACTCGTCTCAGATCAATAATCAGAAGCGGGACCTGGAGATCCATTCTCACTCCTGCACATTCAATGATGACTTCTATGATTGTGAGCTTTAACGCTAGTAACTTAATCCCTTTGTCTCACGATATATTACATGTACGAGATTCGATTATTGGTATCCAAATACCTAGTTTGATCTTGTTACCGACATGCACTCTTTTCTTGTTCCCATGATATAACATTCTAGTGATCACATCACTTGCTTGCAAGCTATTCTCAATGTGATATCACCAAGAGGGCCCAGAGTATATCTATCCATCATCGGGATGGAAAAATCCCACTCTTGATCCATGAGCCTCTACATAACACCTTCGTAGCACGAAACCCATCTTTATAGTCACCATTTTATGGTGTGACGTTTGATGTTATTAAGATACTCCTCCGGCGTTAGTGATTAACATGATCTCATGGTCTAAGGACTAGGATTACTTCGTATGATGTTATAGCAATATAAACTCGATGACTTTGATCGTAATGCTATACTTCGGATGAATGTTCATCACATCATTTCCCCAATGTTGTGACCTCATTATTAACGACATCCAATGTCCATGATCAGGAAACTTTGATCATCTTGTTAATCAATGAGCTAGTTTAAAGAGAGGCATAACTAGGAACTTTCCATTTGTTTATTGAACACACATGTATTAACGTTTCCATATTAATACAATTATAGCATGCAAAATAAACATCTATCATATACTTGGAATATACATAATAACAACTTTATTATTGCCTCTCAGGGCATATTCCCTTCACGTTCACTAGTATTACATCCCTCAGAGTGGTACAACAGAAACACATCAGGTCGAAGACATGACTATAGGTTACAACTCGAATCTTTTCAAAAGATCCAGAGAACACTCTAGGTGAAAGAGAGAGAAAGAAACTTCTTACAAAGAAGAACCAGAAATAATAAATCAGAGCTATCTTGATAAAAGAACTAACATCTAAACTATCTGGCTTCAATTGCTACTAATGCAATGCTCTATAGAAGTAGGTTTTATGGCTAGAGTATCTACTCCTATCTACAGATTGATGAATATGTTGACTTCATTGACTTTATTGAAGAACTTGAGCTGTCGATGATGGTTTCTTAAGCATAAGTTGGTGTTGATGTCGTCTTTAATAGCTTAGAACCTAGCAAGGGTTAAGAAGGTACGGTTGAGTACGAGCATACTCAGCAAGTTCACTAAAAAGGAGTGTATGATGCACTATCTCTACAGCCACAGACCAAAGGTTGTAGGCAATGCAGGTTTTCGTAAACATTTCTTCAAAGATTGCTTTTATTATGAAAACTATGTCTGACAGCCTTCACAGGTTGACTCGAACCTTCGTGAGGTTCCCTTCCTGCCGCGTTCGTAGCTCCTTCCCGGAATAGGGAGTAACATGTCACAGTTCTTACACTTTGTAGAGGTGTGTTGCTTTACCCATGAGAGATCAAATCCTTGTTGCACAACCGGGCAACTTATTCCCGTCCACAATTCCGTGATGTGGGTCCCAGTAGATGACCCAAGCCAATCACTGCCCCTCTCCACGACCCTGCATGAATACACGATCCTCCAGGACATGCCCCACCTATGTTAAGCTCCATATAGGACTAGTTATAACTTTGGTAGGCACCTGAAGACTCTATGAGATGGTTATGACCTAGCAAGCTCCCTTAAAGGACCAGCTAAACCACTGATAGCCTCTCAAGATAATCTAGACACCAAGATCACGGGAAACTAAGGGATTCCACCCATGTTATAGGTTTCTCCATGAGAAATCCTCAGCCTCATGATCAAGTCATCCGTCCATGCGAAAGGAAGAAGATCCAGCTAACTTCTCCGTCCCATTCCAGATCTCATGGTTAACGCGTAATATACGACGCTAGAATCACCGGCGACATTGGTTGATTAAGTCCTAAATGATATATTTCTGTACAATGGTGTTTCCATTGCTAGTTATGATAGATTATCTGATCACCCTGGATCAGTAACCGATACTTCAAGTTAATTATGAAAATAGTGTTTTCGACCTTTTTGAAATGTTGGTGATGACTGATTATTGGCTCGACACGTCGAGCTCGTTGGGGAACCCCAAGAGGAAGGTATGATGAGCACAACAATAAGTTTTCCCTCAGTTATGAAACCAAGGTTATCGAACCAGTAGGAGCAAGGAAACACCTCCAAGGTGTTGTTACCAACTTGGAATCCTTCACAACACAACCACATAACTTTGCCCCCAAATTATAGTGAGGTTGTCAATCTCACCGGTTTTGCTAAAAACAAAGGATTAAACGTATTGTGTGGAACAAAGTAATAGCTTGCAGAAAGTAAACAGAAAACAGTAAACAATTGTAGATTGATGGTAAAAGAAAGGACCGGGGTCCATAGTTAACTAGTGGTGGTTCTCCTTAAGATAGATGACATGTTGGGTGAACAAATTACAGGGGGGCAATTGGCAAACATAGAGAAAGCATACATGCATATACTAATCATCTTGACTCCTATGAGATTTGATTGGGCATTACAACATTATACATAGACGATAATCCAACTGCATCTATGACTAATAATCCACCTTCAGGTTATCAATCCGAACCCCTCTAGTATTAAGTTGCAAGCAACAGATAACTACATTACGCATTGCATGTAAATTAAACAATATGATTGTTCTATGAACAAAGGATTGTTGTTTTCTCCCTAGTAGCAACATCACATCTAGTACCTTAGAGATTTCTGTCACTTCCCTAGATTACTAGAGGCATGAACCCAATATCGAGCATAAATACTCCCTCTTGGAGTTGCTAGCATCTACTCGGCCAAGATATCTACTAACAACGGACAACATGCAAGATCACAAATAATAAAGACATGATAGAATCAATAATCAATCTGAAATAGCATCTCAATATCCATTGGATCCCCGCAAACACAACATGTATGATTACAAATAGATGATCTTGATCATGAACGGAGCTCAGAAGATCTAAACATGGTAGCACAAAGGAGAAGAACCAACCATCTAGCTACTACATGGAACCGTAGTCCAAGGATGAACTACATGGACCCGTAGTCAAAGGAGCTTGCATGGTGATGAAGAAGGCCTCCAGGGTGAATTCTCCCCTCTGGCAGGGTGCCGGGAAGAGATTCAGATCCCTCCCGATCTAGGGATGGAGATGACGGCGGCTACAGACTCTTACGTTGAAATTTGATCGGGTCCTTAGGGTTTCTGTATCAGAGGCATCTTATAGGCAAAAGGGGAGGCTAAGGGGGTGCCCTAGGTGGCCGCACCACCCACTGGCGCGGGCCAAGCCTGGCCATGCGGCCAGGTGGTGTGGGCGGACCCTGGCCCCTCTCCGTCTCGTATTCTGGCTCTATGTCGCCCTCAGCGAAATACTGAATTTTGCTTTTGTCTCGTCCAATTCCAAGAAAATTCATTTTCTGACTTTCCTGGAACCAAAAATAGCAGAAAACATGCAGCTGGCACTGTGGCATCTTGTTAATAGGTTAGTCCAAGAAAGTGTATAAAAAGTACTCCAAAGTGTGGACAAAACATAAGAAAGTAGATATAAACCAAGCATGGAACATCAAAAATTATAGATACATTAGCAACGTATCAACATCCCCAAGCTTAACTCCTGCTCGTCCTCGAGTAGGTAAGTGATAAAAAAGAAAGAATAATTTTTGAGGTGACATGCACCATCATAAACTTGATCAAAGTATTTGTAAAACATTGATAGCTGGGATCATAGTACTTCAACATAGCATGAAAGGTAAAGTTTTAACAATAATACATAGCAACTATGTTGTAACATGAAAAGGCACAAACAGAAGATTCATGAATAACAATTCTTTGCAAGACGTTTGTTTGTTTCACATAAAGAAAACATAGCATAGTGGCATTCAGCTTGTCCCTCATAGAGTAGAAACATAAATGCATAGGACACCTTCAAAGTTTATAAGGGTGACTAGATACAAATAGTTTGAGAACAATCAATATCAAAGTTATGCATCAATCAACAAGTCTTGGGACAATGCACATAGAACTAAGAATGGCCACTATGCTCTCTCAATAGGTGCATAAAGATAGAAGATGCAGACTCAACACAAAAGTAAAAGAAAAGCCTTCATAGAAGGAAGCAGGGATTCAAGTCTCATAAAGAGCTTCCAAAAATTATGGTACTTATTAGCTTTCATCTCTCATTGCCCCTATCATAAGCATCTTGGTGATTAAGGTTAAAGTGAACAAACTATGGAGTATATGCTTGACAAAGTATAAGTTGGAAATATCATGTCCCCTGAATACGAGGGCCGCTCCTCATGCTACTCAAGTTTAGTTACGGGTAAGTTCTTGTCATAGTAAGTACATGTGTATCATAGAGAACCGCCAACGGGGTACCCCTTGCCTGATGATACAGAAGAATCCCCATATCAAAATGACAAGGCAAGCAAACAACAAGCATCTCAGCAATCTTCTTATTTACCATGGGAAAATGGTGCTTTTTTTTCTCTCTTTCCTCTTTTTTCATATCTTTTTTTTTTATTTTTCTATTTTTCTCAATATCTGACTATTTTTTTATAAGAAGAATGCTTCATAGACAGCTCATTATGGTTACGCTGCAGGTTTCCACCATGATTAGGCATGGATTAGACCGGCGGCCTAGGCGTTTCTCTAACACACATACATAACTCCATGGACTTCCAAGCTCCCCTTTCATTTCACACCGACAACATCCATAGACAAAAGAGCATGATATCAACTAGGTAAAAAGTACAAGTGCAACGTTGAAAGCGTTCCCCATGACATCATAGTTCTTCTAATCCCCAACATATAAGTGCAAACATATACAACATAGACGACACAATGGTTCAAGTTTATTAAGGGCAAGAAAAGTAAAGTGTGCCATCAAGTTCGTGAGAGCTTTAATCACTAGTTTTCTTATAACAAGTTTAATTCGGAAGGTAGATAAAAACATGAATATACTTGGAATAGAAAATGCTAATAGGTAGGTATGGTGGACTCTTTGGAATAACTTGGAGTTGTTTGGAGTTGGATGCATGAGTGGAACTCATACTTGGTTATGGAGGCTAGCAACAGACTGGGAGCGACCAACTAAGAGAGCAATAATGGCCATAATCATGCAGAGTGACAAAACATAATTAATCAAAGCATAAAGTGATATTACAAGTCGAAAACTAAAGGATCATAAAGGCTATGGTGACTTGGGATAGTCATAACATGGTGTGAGCATGTGCCAAGTCAACCCAAATAAAGCATCAAAAGAGAATACCACAATACTATGCTTTAATATGCTAAAGCACCGCATGATTCTTTCAAGGCACATTAAACAATCTCAATTGTTTATAACATGTCATGCTACAGCAAAAATCACTAAGCATATAGCCAAAACAATATCAAGCATGACATGACAAAGCATGGGCCACAGTAAAAAACAAGCTCTCTTTACCACTTAAGCATGAACTTTCCTACTCTTCTCCAATCCAAACCAAACTATTTGAAAACTAATGTATGAAAGAGGGGGTCCAACAATTTTATTCAAGCAAACTAAGAAAACCAAGAAAACAAAAACCAAAAACAAAAACAAAGACGCTCCAAGAACAACACAACCGTGCACGAAACAATAAAAATGAAGTGTTTGGAATAAACCTGAGATTTTTATTGATGAAGAAGGGGATGCCTTGGGCATCCCCAAGATTTGACGCTTGTACTTCTTGGATATTTATTGAGGTGACACGGGTGGCATCCTCAAGCTTGAGCTTTAGTCCATTCTTCATCTCATTACATCATTCTCTCCATACATCTGAAAATTTTCCTTCATACAAAACTTCACACAATCTTTATTAGCAACATTAGTGCACTCAAGATAATAAGTCTTTGAGTTCAGTTTCAACACCAATAAAACTTCCATTAAAACACAAGCTACTGTAGCACTTCCCTCAAAAAGCTCAATTCCCCAAAGAGAACCCAAAAAGGAACCAACAAGTAGCAAATGCAAATAATGGCAGAAATCTGTCAAACAGACCAGCAGGTAAAAACAAATTTTTTCCAAGACTTTATGTTGCTCAAATCGAAAAGTGTTGAACTAACGAAAGTTAGATAACAACCTGGGGCAGAAGCACAAAAATTCACGCCTCAAAAAGACATACAGATATTTTACACGAATGTTTACGGTGAAGCACAAAAATCTGTTTTGGGACAACAACTTTCCCAAGCATTACTTCTCTCTCATTAGAGGTTACTCTTGGCACAAAAATCAAATAAAAAGGATAAGGAGTGATTATTACTGAGGTAATAAATTCCAAGACTCTTCTAAAACTTTTGGGTTATCCCCCAATAAGTACTTTTCTTTAATGCCTTTAAGTTAGGCATAAGAAGCAAGAAAAAGAATCAAGTGTTCTCAAATGAAGAAGCATTAAGAGCAAATTTTGTTTTCATAGCAGAGTCAAAAGGAATCTTCTCTCTCTTCTTAGGGAAGTGTTCTATACCTTTCTTGAGTGGGATTTGATATTTAATGGTGCCTTCCTTCATATCAATAATGGCACCAACAGTTCTAAGAAAAGGTCTTCCCAAAGTAATAGGACAAGAAGCATTGCATTCAATATCCAAAACATAGAAATCCATGGGGACATAGGCATTGTTAACCATAATAAGAACATCATTAATACTCCCTATAAGTTTCTTTTTAGCATTATCATCAAGTGGGACATTCAAATAACAATCTTCTAATGGTGGCAAATCAAGCATATCATAAATCCTTCTAGGCATAATAGAAACACTACTATCAAGATCACATAGAGCTTTGAAATCAAAATCATTCACTTCCATATTAATGATGGGTTCCCAACCATCTTCTAGTTTCATAGGAATAGAAGCTTTATGTTTCATCTTTTCTTCTTTAATTTTTAAGAGAGCATCAGTAATGTGTTTTCTAAAGGCCATATTCATAGCACTAGCATTAGGACTTTTAACAAGATTTTGTAGGAACTTAATTACTTCAGAGATATTGCAACCATCAAGATCAAAATCATAACTATCATCTAGAGTAGTAGAGCTATTACTAGCTTCAACACTAGTGGTAGTGATAGTAGAAACACTAATATTTCTAGCAATTTCATCTTCTCTTTCCCACTTAGCATGCAATTCAGCTAATAGTCTAACATTTTCATCAATTCTAACTTGTATGGCAATAGTAGCAGCAAAGGGATTATCAATAGTTTCAGGTTTAGCAGCCATTTTATTCAAAGAAGATTGTGCTTCAGCCAATGATGCTATATTTCTTTCAGCATTATAGAGTTTTTCCTCAATAGTTTTATTGAAAGCAGTTTGTTTACTAATAAAATCTTTAAGCATAACTTCAAGTTCAGAGGGAGCACTCCTATTATTGTTGTAGGAATTTCCATAAGCATTACCATTATTGGGAGGATATGGCCTATAGTTATTATTACCAAAATTATTCATGTAGGCATTGTTGCTAAAATTATTATTTCTTATAAAGTTCACATCAACTTGCTCTTCTGGGGCAACCAAAGAGGCTAAGGGAACATGATTTGTATCAATATGAGATTTCCCATTAACAAGCATAGACATAATAACATCAATTTTATCACTCAAGGAGGAGGTTTCTTCAACAGAATTTACCTTCTTACCTTGTGGAGCTCTTTCAGTGTGCCATTCAGAATAGTTAACCATCATATTATCCAGAAGCTTTGTTGCAGCACCCAAAGTAATGGTCATAAAGGTACCTCCAGCAGCAGAATCCAGTAGATTTCTTGAAGAATAGTTCAATCCTACATAGAAGGTTTGGATAATCATCCAAGCAGTTAGTCCATGAGTGGGTCAATTCTTTACCAAAGATTTCATTCTTTCCCACGCTTGAGCAACATGTTCATTATCATATTGTTTAAATTTCATTATTTCACTTCTCATAGATATAATCTTAGTAGGAGGATAGTATTTTCCAATGAAAGCATCTTTGCATTTAGTCCAAGAATCAATACTATTTGTAGTTAGGGATTGCAACCATTCTTTAGCTTTTCCTCTCAAAGAGAAAGGAAACAATTTAATCTTAATAATATTCCCATCTATATCCCTATGCTTTTGCATCTCACAAAGTTATTTAGATGAGCAGCAACATCTTCAGTACCAATACCAGAAAATTGTTCTCTCATAACAAGATTGAGTAAAGCAGGTTTAATTTCAAAGAAAGTAGCTTTAGGAACATGTGGAGCAATAGGTGTGCTCATGAAATCATTGTTGTTGGTGCTAGTGAAGTCACACAACTTAGTGTTTTCAAGAGTAGTCATTTTTGGTGTGTTATTAATAAAGAATGCAAACTAGTAGATTTTTTTGTGTGTTTTTGATAAAGGAACAAGCAAACAAAGCAAAAATAAACTAAGCAAAACAAATAAAACAAAGTAAAGAGATTGTTTATGAGGGACTCCCCTTGTGAAGATGTCCTTGACTCCCTGGCAACGGCGCCAGAAAAAGCTTGATTATTGGATCAACACGTCGAGCTTGTTGGGGAACCCTAAGAGTAAGGTATGATGAGCACAGAAGCAAGTTTGCCCTCAGTTATGAAACCAAGGTTATAGAATCAGTAGGAGCAACGGAACAACTCCAAGGTGTTGTTACCAACTTGGAATCCTGCACAACACAACCACATAACTTTGCCCCCAACTTACAGTGAGGTTGTCAATCTCACCGGTTTTGCTGAAAACAAAGGATTAAACGTATTGTGTGGAAGAAAGTAATAGCTTGCAGAAAGTAAATAGAAAACAGTAAACAATTGTAGATTGATGGTAAAAGAAAGGACCGGGGTCCATAGTTCAGTAGTGGTGGTTCTCCTTAAGATAGATGACATGTTGGGTGAACAACATTTGTTTAGTAGCGGGGAAATTGACAAACATCGAGAAAGCATACATGCATATACTAATCATCTTGACTCCTATGAGATTTGATTGGGCATTACAACATTATACATAGACCGTAATCCAACTGCATCTATGACTAATAATCCACCTTCAGGTTTTCAATCTGAACCCCCTCCAGTATTAAGTTGCAAGCAATAGATAATTGCATTACGCATTGTGTGTAAAGTAAACAATACGATTGTTCTATGAACAAAGGATTGTTGTTTTCTCCCTAGTAGCAACAACACATCTAGTACCTTAGAGATTTCTGTCACTTCCCAGATTACTAGAGGCATGAACCGACTATCTAGCATAAATACTCCCTCTTGGAGTTGCTAGCATCTACTCGGCCAAGATATCTACTAACAACAGAGAGCATGCAAGATCACAAATAACAAAGACATGATATAATCAATATGAAATAGCATTTCAATATCCATCGGATCCCCGCAAACTCAACATGTATGATTACAAATAGATGATCTTGATCATGAACGGAGCTCACAAGATCTAACCATGGTAGCACAAAGCAGAAGAACCAACCATAGCTACTACATGGACCCGTAGTCCAAGGATGAACTACTCACACATCACACCGGAGGCTTGCATGGTGATGAAGAAGGCCTCCAGGGTGAATTCTCTCCTCCGGTAGGGTGCCAGGAAGAGCTTCAGATCCCTCCCGATCTAGGGATGGAGATGACGGCGGCTACAAAGTCTTTCGTGGAAATTTGATCAGGTCCTTAGGGTTTCTTTATTGGAGGCATCTTATAGGCGAAAGGGGAGGCCGAGGGGGTGCCCTAGGTGGCCGCACCACCCCCTGGCGCGGGCTAGGCCTGGCCGCACGGCCAGGTGGTGTGGGTGGCCCCTGGCCAGTCTCCATCTCGTATTCTAGCTTCGTGTCCCCCTCAGTGAAATACTGACTTTGGCTTTTGTCCCGTCCAATTCCGAGAATATTCGTTTTCGGACTTTCCTGGAACCAAAACTAGCAGAAAATAGGCAGCTGGCACTGTGGCATCTTGTTAATAGGTTAGTCCAAGAAAGTGTATAAAAAGTACTCCAAAGTGTGGACAAAACATAAGACAGTAGATATAAACCAAGCATGGAACATCAAAAATTATAGATATGTTAGCAACATATCAATGACAATAGTTGAGTTACAAGCATAGAAAATAATCAAAGGACACGAGCAAGTGTTAACTTGCCTTTTGTTATTGCAAGATTATATACTCACGGTCTTCGAGATACTAGAAGATCCAAAATCTAGAAATAGCATCATTGGTCCGGTAAGGACTAATGTTTAAAGAAGCGGGATGCAAGTATGCATAAGTAATGTAATGCAATTTTGATAAACGCGAATCCCTGGACTAATCGTATCTGATCTAGGATTTGAATCTTGTGATGAGTTCTTTGGAATGTGTTACACTTCTATACTAGCTTTACACTTGTGCTTCTTATTAAGGCTTGTGAGTGTGTGTGAGATACAATAGGCGAAAGCAACAAGTAACATTCAATGACACAGCATCCAAGATGTTGACAATTGATTCAAACTTTATTCTAGTCAAGATTTCTATTATAACCTTAGAGAATTAAAGACAAATGTAGAGTTCATTTATATTTACTTTTAAAAGAATTACTTTTGACGAAAAGGTTACCTCATAAGTGAAAGCATTTCAATCATGAATTTAGACTTTTAAGGTTTCTTATTACCTAGGATTATTAAAGAGGAAAGCATTACTACCTTAAACAATCATAACACAAGTGGTGGATATTTACATGTTTTGAATAAGACACCACAATGTAGATGGTTGACTTCTTAACATTCCACAAAGTTAGAATTTAAGTATTATTAGTTGAATGAGGTGTTGGTTTATTAAAGTTATAAGTGAATAGAATTACTTTCTTACTAATGCTTATATTTTAAAAGCATAGATAGGGTATTGCTAAACTTACTTAAAAACTTGGTTTAATTCTTTAGGTCGATTACTAAACTGGTAAAAGAATTAGTGGATAATAGCTTGGTGATTTTATGGATGAGGAGAATCCTTAAGACAAGCAATACACTATTTTTGTTGATTTTATAGTGGATCAAATCTTTTTAAGGAATAAAATATAACGACTTTGAATGGTGTCTTTAGGAATTACATTTTAAAGGGGTTGGATTTATTCTATCTTCTTAAAAACACCAACTAAACTTGTTATTACACTTTTAGACTTTAAACAAATAAGAATAAAGGCAATAATAAAGGTTTATTAGGCCTTACCTTTTATTTGACTTCAATTATGGAATATGATATTTTTAAGTATAGATTGTATTTTTGTGATCATTTTGGTATATTATAAATATTTTTATAATTTATAAATAATAAGATATGATTTTTATAATTTTAGTACTTTATAAATACTAAATAATAATAAATACTTAGTTAACATAAAAATGTACAAAATAAATTTATAAATGTATATTTTGTTTTTCTAAAAATGTTGATATATTATACTTATTTTTATGAATTTTAAATATTAGAATATATTTATTTTAGATTTATCCCAAATAGGGTATTTACTAATTAATACTAATCATTTTATTGAAGTTGGAAAATAAAATAGAATAATAGGTTTAAATTATAGAGTTTATTTTTCTGAACATTTTGATATATAATATTTATTTTTATGAATTATAAAACAAAAGATACTCAATTTCTAAGATTTAATTATTTTTTGAAATTTTATTTAACAGGAAATACTTTTTTACACCCAGCCAACACCTAGCCTAGGTTACTGACCAGTGGGGTGAAGACCACGTAAGATGCCACCGGGGCACTGACTGGTCAAAGGTGCTGACGCGGCGAGGAATGACGCAGGCATGACATCACGCTGACGCATGCATTGTATTTTCAATTTTTTTAATACCGTGGCTGGTTCTAGCCACGGTCACTGACTATTGGGCCCTATGGCGATGTCACATAGCACCTCATCGAGTCAGGGCCCATCAAGGTTTGACTGGGCTCCTCGCATGGTGGCGGTCAACTGACGTCGACGACCATACGACGGCGGCACTACTGTGCCCACGCGGACACGCGAGGATGTGTGTTCAAACGAGAAGACTAAAGAGATCCTACTAATGGTCATGCTGCTAAGAAACGGTCACCGAAACACTGGTTGCAATGGCGGCTAACGACAGCGAGCGGCGGCGCATGACACGACGGCCGGACACAGCGAGAGGAAGGTGGAGAAGAGGCGCACGGGCATCAGCGGCTTACCCTTGACGCGCGGCTGACCTCAGATGGAGCTTAGGCAGATGGAATCGACGACGAAGCGGGCGGCGGTACTCGTCGGGCTTAAAGAAGATCGAGTCGATGCGGCCGATTAAGACCTCCTTCGCTCGATTCCTTCACCATGGACATGAAGATCACCACGGCAGAACTTGTGGCATCTCCGGTTGGCCTTGGGCGGCCGCTAACGGCGGTGCAAGACGGCGACTGTGGCGCTAGGTTTCGGCACCGAGAGAAAAATGGAAGAGAGGGAGGTCGAGAGGAAGGGAATGAGGATGAGGATGAGCAAGAACGTCTCCGTGGCCTTCTTATCCCCTCGGGTGATGGCGATGAGATAGCAAAGCAGGCTGACGACGGCGACGACATCGGGCGGCGATGCGAGTTCCACCCAGCTGCTTGTGACGCGAGGAAGACGACGATGAAGGGGTATTTGGGCTTGGGCCGGTATTGGGTTGTGGCAAAGCGAGCGCAACACTACAGAGTTCGCACGCGGGCGGTGGGTAGTGCTGGAAGTTCTGGGATGTGGGCCGAATTGATCTGCTTCCGATTTTTTCCTTCCTTTTTATTCTTTTCTGTTTTGATAAAACCATCTCCAAATCTGAATTTTCCTAAGGATTTAAATATCCAGAGTTTTCATGGAACACATTAAATACTGCAAGAATCTTGGGGACTAAGTGCTGCTTGTACTTTTCATGGTTTTACATAAATTTAAACTATTAGGAAACTATTTTATTGATGGCAACATTTATTCCTTAGGGTTTCATATTTGGTCTATTATCGAAAAGTTTTATAAAAAATGATTTTGTTTTCACCATGTTATTTATAATGGTAAACATTTAAAATGGTTAATGACGTGAAATGGTTTAGGATATATATAAAATCCTATGCATAGTTAGCATTAAATAAGAATTCAAATATATATATATATATATCCATTCTAATACATTAAACTTTGGGGTTAATAATGTGTTGATTTGAATTTCATGATTCTCCATATTTGGTGATTTCACCAAACCCAATTCCTCTAAAATTCTATTAATCACCATCCTACTTATTTCAAAGTAGCCATGGATCACTTCTTGAACTAGTTGTTCATTATTTCCTTAAGTGTGGTTAATGTTTTGATAGTAGTTTATTATTTAATGGTGAACAACCATTAGCATTCATGTGGCACAAGTGATCTCAATGCCCAGTAATATTTACTTAGGATTTCTAATACCACACTTACTATGGACCCTAGAGGATACACGACCCTCAAGTTTATTAATGAATGTTGCTAGGGATTGATCCAGAATTTATAATCCTGAATGACATCTCCACTTAGAGTGAGCTACAAAGATTACTTCTTAATGTGGTCTTGATGGTCCATGGTCTAGGTTTCTATTAGGTTTTAAGACAATAAAGTGGACAAGGCTTCCATCAATACACTCTCAATTGGTATTCTACTTATATCTTAGACATTTGATTTGACTAAGAGATACTATCCATTGGTTGCCTAAAATAGGAATTGGTTTAACTACCCTCTTTATTCTAGGGTTTTAAACAAAGTGGTAGACATGGGTTTTGTCATGGCTTGATATACTGTTGGTTAAAGGTTTCTCAAGCACTCCTACCTTAATACCTCACTAGGCTTATCTTTAGATAAGGAATTCCTTTCCTAAATATACTCTATTTAAACCTCATCTGCTTCACTAAGATCACATCTTCCTGAATAATTCAATCATGTGACTCCACCATATCCATCATCATATGATGACATGGTCATGCCACTTCAGCAATAATCATTCTCCATTATTACTCTAGTATGAAACTTCCACTTCTTAACTACCTCTAATGAATCCATCAATGTAGCTACTTCTAACTCTATCCACTAACTCCTTTAAATCCCTCTTGCAACTACTTCCAAGGCTTGCAAGATTATAGTTCTCTATATATCTCATTACCATGTGATATCAATCCTCTAGGATGGGTATGGTACTAATCCTCATAATACAAGTGTGTTCTTGTATCAGCTTGGTTAAGATGCTATGCCTCCAACTACTCCATACAACTCATATTACATACTTCATCATACCCTAGCTTAACTTCTCAGGATCAAGCTAGATGATTCAGCTTACTAAGGTTTTTCCTAATTTGGTATACTCACAACTCTTCTTCATCAGTTGGTCATCTATTCGCAAGTGACTTAAGAATAATGACCACCACCCTTGATCAAGCAAAGCTTAGGCTTCTAATTGTCTGATCAAGATCTATACTCAATTAAGTAGTAGACTTGTACTGGTCTCTCTATAGGCTTATCTTGTTAAGCAAGCTTACTCTAAGTTTATATCCACTTGTCTTAACAATATTATTATTTTATGTACTAATACTACTAGCTTTCTCATAGCTTCATAATTACTATCTATACTCTTGGGTTTAAATACTTCTTCCGGTTTAATTCATGAGTGAGCTATCTCCTCCAACATCAGATGGTTTGATCTCCACTAAGGATCACATTCCATTAATGATGGCACACTCTACCATAACTAGTTCCTTCTTCTTATTAATTTTTCTTAAGGTCACTGGAAGGTTAATATAATAGGTCAAAGGCTATGAGTCAATAAGTTCTAGATCAAGAATTGATTTCTCAACATTGATGATCAATTGACACTAGGACTTGGTTAAATAGGAATGTCACCTCTTAGTATGATATTAAGAGTATGTGTTGGATGGTCTTGACTTGACTTCCTTTTCTACCCTATTTGTGGTAAGAGTTAATGTTTAAAAACTACCATGATTCTCATGGTATGGATAACTATGGCAAGCAAGTAGATCAAGGTTTAGTTATGGGGATTCTTTACTTAAGTTACATACTTAACTTGGTATTCAGGGTTTGTTTTAGGTAATACCTTGACGAAGGAAATATGCCCTAGAGGCAATCATAGAGATGATTGTATTTCATGTGTATCCATGAGTTATTATAATGTTCCTTGAATATCCATATACCAGGCAACTTGTATTGATTGGCAATTATGTGAATTGTTTGTGAAACTCTTTACTTGTATGGTTATCTAATAATTGTCCCTAGTTGGAGTTCATGTGAGGACACACATGAATATTAGACTAGCACATCTATTCGTTGATGACTATGTTTCGCAAGTCATAGACATGGAGATGTCAAACCAATGATGTGGACACATGTTATGAACATGGGGTTGGACTGACCCAACTTGAGACTAGCAATAATACTTACAACTCTCTGTACACATCGTGTACGTTTTGTCCTTAGACCTGAGATTGTCGCATGTACTTGAGATGTGGATCGACCTACTTTGGGGATATCAAACACTACTCTGTAACTGGGTAATTATAAAGGTAGCTTTCGGGTTTGTCCTGATACATGCTGCAAGGCCTCGGTCAATCAAGATGGGATTTGCCCCTCTCTACTTGAGAGAGATATCTCTGGGCCCCTCGAGTGATCGAATCCATAAATGCATGGCCGTGATACATATGGTTAAGAGTTAACCTAGTAAAGAGATTCTGAATCACAGTATCGAGAAATAAAGGTCAGCTTGGAGCTAGACCAAATATCGTGAGGCAAAGGGAAAGACATGTACTCAACCTTGGGATGGTTCGTCCGAATGATCTTTATATGCGTTTAGGAGTTGGCATGTCTTGCTAGAGGCGGCTACCAACTATTGACGGAGTAAGTGTACTCGTGTCATGACTACACGTGTATGAACCTATAGGGTCACACACTTTAGGGGCTGGAAGCCTAATGAGGATTAGATCCGAATTAGACCAGGCTTAGGCTGCTAATGGGCTGCTAATGTAGAAGCCCACCAAGGATGCATATATAAGAGAGAGTGAGACGAGCTGAATAGGGTTGAGCATTCCACCCAGCCGCCACTCCTCTTCCGCCTGTGTTGCACGTGCAGACCTAGCAGTCTGGCGTGTGACGGCTTCCACTCCGGATGTGTGGATACCTCACAGGTGCTGCATCTGTAGCACTTGGATGGGCCGCACAAAGGGGAGCGACTCGTGGGACGAGGGCAAGGAGGAGACGTAGAACATCTACACTGTCGCGACGTGCTTCATCGAGTTCCGCACCTGCACGTCTAGCGGTAATCCCGTGATCTATGACAATAGTATTCCTGGTTGACGCGGTAGAATTTTTTTGATTTTTCGCTAGTGTAGCCTACCCGTTCCCCTACAGTGGTATCAGAGCCGATGCTGTTCAGTCATAGGTTCGGTAAGTTTGCATATGGTGATATGTAGATTGATATGGATGATATGATCGTCTGTATGGTGGTGGTTCTGGATTGATCTATGATCTTATTTTTCGTGATTGTGATTCTAAGGTCGTCGAACGACTTACCCCTACCGGTCGGTTTCCGCCATCGGCGTAGACAGTGACACATAAATCCTTTTGAATCACGCGAAGATCAATATGATTGATCGAATCGGGAATTAGATATGAATCGACGTACCGTGATCAAAGGAGTTTGGTCGAATCGAAACTATGGTCGGTTTATGGTAAATTTGATTTACCGATCAAAATCCTTAAAGATACCGCGAGGGGCGCTACCCCTTCGAACCCCGCAGGGGGAGACCCCCTAGACCCCCCTTAGTCGTAGCCCCTTTTGTATCACGTTAAGGTTCATAGGTGCTACATTTTCACATGATCCGGTAGAATGCGATTCTATGCACAACTTGTTTTTGCAGGATGTATGTGATCAGTATGGCCCAAAAATGTATGTGATGCATGTATGTATTTTTCATGACCTGCGTGTCGTGAGTAGGGCAACACGGCTGGAGCCATATGTGTTGTCAATTATTGTAATGGCTTGTGTGCCAACTTGTGATGATCCCAATACCATGTAATTTTGTTTACTAGCTGTTAGGAGTAATAGCTTGTATTAGTTCTTGGAGAACTCATTACTTGGAGGATGGCTCGCATATAGCATGAAGATGGAGATCATCATGGTGGACAGGTTCTATGGCGATGGAGATCACCATGAGAAAAATGGGCCATACTGTATCACATCTATGTGAATGCTATTCTTATACGTTTTACTACTATGCATGCTTAGATGATAGAAGTAGAACGATCCCTCACAAAGTTTAAGTTAAACCATGCCCTCCCAACCAAACCTTGCACCATCCTATGCCTTATACAATCGTTGGTGGGTCTATGAAATTAGGGTGCCGCGGTTTTCCTTGGCTGGATGGGTTTGTATCGGATACCTACACGCATAAGGGTTGGTGAGCTTAACAAGGTCATCTTAACAGTTAAGGACCTTGGGGCATAAAGTTTGGGCACCTAGTTTTGACATAGAGATGTCACCCAACAACAAGAGTCATATGTGGTATGATTAGCAAAGGTTGCTTACCGATTTACCTTGTCTTCTAGCAGTGATGCTAAAGCTCACTAGTTGACTTGTTAATTGTGGATCTTGAATCACTTAGTATCAATAGAGGGATGTTGATTTAAGTGGGAGTATATGCTATTAAATTGTTTAATATGTTTTACTCTCTCATGGTTATATGGCTTAGTATTTTGCATATTTTTGTTGTAGATCAATGGCACTGAACAATTCATCACCTTTTTCTTTGCGTTCAATTCTTGAAAAAGATAAACTAAATGGAACAAACTATTCAGACTGGGTCCGTAACCTGAGAATTGTTCTCAGGGCTGAGAAAAAGGAACCTGTTCTAGATACTCCAATCCCGGATGAACCTGCTGATAATGCAACTGTTGCCCTTAAGAATGCCTACAAGAAAGCATGTGATGAATCTCTTAAGGTTAGTTGTCTTATGCTTGCATGCATGGAACCTGATCTTCAAAAGCAGTTTGAGGATCATGAAGTGTATGATATGATCGCTGCGCTTAAGGACATGTTCCAGACTCAGGCTAGGACTGAGAGGTACAATGTCGCTAAGTCCTTTGTGGAATGCAAGCTGGCAGAGAGAGCAGCTGTAGGCCCCCATGTGATCAAAATGGTTGGTTACTGTCAGACTTTGGAAAAGCTTGGTTTTCCATTAGGCCAAGAGTTGGCCACTGATTTCATTTTGGCATCTCTTCCATCTAGCTATGGGCATTTCATTTCGAACTACCATATGCATGGGGTGGAGAAGGGCCTTAATGAATTATGTGGGATGCTGAAAACAACAGAATGTGACATTAAGAAGTGTGCAGGGCATAGCCATGTGATGGCTGTGCAGAACAAGCCTAGCTTCAAGAAAAAGGGCACTTCTTGGCAAAAGAAGAAGGGCAAGCCTAAGGATACGATCCCTAAGCCAAAACCTCCACCCAAGCAAAAGGCTGGACCTGCAAGAGACACTGAGTGTTTCTTTTGTCATGAATATGGCCACTGGAAGATAAACTGCAGCAAGTACCAGGCTTCTTTGAAGAAGGGTGGAAGTAAGAGTACTTCCCACTCAGGTACGCTTGTTGTAAATGTTGTGGACATTTTTCTCGCAGATTCTTATGTTAACTCTTGGGTATTTGATACCGGATCGGTTGCTCATATTTGCAATTCTATGCAAGGGCTAATAAGAACTAGAGAAGTGCAGAAAGGCGAAGTGGATTTTCGCGTTGGAAATAAAGCAAGGGTTGCTGCATTGTTCGTCGGCGTCATGCAACTTCACCTTCCGTCAGGATTTATTATGGAGTTAAATAATTGTTATTACATTCCTAGTATGGGTCGAAACATTTTATCACCTTCATGTTTGATGAGGGATGGTTATTCATTCCCGAGTACAAACAATGGTTGTGTAATCTCTAAGAATGCTATGTTTGTGGCTGATGCTCCCATTGTGAATGGGTTATTTATTTTAAATCTTGATAATGCATGTGTTTACAATGTTAGTGCTAAAAGGCTTCGGCCAAATGATTTGAGTCCTACCTATTTATGGCATTGTCATTTGGGGCATATAAGTGAAAAGCGCATGAAGAAGCTCCATGGTGATGGTCTTCTAACTTCGTTTGATTTTGAATCATACGAGACATGTGAAGCTTGTTTACTTGGAAAGATGACCAAGACACCTTTTACGGGGTTTCCCGAGAGAGCGACAAACTTGTTGGAACTCATACATACTGATGTATGTGGACCAATGAGCACGACAGCCAGAGGAGGATATCGCTACTTCATTACTTTCACTGATGATTTCAGTAGATATGGCTATGTCTACTTGATGGAGCATAAGTCTAAAACTTTCCAAAAGTTCAAAGAGTTTTAGAATGAGGTAGAGAATCAACGTGCCAAGAAAATAAAGGCCTTGTGATCTAATCGTGGAGGTGAATATTTGAGTCACGAGTTTAGCAATCATCTTAAGAGTTGCGGAATTGTTCCACAGCTCACGTCGCCCGGAATGCCTCAAAGAAACGGGGTCTCTGAACGGCGTAAGCAAACTTTGTTGGACATGGTTCGCTCGATCATGAGCCAGTCGGATATACCATTATCATTTTGGGGTTACGCGCTAGAAATAGCAGCTTTCACACTAAACAGGGTACCGTCTAAATCCGTAGTTAAGACACCATATGAGATGTGGACTGGAAAGAATCCCAGTTTGTCTTTTCTAAAGATTTGGGGTCGTGATGCATTTTCAAGAGACTTCAGTCGAACAAGCTAACACCCAAATCGGATAAGTGCATTTTTGTGGGATACCCAAGGGAAACCTTAGGGTATTACTTCTACAACCGAGAAGAGGGCAAAGTGTTTGTCGCTCATAGCGGTGTTTTCCTAGAGAAAGAGTTTCTCACAAAGGGAACGAGTGGAAGGTCGGTGCGACTTGAAGAAGTTCAAGATGATCCAGTCGGGGATGCTTCTACGAGTGATGCTATTATAGAAGAACAAGTTGAGGAACCCGTGGCAATAGAAGCACCACATCCACGAAGGTCGCCGAGGCTCCGCGAAGCGCGAGAGTTATTATTGTTAGACAATGATGAGCCTGCGACCTATGCAGAAGCGATGGTGGACCTAGACTCTGAGAAATGGCTGATTGCCATGAGATCCGAGATAGAGTCCATGGGAGACAATCAAGTTTGGAACTTGGTTGACCTGCCTGATGGTTTTAAAGCCATCGAGTGCAAGTGGATCTATAAGAAGAAGATTGATATGGATGGAAATGTTCACATCCATAAAGCTCGACTTGTTGCAAAAGGTTTTCGACAAGTTCAAGGAGTTGACTACGCCGAGACTTTCTCGCCTGTAGCGATGCTTAAATCTATATGGATCATTCTAGCCATTGCTGCATATTTCGATTATGAGATATGGTAGATGGACGTCAAGACGGCTTTCTTCAATGGAATCCTTACTGAGGACGTGTATATGATGTAGCCCGAAGGTTTTGTCGATCCAAACAATGCTGGAAAGGTATGCAAACTTCAAAAGTCTATTTATGGGCCAAAGCAAGCATCTCGGAGTTGGAACATTCGATTTGATGAAGTTGTAAAGGAGTTTGGCTTCACCAAAAACGAACAAGAACCTTGTGTGTATAAGAAAGAAAATGGGAAATCACTTGTGTTTCTAATCTTGTATGTGGATGACATATTATTGATTGGAAATGACATTCCTATGCTCGAGTCTATTAAGACCTCATTGAAAAATAGTTTTTCTATGAAGGACTTGGGAGAAGCGGCATATATTATGGGCATCAAGATCTATAGAGATAGATCAAGGAGGCTAATTGGATTAAGCCAGAGTACGTACATTGACAAAGTGTTGAAACGGTTCAGCATGGAAGAGGCTAAGAAGGGGTTCTTGCCCATGTCTCACGACATTAAACTCAGCAAGACTCAGTGTCCTTCGACCACTGATGAGCGAGAGCGCATGAGTAGGGTTCCATATGCTTCGGCTATTGGATCCATCATGTATGCGATGACATGTACTCACCCAGATGTTTCCTATGCTCTAAGTGTTACGAGCAGATACCAGGCTGATCCAGGTGAGAGTCACTGGACAACGGTAAAGAATATCCTTAAGTACTTGAGAAGGACTAAGGATATGTTCCTAGTTTATGGAGGTGAGGTTGAACTCAGTGTAAAGGGTTACACAGATGCGAGTTACCTTAACGACTCAGATGACTCGAAATCGCAATCAGGTTATGTGTTTGTCATGAATGGTGGTGTTGTGAGCTGGAAAAATTCCAAGCAAGATACAGTGGCCTTCTCTTCAACAGAAGCTGAATATATTGCCGCCTCGGAGGCTACAAAGGAAGCTGTTTGGATTAGGAATTTCCTGATCGCTCTTGGTGTGGTTCAAGGCGCGTCCAATCCCATGGACGTTTCTTGTGACAACAATGGTGCTATTGCACAAGCCAAGGAACCTAGACAGCACCAGAAGAACAAACATATTCGCATGCGTTACCATCTAATTCGTGAGTTCATTGATGATGGTAGTGTCATGTTATGCAAAATACATACGGACTCAAATGTTGTTGATCCCTTGACTAAGCCACTCACGTAGCCTGCGCATGAAGCGCACACAAGAGCAATAGGTATTAGATACTATCTAGATTGACTCTAGTGCAAGTGGGAGACTCAAGGAATTATGCCCTAGAGGCAAACATAGAGATGATTGTATTTCATGTGTATCCATGAGTTATTATAATGTTCCTTGAATATCCATATACCAGGCAACTTGTATTGATTGGCAATTATGTGAATTGTTTGTGAAACTCTTTACTTGTATGGTTATCTAATAATTGTTCCTAGTTGGAGTTCATGTGAGGACACACGTGAATATTAGACTAGCACATCGATTGGTTGATGACTATGTTTCGCAAGTCATAGACATGGAGATGTCAAACAAATGATGTGGACACATGTTATGAACATGGGGTTGGACTGACCCAACTTGAGACTAGCAATAATACTTGCAGCTCTCTCTACACATCGTGTACGTTTTGTCCTTAGACCTGAGATTGTCGCATGTACTTGAGATGTGGATCGACCTACTTTGGGGCTATCAAACACTACTCCGTAACTGGGTAATTATAAAGGTAGATTTCGGGTTTGTCCTGATACATGCTGCAAGGCATCGGTCAACCAAGATGGGATTTGCCCCTCTCTACTTGAGAGAGATATCTCTGGGCCCCTCGAGTGATCGGATCCAGAAATGCATGGCCGTGCTACATATGGTTAAGAGTTAACCTAGTAAAGAGATTCCAAATCACAGTATCGAGAAAGAGAGGTCAGCTTGGAGCTAGACCAAATATCGTGAGGCAAAGGGAAAGACATGTACTCAACCTTGTGATGGTTCATCCGAATGATCTTTATATGCGTTTAGGAGTTGGCACGTCTTGCTAGAGGCCGCTACCAACTATTGAAGGAGTAAGTGTACTCGTGTCATGACTACACGTTTATGAACCTATAGGGTCACACACTTTAGGGGCTGGAAGCCTAATGAGGATTGGATCCAAATTAGACCAGGCTTAGGCTGCTAATGGGCTGCTAATGTAGAAGCCCACCAGGGATGCCTATATAAGAGAGAGTGAGGCAAGCTGAATAGGGTTGAGCATTCCACCCGACCGCCACTCCTCTTCCGCCTATGTTGCACGTGCAGACCTAGCAGTCTGGCGTGTGACGGCTTCCACTCCTGACGTGTGGATACCTCGGGGGTGCTGCATCTGTAGCACTTGGACGAGCCGCGCAAAGGGGAGCTGCTCGTGGGACGAGGGCAAGGAGGAGACGTAGAACATCTACACTGCCGCGACGTGCTTCATCGAGTTCCGCACCTGCGCATCTAGCGGTAATCCCGTGATCTATGACAATAGTATTCCTGGTTGAACCGGTAGAATTTTTTTGATTTTTCGCTAGTGTAGCCTACCCGTTCCCCTACACTTGATATCATCTTTGGAATATTAAGTATCGATCCTTGAGTTGTTGTATGGAATACCATGTGATGATCTCCAGAAGATCTAGTACTCCTTATTAAGTAGTGTGTTGTGACTTAGTTTTATTACATTTGATCTACCCTTAGATCAAATTACATTACCCAAAATAAGGTTTTAGCAATGGTCATACTGGAACTTATCGCAGTCAACTTGATGATCTACTTTAGTTCCACCAAGTTAAGAGAAGATTCAATCACTTTGACAAGTTTTACTTAAAATCGCGAAAATTATCCAGATTTTCTATGCATGAATGCAATGCACAGACCACATCTTAGCTTATTTCTAAACTCTAATGCTCGGGTGTTACACTGGCCTAAATGGCTGGGCTGCCTCTGATACGTCCAAAACGTATCTACTTTCCCGAACACTTTTTTTTATTGTTTCTCCTCTAAGCTTGTGTGAATTGGATGCAACTAACAAGGACTGACGTTGTTTTCAGCAGAATTACCTTGGTGTCTAGTTTTTGTGCAGAAAATCAACTATCAGGAAAAATCCCGGAAAATATGCCAAAAATCCTATTTCATCAAAAGACTCCCGGAGCCAGAAGACAAGACGGAGTAGGGCCATGAGGGGCCCACACCACCTGGCCGCGTGGGCCAGGCCAGGCCGCGCCTAGGGGTGGTGTGGCCACCTCGGCTGCCCCCTCGGCCTCCCTCTTCGCCTATAAGTTGCCTCTTGACCTAAAAACCAAGGGAGGGGGGGTCGACGTTTTTCTAGAAAGAGTTCCGCTCCGCCGCCACCACCAGATTCCACGATTCGGAACCAGAAACTCTGTTCTAGCACCCTGCCGGAACCATCGCTTCTCCATCGACCATCCATGTTTCCCCCAGCTATGAGTGAGTAATCCCTCGCTGTAGGCCAAGGGGATCGTAGGGATTGGATGAGATCGTTCATGTAATGGCATCAGATTGTTAGGGCATGTGCCTAGTATTTACTATTAGTGCTTTTTGACTTTGTTGCGACTTGTTATGCTTAAAGCGTGTCACTAGGGCCCGAGTGCCATGATTTCAGATCTGAACATGTTATTGATTCATTATGATAGTATTGTTTATGGTCTTACCTGCAAGTTGTATACACACGTTGTTGTCCGGAACCAATGGCCTCGAAGTGACAGAAATCGGGATAACCGGAGGGAATGGCTTTGATGTGAGGATCACATGTGTTCACAGAGTGTTAATGCTTTACTCCGGTGCTCTATTAAAAGGAGCACCTTAATTGCTAGTAGTTCCCTTGAGGCCTCGCTGCAAACAGGCTGGCAGAACAAAAGATGTTGTGGAAGTCCTCATTGCGAGCACGTCTGACTATATATGGAACACATGCCTAGGATTATTTAGTACTTGGATGCTTTATCTTATTTATCTGCAATTGCCCTATGCTCTGATTGCCATGTGAATTGTCTTGTCCATGCAACGCTCGTCCATCCATCCCTATGCCTACCGCGCTCCAATCCTACTGATTGCTGCAATTGTTACTACTGTCTTTACTTTTACTACTGCTGTTACTTTACTATTGCTACTACAAAACTATTGCTATTGATAAACTGCTATGAGCAAGATTGTTTCTAGGTGCAGCTGAATTGACAACTCAGTTGTTAAGGCTTATAAATATTCTTTGGCTCCCCTTGTGTCAAATCAATAAATTGGGTTTCATTTCCCTCGAAAATACTGCGATACACCCCTTATACTTGTGGGTCATCAAGACTATTTTTTGGCACCGTTGCCGGGGAGCATAGCTTTATTTATCAAGTTCACTTGGATTCTCTATTGTTTGCTGCTATCCATCCATCATGGGTAAGTCTCGTGATGTCAAGGTTCCTATTTTACCATCCACTACAAGAAGAGGTACGGTTCTAAGCACCTCTGCTGCTCTTGTTTCACCATCTGTTATGAGTAAGTTCCTTACACCACCACATACACATGCTACACACACTGCTACTACTTCTGAATCTGAAACTTCTAATACTTATGATGCTGCTTCTACTGTGCTTGATAAGAGTGGTTCATTAGGTCCTTTTCTAGATGCTACGATTGCTAGAACTATAGCTGGAAATACTGGAACTCCTAATGAAGACACTACTACACCTGTTAGTTCACCTGAGTATAGAGAGAGCTATGATATTGAAAACGGTTATGTTGAGATGACCGATGAATTTATTAAAGAATGTCAAAACACCCATGATAGGAGTGCTTCTAAGAATCTCCTTGAGAGGCGTACTATTAGACCCAAATTTTCTCCTAATGCTAAGTTTGCTGCTTCTCCCATAAACATTAAAGATAAAGATTATGATTTCTCTCTTGATCTATCTTATATAGCTATTGTTGAGAAAGAACCTTTTTGTGGGACTAAGAATGAAAGTGCGGTATCACATATGACTGAGCTTTCTACCATGAGTGGCCTGTTTTCTGATGATATTAAGATGGGTACCTACTTTGTTGCTAAGATTTCCCCTTTTCATTGAAAGGAGAAGCTAAAACTTGGTTTAGTAATTTATGTCCTGGATCTATTGATATCCCTGATTGCTTGATTAGTACTTTCCTGTAGAAATATTTTCCTCCTAGTGCTAGACATGCTATTTTGCAGGAACTTTTTGATTTTAAATAGGGAGAAAAAGAGATATTGCCTGAATCATGGGCAAGGTTTTGTGCTTTGATTCATTTACAGGTTGGATGTCCTATACCTAAGAATGAGCTTCTTGATATATTTTATAATGGACTAACTGAAGAATCTAGGACATACCTGGATAGTTGTGCTGATTGTGTTTTTAGGAATAGGACTCCCAAGGAAGACGAGGAGTTAACGACTAAAATAAGCAAGACTTATGAAGATTGGACTCCTCCTGAACCAGCTATACCTGAAATAATTATACCTGAACCAGCTGTACCGGCGCCTATACCATCATCTAAGAAGAGGGGAGTTATTGAACTGAATGATGAAGTGATGAAGGAAGCTAAGAAATGTCTTAAGGAGAAGGGAATTAAAGCTGCAGATGTCAAGAATTTACCTCCTATAGAAGAATTGTGTAAGCCAATTCCCCATTCATCCACTATTGAGGTACACTCTCTCCAACACTTTGATGAAGGTGATATCCCTTACTCTAAACCTCCTGATCAATGCTTAGAAGAATTCGATATTTTTATTTTTAAGCAAGATAATTTTAATAAAAGGGTGCAAAATCATCTAATGGAAAACTCTAGAGGTATTGTTGAATTGAAGGATATTGTGGGAAGAACCTCTAATGATGTTAAAATGCTTGTTAAACATTTTCAAATGGTTCAAACTCAAATAGATCAACTTATTAAAGTGCAAAAAGACTTGCTAGTTAATGCTGCTAAAGAAAAACATGCTTATGAAATTAGAACTAGAAGTGGTGCTGCTACCTAGGATCCTCTATATCCTAAGGGGCATCCTAAAAGAATTGAGCAGGATTCTCAACAAGATGAAAATAGTGGTACTACTCGTAAGAAAAGAAAAAAGGAACATAAAACTATAGTAGAACCCTCCGAACCCGCTAAAGATCCTAATAGTATATCTATCTCTAATTCTGAAACCGAAAGTGGTAATGAAGAAAATGATGCTCCCGATAAAGAGAAAGTTGAAGAAGAACCTGAAAAGCACACTAAGAATACTAAATACACTAAAGAAGATTTTGTTGCTAAGAAACATGGTAGTGAAAGAGAGCCTTGGGTCCAAAAACCTATGCCTTTCCCTGATAAGAAACACAAGTCAAAGGAAGATGAACACTATAATAAGTTTTGTGAGTGGATGAAACCTTTATTGTTGCAAATTCCTTTGAATGATGCTATTAAATTGCCTCCTTACTCAAAGTATATGAAGGATATTGTCTCAAATAAAAGGAAAATCCCTAATGAAGAAATTTCTACTTTGCTTGCTAATTATTCCTTTAATGGTAAGGTTCCAAAGAAACTTGGAGACCCAGGGATTCCAACTATTCCTTGGTTTATTAAAAATAGTTATGTTGGAACTGCTTTGTGTGATTTGGGGGCAGGAGTTAGTGTCATGCCTTTCTCTCTCTATAAGAGACTTCAACTGGAAAAACTGATACCAACTGATATATCTTTGCAAATGGCTGATAAATCTACCACTATTTCTGCTGGTATATGTGAGGATGTACCTGTTCAAGTGGCTCATAATTGCTTGATATTAACTGATTTCGTTGTGCTTGAAATGCCTGAAGATGATAATATGTTATTATTCTTGGGAGACCTTTTCTTAATACTGCAGGAGTTGTTATTAATTGTAATTAAGGAAAGGTGACCTTCAATGTTAATGACAAGGAACATACTGTCTATTTCCCCAAGAAGATTGATATGACTTATGGTTTAAATTCAATTGAACATGTTGAGGGCATACAAGTTGGAAAAATATATTGTCCCATACCACGAGAAAAATTTAAAACTATTATGATTGGGACCATTGCCATCAAGGTTGAGGTAACATAATCATTAGTGGAATACAAAGTTTTGTTTCATATAAAATTGTTTTGGTAACAAGACCTGATCAACTTTGTTAACAAAAGGATTTCATTGAACAAAACAATGTTTTCACCATGATTATCTCCGCTTACTTCTATTCTATCCATTTTTGTTTTTGCTTTTGTTTAGTTTACTTTTCTGTTGTTAGTTGCTTCCATGTTAGAGTGTCTTAGAACTTCTGAAGTTTTAGCCTTGTTTTGTCATTGCATCATTCCAAAAAAAACTTTTTGCCAGAAAATCATTCATTTATACCTGAAAATTGCTCAAAAATAAAGTGTCTCAAAAAATTCTAGAAAATTCATATTAAATTTTTACGTGAAAAAGGGGCAGAGGAGTGCCTGGCAGGTACCGGGGGGCCCACCAGGCAGGCACACCACGTGGTGGCGCGACCAACCCAGGGGCGCGCCTGCCTATGGTGTGGGCCACCCATGGCCCTCCACTCACTCTCTCACTTGCCACTCTTTGCTCTCTCCCGAGAAAACACCAGTTCATTGCTCGAAATCGCGTTCTTGCTGTGCTTGCCGTCGATTTTTCGATCTCCTTGCTCAGCCCATCTTTGCTGCTGAAATTTGGAGCATTTGTTCTCCGGTATGTGACTCCTCTGCTTGTCCAAGTAGATTTGTGGTTAGTGGTTTATATCTTGAGTATTTAGCTGCTATAGGTGATAGGTTATGAGAGCTTGTAAGCTTGTTCAATGCTTAGAGATATAGTTTTTATGCATGTTTAGGCCTCTTACAAGTCCCTATGAGTAGTGCCCTTCATTATATATTCACTTTACAATCAGTTGTTTAATAGATGTTTAAATTTCAGAATATCAAACATGAACAACCATACCTTTGGAGAAATATTTGAGAGGGATGCACCTAGGAGGTCAAGGCCCTCAAGATCAGCCTCTCAGTTTAGGCCATCATACAACAAAGATCTCATTGCACCTCGCATTGGTAATGAAGGAGATGATGGGGATTCTCACCCATCTACCTTTCCTTGTTTTACTTTCTTACAAGCTGCAGGGATTCTTGATGATTTCTTGCTACTGATTCAGAGGGTTGGTTTGACCTCATACATGCAAGATGAGAGTGAGAAATACGCTATGCTCACCAAAACTTTTGTTGAGTGTTTCGTTTTTACTAACATGCCCTATCAGTCAACAGTTTCTTTTAGAATTGATAATCTGCCCTTTACCATGCCATTGGAAAGATTTTGCAACATTATAGGTGTGGGCATGATAGGGACCGTGAAGAAGATTCCAGGGCAACCCGCTGATTTGCTAGAGCTCTATCGACGTGTGACCAATGACGATGACCATGTAGCTCAGCGCGGAAAGATAAGAAACATCCAACTCCTTGCTCTTAGATACTTTGACTATTATGTTGCTACTAGCGTTCTTGGTAGGGAGAATACGAGTAATATCTCCAATTATCATCTAGCCTTCCTTGCTGCTACGCTTAACAATGATACTCGGTACAATCTTGGCTCTCTTATTGCTCGCCGCCTAGCTGCTAGGGGGCCTATTTATGGGGCATCATCGCTTCACGTACGGTCAATGCATTAGAGCTTTCGGTGGATCCCAACGATACTATATTTGCACCACAAAGGCTCGACCTTGCTGCCATGAAAACACATCACTTTGTCACTGCTGATTCTGATATGGACAGTTTAGTATATAGGATGTTGTTTACTGATGGTGATGAAAGGGAGATTCCTTTGCCGTAGTCTACCTTGTTCAGTGTTCACAGGAGGCTGTGGTCGTGCTCCAAGGAGGAGGTGGATGAGCAGCTCTGCTTCCTGGGTTTCCACAGACAGCACCAGGAGGATGTGCCCTCCTACGATTACTCTGCGCACTATGGTGGGGCGTCCTCGAGCTCGCACCAGGACGAGGGTACCTCCTCACCGTACTACGGAGGCGCTCCATCTTGGCCAGCATGGGATTGATACCCACTTAGGCCAAAAGCCTAAGCTTGGGGGGAGGTACACCGACATCACACTCATCTCCTTATCATGTTTCGTCGGTACTTTGTATATTCATGTTTCGTTCCTCTTTTTAGTTTTCGTTATTTCTTTACTTTTGCTTTCTAAAACACAAAAAGACCAAAAATATTTCTGTTGTTTCTCTTTGTTTGCTTCTTCTTCTTCTTCTTCTTCTTCTTCTTCTTTTTGCCTTGGTTTGCTTTTCCCTTTTTGCTTTGTTTGAACAATTCAAAAAAAACCCAAAAGATTTTGCTTTGCTTGTTCTTCCTTTTTGGTTCTTGTTTTAAAAATCGAAAACACCAAAAATATTTGTTGTTCTTCTTTGGATTTGTGAGTTTTGTTGCAGGGTTCAGCAGTCCTTAGTGGAATTTGGTTTCATATTATTATTCAACGAACTCTATTTATTTTCATTTTTGTACATATACTCATCATTGCGGCCATGCTTAGTCTGTTCATGTGGGGTGTATGTTATTTATGGATGCTTAGTAGTTCTTGATTTCATATGATTAGTTCCAGCTTGAGAATAGTTTGTAGCATGCCATATGAATGTTTGCTTGCATTACTCTATTCATAACTTGGTATGACACCGTGGTATCCTCCTCTGAATGTTTCATTTGAATTGACTTAGCACATGCTCATGCATGCATATGACTGAAATAATCAGTTGAGCCTCGATGAATTATTTTGCCTTGAGGGTCTTGAATCGCTTTCATGCCATGATTAGTCTTGTTTTGTTGCAAGCGTGATTATGACAATTACTGCTCTCTCGTTTGTTGCTCTCTTACTATTGCTAGCCTTCACTTGCACTGAGTATGCTTTACTCATGTTTCCATCTCCCTAAAACCAATATTGCCAAAAGTGTCCACCATACCTACCTATTAGCATTATTTGCTGTTCCGTGCATATTTATTATGCCTTGTTTTCTTCCGAATAAAATGTTTGCTTGTTATGAGAAAGTTAGTTAGTAAATCTCTCACGAACTTGATGGCACACTTTACCTTGTTGCACTTAATAATGTTGAACCATTGTGTCCATCTTTGCTGCATATATGCTTGCGCTTTATAAGTTGAAGCTAGCAGAACCATGTATCACGGGGAACGCTTTCAACATTGCACGGGTACTTTGTACCCTGTTGATATAATGTTCTTTTGCTTATGGATCCCGACGGTGTGAAATAAAAGTGGAACTTGTAAGATCATGGAGTTTGTATGTGTGTTAGAGAAACGCCTGGGCCGCTAGCCTAAGCCATGCCTAATCATGGTGGAAACTTGCAGCATAACCATAATGAGCATTCTATGAAGCATCCTCAATAAAAACCTATGCAAATAGCAAATAAAAAGATCGCCAAGATGCTCATTGTCTGCTTGCCTTGTCATTTTGATTAAGGGATAGCTCCTGTATTATGTGCAAGGGGTACCCCGTTGGCGGTTCTCTATGATACATATGTACTTACAATGACAAGAGCTTACTTGTGACTGAAGTTGAGTAGCATGAGGTTCGGTCTTTGTAAGTAAGGGGCATGAGACTTCGATTTATAACTTGTCAAGCATATCCTCTTAGTTGTGTCACTTTAACCTTAACCACTTAAAGATGCTTATGATAGGAGCAATGAGAGCTCAAAGCTAACGAGTATCATACTTTCAACATTTGGAAGCCTTTCAAACTTTTCAAAACATTTTCGTTTTCCTTGTTGAGTCTCCACACATTGTATGAGCACTTTCTTGAGAGCATGGTTGTCATTCTTAGTATAATGTGCTTGTCTCAAAACTTGATTATTGTGTTATGACCTTGATGCTTGTACCTTTGATATCTTTATTTCTAGTCTTCACTTGAACTTCAGAGGTGCCTTGGCATTTATATTTTCTCTATAATCAAAGGCAAGTGAGATACCACTCTATCATACCTTGTTATGAGCATTGCAATGTTGCTTATGTTTATGTTTCATGCTACTTATTATTTTTGAGTTGGAATATCTTCATAGCTTGCAATGCCTATTAAGTAAACATTAGTTGCATACTCCTTTAATGAATTGTCTAAGTAGTTGATCACATGCTGAGAATATATACATCTTAGGAAGCAAATGTGTTCGTGAAATTTTCTTTTATCACACTCAGTTTTCAACTGAATTGCTTGAGGACAAGCAATAAGCTAAGCTTGGGGGAGTTGATACGTCCAAAACGTATCTACTTTCCCGAACACTTTTGCTATTATTTCTCCTCTAAACTTGTGTGAATTGGATGCAACTAACACAGACTGGCGCTGTTTTCAGCAGAATTACCTTGGTGTCTAGTTTTTGTGCACAAAATCAACTATCAGGAAAAATCCCGGAAAATATGCCAAAAATCCTATTTCACCAGAAGACTCCCGGAGCCAGAAGACGAAACGGAGTAGGGCCATGAGGGGCCCACACCACCTGGCCGTGCGGGCCAGGCCAGGCCGCGCCTGGGGGTGGTGTGGCCACCTCGGCTGCCCCCTCGGCCTCCCTCTTCGCCTATAAGTTGCCTCTTGACCTAAAAACCAAGGGGGTTCGACGTTTTTCCAGAAAGAGTTCCGCTCCGCCGCCACCACCAGATTCCACGACTCGGAACCAAAAACTCCGTTCTGGCACCCTGCCGGGACGGGGAATTGGAGGAGATCATCGCCATCATCATCACCATTGCTTCTCCATCGACCATCCCTGTTCCCCATCTATGAGTGAGTAATCCCCCGCCGTAGGCCATGGGGATGGTAGGGATTGGATGAGATCGTTCATGTAATGGCATCAGATTGTTAGGGCATGGTTCCTAATATCTACTATTAGTGCTTTTTGACTTTGGTGCGACTTGTTATGCTTAATGATTGTCACTAGGGCCCGAGTGCCATGATTTCAGATCTGAACATGTTATTTATTCATTATGATAGTATTGTTAATGGTCTTACCTGCAAGTTGTATACACACGTTGTTGTCCGGAACCAATGGCCCCGAAGTGACAGAAATCAGGATAACCGGAGGGAATGGCTTTAATATGAGCATCACATGTGTTCACGGAGTGTTAATGCTTTGCTGTGGTGCTCTATTAAAAGGAGCACCTTAATTGCCAGTAGTTCCCTTGAGGCCCTGCTGCAAACGGGCTGGCAAGACAAAAGATGTTGTGCAAGTTCTCATTCGAGCACGTATGACTATATATGGAACACATGCCTTTGATTATTTAGTACTTGGATGCTTTATCTTATTTATCTGCAATTGCCCTATGCTCTGATTGCCATGTGAATTGTCTTGTCCATGCAACGCCCGTCCATCCATCCCTATGCCTACCGCGCTCCAATCCTACTGTTTGCTGCAATTGTTATTACTGTCTTTACTTTTACTACTGCTGTTACTTTACTATTGCTACTACAAAACTGTTGCTACTGATAAACTGCTGTGAGCAAGATTGTTTCCAGGTGCAGCTGAATTGAAAACTCAGTTGTTAAGGCTTATAAATTTTCTTTGGTTCCCCTTGTGTCGAATCAATAAATTAGGTTTCACTTCCCTCGAAAATACTGCGATACACCCCTTATACTTGTGGGTCATCAGCCTCTCACAAAAATAGTTTTGTTTGTTTATTTGGTTTTAGATAGACTTTTTGTAAATAGTTTTTAGAAAAAAAAAATATTCGAAAAGACTGGGATTTTAATTTGAAATTAAAGGAGGGGCTAAATAGAAAACAAAATAGGCTTTTGGCGAAAAGATTTTAGGAAAAAAATATGCATGATGTCATGATGACGCACAAATTGGAAACAAATAGGGAACTCTAATATGGGATATTTTCCAGGGATGAGCACAAGGAGGAGGAATTTGACCTCCGAGCATTGCTTTTTGTAACAATGAATGATTGGTCTGCTCTTAGTAACCTTTCAGGACAGACAAATAAGGGATACAATGCATGCACGCATTATTTAGATGAGACTAAAAGTATATATTTGGAACATTGTAAGAAGAATGTGTATCCGGGGCATCGTCGATTTCTTTTGGCCAATCATCTCTTAAGAAAGAGTGGCAAGTATTTCAACGGTCAGGCATGTGACCAGCAGAAGCCTAAGGAACATACTGGTGCTGATGTATTTGATATGGTCAAGGATTTGGATCAAATAGTAACCTTTGGAAAGGGTCTTGGCGGACAATTTGTTCCGAAGGATGCTGGCAGATACACACCCATGTGGAAGAAGAAATCTATATTTTGGGAGATACCCTATTAGAAATTCCTAGAGGTCTACTCTAAAATCGAAGTGATGCATGTGACAAAGAATCTTTGCATGAACCTGCTAGGCTTCTTAGACGTGTATGGGAAGACAAAAGATACACCGGAAGCACGGAAGGACTAGCAACATGTGAAAGACCCAGAACGGTTTCAAGGACATGCTAGCTATGCTCTTACCAAATAAGAGAAGGAAATCTTTTTTGAATGCCTGAGCAGTATCAAGGTCCCGCCTAGCTTCTCGTCGAATATAAAGGGAATAATAAATATGGCAGAGAACAAGTTCCAAAACCTAAAGTCTCATGACTGCCATGTTATTATGACGCAATTGCTTCCGTTTGCATTGAGGGGGATTCTACCGGATTATGTTCGAGTACCCATTGTGAAGCTATGTGCATTCCTCAATGCAATCTCTCAGAAGATAATCAATCCTAAAGATCTACCATGGTTACAGAATGATGTGGTCCAATGTCTTGTCAGTTTTGAGTTGGTGTTCCCACCTTCCCTCTTTAATATTATGATGCACCTCCTGGTTCACCTAGTTGAACAGATTTCCATTCTCGGTCCTGTATTTCTACACAATATGTTCCCCTTTGAGAGGTTCATGGGAGTGTTAAAGAAGTATGTTCGTAACCGTGCTAGGACAGAAGGAAGCATCTCCAAGGGCTATGGAACAGAGGAGGTCATTAAGTTTTGTGTTGACTTTGTTCCTGACCTTAATGCGATTGGTCTTCCTCAATCGCGGCATGAGGGGAGACTGAGTGGAAAAGGCACTCTAGGAAGGAAATCAATAATATCTAGGAACTGGCATTCTTACACTAAAGCACATTACACAGTTCTACATAATTCCATTTTGGCAGCTCCGTATATCGAGGAACACAAGCAAATTGTATGCTCCAACAACCCTAGAAAGCATGACGGTTGGACTAGAAATGAACACATGAAGACTTTCGGCGGTTGGTTGCAACATATCATAAAAAACAACACTCTTGGAGATGAGATGTACTTGTTGTCTAGGTCACCATCTTCGACTATATTGACTTTCCAAGGGTACGAGATAAATGAGAATACATTTTACACGATCGCCCAAGATAAAAGAGCACCAGCCAAAACAGTGGTGTCCGCTTTAATACTACAAACGACAATGGGTCAAAGACCACATATTATGGTTATATAGAGGAGATATGGGAACTTGACTATGGACAAACTTTTAAGGTCCCCATTGTTTTGGTACAAATGGGTCAAGCTGACAGGAGGCAGGGTAAAGGTAGACGAGCAGTACAGAATCACAACAGTGTATCTCAACAATCTTCCATACTTAGACGAACTATTCATCTTAGCCAATGATGTGTCTCAGGTTTTCTATGTGAAGGACATGTCTAGCAAACCGAGAAAAAGAAAAGATAAGCAAAAGAATATATCAGACGATGAGCCAAAGCGCTACATAGTTCTTTCAGGGAAAAGAAACATCATGGGAGTGGAGGACAAGACAGACATGTCAGAAGATGATGATAAGTTTCATGAAATTCCACCCTTTGTAGTGAACACTCATCCAACAACCCTGTTAATTAAAGAAGATTCTCCATGGTTACAGCGCAATCAGCAAGGGACACACGCGAAGAAATGATGTGTAATAATGTACTCCCTCCGTCCCAAAATGTAAGGCGCCTAAGGTTTAGTCAAAAGTCAACGTATTCTAAGTTTGACCAAATTTATATGTAAAAATATAAACATCCACAATATAAAATCAATATCAATAGATTCACATAAAGTATAGTTTTCCAATATGTCCATTCAATATTGTAGATATTTGTATTTTTTATATAAACTTGGTCAAACTTAGAAGATGTTGACTTTTGACTAAAGCTTAAGCGCCTTCCATTTTGGGACGGAGGGAGTATTAAAAAATTATGTAACTGCGTTCTGAAAACTCAAAAGAAAAGTTTTATGTAATGTATTGTTTCTGAGCATTCTGGATATTTTCCAATACAATCTCTTCATTTAACTGATCTACTAATCTGGATATGAAAACTAATACATCTTACTCAATTAAACACATCAACTCCCGGGTCCTGAATCGCGGGAGGTGATCATCTAAAGAGAAGGAACCATAACAGGAGAATAGCTCGGGTGAGATCTCCGAAAAACCTGCCAGGTATTGGAGTACCCGACCTCCAACATATACATATAGCGACGGACGTGCTCCTCCTCCTCCCTGACACGACGTTGTACGACCTCCTCGGGGGTCGACTCCCTCTACACCGCTAATGGACAATGTGACCGCCACCAAAGAATCTCCGCCACCATCACAGGAGAACTGCTACAATTTTTCTAAAGATGCAAATAAACCTATCAATTTTTTTGCCAACAACATGTATTACTCAAAAATCAGGTACTACAATCTCTATTGCATGTGCTCAATGAACCATTAAGACCCGAGGCGAGCCACACTACCGTTCGAGTATTTGTTTTAGCAAAGTTTCCTAGGAAATGATTACTACCATTCTGGTATCTGCATTTTAATTCATGATAGATGAATGATGGAACTTAATGTTTGTATACTTTTTTTTGAGCAACCAGCAGGAGCACTGTCTTTTCTATTAGAAGAGGAGAATTGGCCAATTTGAAAGGGAAACCGGCCAAAACCCGAAACAGACATATATACACACGGGTCCAGTTAAAAGGAGAACCGGACAAAAAAAGACCCCAAACGGCATAGTTTTCAGGAAAAACCGGCAAAACCACACGAGGCGACACTACCTAGCTCGACTAGGTCCGGAGCACTGCCAAAACGACACCAGCACAACGGCAGCAGCTGGCTCTGCGAAAAGCCTGGTCAACATCCCCGGAGAGGAAGGCAGAGCCGAAGGAAGAAGCTAGGCCTCTCAGGTTTCATGGCGAGAGGCAGACCGCAGTGAACTCGCCAGCGGCACTTGCACGCCGACAGGGCCCGAAGACGTTGACTCAACCGACATCACTAGCATCCCAAGAATGGCTCCGCACACTCTAAAAAATGACGCCTCCAAGGAGGTAACGACATCCAGAAGATGCCGCCGTCATCCAATCCGGCAAGCCAGATTTGGATTTTCACCCCGGAGTGGTGGACGGAGGGATGTCGGGGCTCCACAACAACGCCCCTAAGAGGGAGAACGGCACCCTCAAGCGCCGCCGTTGTCAGCACCAACCAAGTCGGGCTAGACTTTCGTCCGGAGCACCCGACCACCACCTCCAATGGACTGTCACCTAGACGGTCCATGCCACCCGGCGAGCAAGATTGCCGGCGAGAGAGACGACGCCCCCACCCACAGGAGCCATGCCCCGCCGCCCACGCGGCCAAGGCAGAGCATCACCACCATCATGGTCCGGAGACCAGCTGCGTGCGTTCTGAGGCCATCTGGATGGTGGGTCCATAGAGCACACCGAGCGGTGGAAAGCTCCTTCTTCGGTATTTCCTTCCCACCTTCTCTTCCTCTCCTGACCCCATCATCCGCGTCCCCCTCTCTCTTCTCCTGCGTCGCCCCCTCGCCTCCCGCCTAGCCGAAGATGGCATTGGCCGCTGGCAGCCTCCTGTGCTTCATCCGGTCGAGGAGATGGCACCCTCCCAAAGCTGCCTCCCCGCCCCCATCTACCCTCTATGCTCCCATGTTATCCTCAGGGATGAACGCCGCCGTCCCTATCTTTCTCTGTCGCCGGGGGACGGGAGCAGCGACGACGTCCTCCTGGATCATTACATGGACGCCGGGATCCGAGCTCGACCTTGATGCCCTATCTCGCCTTCACGAACGGCTCTTTCAGGACCAGGTCGATGAACACCAGTGAGGGATTCTTCGGCCGGATCTAGGGAAGGAGACCCCGGCGCTATTTAGTTCTAGAAGAGAGAGAGAGAGAGCGACCATATGATCACAAACGGATTTGTTTGGATTGTGGTAGAAATCGAGTCACGCGGTCGGTCACTGGGCGTGGGAGCTCGTCGTCAGGCCGGAGCAATCTCTCGGGTGGGATCAATTGGGGATCGGATGGAGATGTCAAGGTCGAAATCGCCGATGATTGGAGGCATCAGAATAGTAGGAGGGAAGGTAGGGGCTTGCCTCCCCCTTCTCTGGCGCCACACATTGCCAAGGGTGCACTTGCACCACTGCAGATATCAAAGTGGCAGGAGGAGACCATTGCCAAGGGGCACAAGGACTACGAGCTCATGCTCAACTTATAGCTCAGCATTAGGTACCTTTCTTTTTCCTGATTAGTAATACCTTGATCTTCCTAGGAATGTCATAAACTGTTACAGCTGTGGTGTTTAAAAATGTAAATTAGATGTTGCATATTATTCACACAGGGATCTGCACCGAGGCTGGGTTTATCTGTTTTTAAGAGGGCGACCATGTTGTTGGTTAATATGAAACCACCAATTGTTCAATTGCTTGTAGAGAATTGAAGCACGTCATAAATCAAGAGATCTGGATGGCGAAGAAAATAGGCCTAATTTTTTTTTCTTGTCATGCATTGGGAGCACAACGTCAAACGTATATCTGGGATCCTGTACTGTAGAGAACTGGGTTGAATCTGGAAGGAAGGTGGATGTTGTATATTTAGTGTGATGAGTTGCAAGAGGTTTTATGGGAACTCTATAATTTCTTATGTCAGCATAACATATTAGAACTCTGAAATAAAACTACATTGTAAACTCCAATACTGCTTGTACTTTTGGAACATAGAAGTTTGTGATTTTGTCATTGATATTTGATATTTCAAAGAGATTTGTGGAAATTAAGATGTATGCACGCTAGAAATCTCAAATTTTAGAAAACTTAGTGTTAAATCTTTGCTAAAACTTGTTCCAAAGTTTTATAGTTCGATTGAATTTAGAGGAATGCTCGGCCAAAGTTTTGGGCACAGATGGAATGTTTAAAGATAATTTTCAAAATACAGAGAATGCTGACATTCTCATGAGTCCTTCTGACACCAATTGTTATTATGATTTCACAACTATAGAGCCTGCAATACCCATTTAACTACTCAATGCTCTTGTTTGTCAGCCTCAGTCCAAACCGTGCTCTCTCCAGCATCCATTCCAGCAACGCTGAATTCATCGCAGCCTCTCCATGGAGGGTCTCGGCAGCGCATGACAACGTCGCCCATGCTCTCCATGTCTTGGGTGGCTCTGTTTGCCCGTGCCTTTGTTTCTCTGATGCTACTTCAATTAGTGGAGGAAGAACAACAATTTATTTCCATATGGTATGTGTATCGATCGCCTATATCATGGCAACCCCCTCCCCTTTAATTCGACTTTCTTGCGAATTTGGAGTAGTACCAGTGGTCATTTTTTATTTTGTGTTGGCAAGATAATCATACAATAGGATATGCAATTGCCTCTATCTATCAGCATCAGTTACTCACGTTTGTCGGTTCGCGGTACTCATGGTACATACAACTTTGTTGTCTGGTTTATGAAATCTGTATGATTGTAGGTAAACATTACAATTTCCTTGAGGTCATAAAGTGTACATGGGAAAGCAGCAATCTACGGAAGAAATCTTAAGGATTTTTTTCAACCAAATTGAGTTAAAGATTCTGCCAGTGTGAAGAGAGTAGTTCCTTTGTTTTTTTGAGGTGACATGGTTTGCCCGTGATCATGATGTACAAATATAGTTTCTTTCAATGCAATTCTACACATAGCGTATTCGCGAAAAAACAAGATGAATAAAATGGATGATGGTATTGGTAGATCCTGGCTAGGATTCTTTTCATTACAAAAGCCTTGATACATATGATTTAATCTATACAAAAGTTATTTTTTCATGCTTAATCGGCAGAAAAGTAGATAGAAGTAAATCTATTGTACTTCTGTAAAGACATGCATAGATTCTTATCAAAAGTTTGCAACTTAGTTATGTATGGGTTGGAGTATCAAAATCAAAACCAATTATTATTATAATGGTATAATCAGTTCTATGTTTATTTTCCCCAAGGTAGTGAAATTTCTTAAAACATTCTTTTCAAAACTGGGCGAGGATGTGTCCGGATGATAATGGGGAGTATGTGCTGGTGATCTTTTATATCATTGTGTCGATTTGGGATTGGTTCTTGCTCGGCTATAGCATTTTTTCTCCCGTCATACAGTGGTTCCTTCCGTTCTGGTCGTGGGCTAGGAGCTGGGTAATACGGGTCATTGTCAGACATTGCCTGTTGAACCGGTACTGGGCTTTTCTAGTGTGTACCCCCTTTGGCCCATATGGCCCATGTAGCTGTGTGTATATATAGAAGGGTTCTCTCCTGGAGAAACCCTAAGAGGCTAAATATACTGACGTGGCTGTCCAAATAGGTTAGCCACCTTCACCCCTCTTGTGTCCTACATGGTATCAGAGCAAGGTTCGATGGTGATGGTGGCCAATACTGGTGCTGCTAGGAGGTGCGCCTCTCTGGTGGAGTGAAGAAGGAAAGGGAAAGTCCAGATCTGCTGCAGAGGGCAGTGGGTTTGGAGGAGCTGGTGAAGTTTAGATCTACTACAGGAGGCAGTGGATTTGGAGGGGCTAGTGGTAGTGCTGGAAGGAGGTGATGGGGGAGAACGGCAACAACCAACAGCTGGCTCAGGCCTTGGAGAAACTGACGGAGTTCCTCATCGCTAAGAAGGAGGATGGTGCTAGCTACTCCGGTGCAGTCCCTCAACAGGTAGAGCTAATTCAGAAGATCGATCTCATGCCAAATGAGATCAAACTAGAAGGTGTGGGAAACTACTTGAGCTGGTCAAGAAGGGCTCTTCTAATCCTAAAGACCAAGAATTTGGAGGGGTATGTCTTTGGTCAGGTCGGTGAGCCAGGGGACAAGACAAGTTCAGAGTGGAAGAAATGGAGTACCATCAATTCTGTTGTGATGGCTTGGCTGCTAAACTCGTTAGTTCCTATGATTGCTGCATTAGTGGAAGCTCTCTCTACTGCAGAAGAGGTATGGAGTACACTGTCAAATTTGTACTCAGGGAAGGGAAATGTCATGTTGATGGCACAAATTGAGGATAAGGTGCATGATTTAAAGCAAGGTGAAAAACCATTCATGGAGTATGTGGCTGAACTGCAGTGTTTGTGGTCTGATCTAGATGGCTGTGATCCACTTGAGCTTGCACATGCTGAGTGCATTGTCTCTGCAAAACAGTGGATAGAGCGCAGGCGTGTAATCAAGCTCCTGAAGGGACTGAACCCCTGTTTTGAAGGAAGGAGGGCAAATCTCTTTCACCAAACTAAACTCCCGTCTATTGGAGAGGTTATTGCAGCTATGCAACAAGAGGAGATGAGGCTAAAAATTGGAAAAGGAGGTGAACATGCCTCTAATCCTGCCTTCTTTGTGACAGAGAGGCAGGAGACAAGGGACTGTTATAATTGTGGAAAACCAGGCCACCTGAGCTACGATTGCACATCTCCAAGGCGGGGTAGAGGAAGAGGTTACAACAGGGGGTTTTACCGTGGAGGTAGAGGTCGAGGTGGCCACAACAACTCAGGGCCACCGAGAGCGCATGTTGCTGTTTCTAAAGACGGTCAGGTAAGTGCAGCCACCAATGAAGAGAACAAGAAGGGAGGACAGGAGGATGCCACCTTTGGAAGCTTCGCACATTTCGCCTGCGCAAATGAAGGTAATATTGGAAAAGCATCTATAGCTACCCATAAAATTGATCCAGAGTGGATTCTTGACTCGGGGGCATCTAAACATGTGACCAGCAACACTAGCGAATTAGAATCCTATGATAAATATCGTATCTCTCAGATTGAAACCATACAAACTGCTGATGGCTCAGCACAACCCATCAAAGGTGTAGGGACTGTTCAGTGCACTCCCTTCATAAAACTATCTTCAGTGTTACATGTTCCAGCGTTCCCTGTCAATTTGATATCTCTAAGTGCTTTAATTGATCGACTGGACTGCATAATATATCTTGATAAGAAAATGTGTGTGATTCAGGAGAGGCTGACGGGCAGGTGGATTGGGACTGGAACCAGGCATAGAGGACTATGGTACATGGATCGTGGAGGTTCAGTGTTTGTTGTTGTTGCTGATGAAAGGGAGAATATTTCCATGATTCATCACTGTAGAATGGGTCATATGTCTTTTGATAAGATGACCAGAGTCTTCCTTGATGTAATGCATGGAGTTGATAAGAAAAAATTAAGATGTGATGCTTGTGAGTATGCCAAGCACACACAAACCATTTATGTGAGTAAGGGAATTCGAAGTATATTCCCATTTATGCTTATTCATTCAGATGTGTGGACATGTCCTGTTGTATCTGTGAGTGGAATGAAGTATTTTGTGACCTTTATTGATTGCCATACTCGTATGACTTGGGTTTATCTGATGCAACACAAGGATGAAGTATTCAAATGTTTCCAGAACTTCTATTCTTATGTGAAAACCCAATTCAATGTGCAGGTGCAGATGATCAGGACTGATAATGGGACAGAGTATGTCAATAAAGGATTCAACACTTTCTTGTCAGAGCATGGCATCCTATATCAGAACTCTTGTCCAGACACACCTCCACAGAATGGAGTAGCAGAAAGGAAGAATCGACATATTTTAGAAGTTGCAAGGTCTCTTATGTTTACTATGAATGTGCCTAAGTTCCTGTGGGGTGAAGCTGTGATGACTGCCACCTACTTGATAAATAGAATGCCTTCCAGAGTTATGGGCATGAAGTCACCCTGTGAGATGTTAATGGGTGAGAATACATTTCTAGTCCCACCAAAATTATTTGGTTGTACTTGTTTTCTTAGAGATCATAGACCATCTGTTAGTAAACTTGACCCAAAAGCAGTAAAATGCATTTTTATTGGATATACATCTGGGAAGCGTGGCTACAAGTGTTGGAGTCCATCAGAACGACGTACCTTTGTAAGTATGGATGTCACTTTTCGAGAATCTGTGCCCTTCTATGGTGAAAAGACTGATATAAGTATGTTGTTTGAGGAGCTTGACCAACAGAAGAATAATGAGGTTGGCCAAGAGGGGGAGAAGAGTATTGTTGCAAGGCCAGAACAACATGCCCCACAACCAATTGTGGCTTCAGTCCCTATTTATGTAGCTGCTACACCATCTAATGTCCTTGTTGAACCACCTGTCCATGCTGAACCACCTGTTGTACAACCTGAAAACATACAAAGGTGGAGGGACAACATGCTGGTGTATTTGCGACGACCTCGAGGGGGAGTACAACAGGAGCAACAGGTGCATGGGGACCAACAAATGCAGGGGGCAACAAGAGGATGAGGTTGATGAGAGTACGTCAAGTGGCAACAGTCAGTCTGAAAATGAGCCTGTAGCCATAGATGAATCACTGAATTTGCCAATTGCTTTGAGGAAGGGTAAACGTGTAGTTAACCATGACATTAGCAACTATGTGTCTTATGAGTGCTTGTCTCCCTCGTACAGAGCATTTGTTGCTTCTCTACAATCTATCTCAATTCCAACTGATTGGAAAGCAGCTAACCAGGATCCAAATTGGAGGCAGGCTATGATGGAGGAGCTGGATGCTTTGAGGAAGAACAAAACATGGGAACTTGCACATCTTCCAGAAGGAAAGAAGGCAGTGTCTTGCAAGTGGATTTATACAATTAAACAAAATTCAGAAGGCAAGATCGACCGATACAAGGCAAGACTAGTGGCGAGGGGATATAGTCAGACCTATGGCATAGATTATGATGCAACATTTGCTCCAGTGGCGAAGATGAACACCGTGAGGATTTTGGTTTCCTGTGCTGCTAATTTTGGGTGGCCTTTACACCAACTAGATGTTAAAAATGCCTTCCTGCATGGTGATCTAAAAGAAGAAGTGTACATGGAACTCCCACCAGGCTTTGCTACATCAGAAACTGCTGGCAAGGTATGCAGATTGAAAAAGTCTCTTTATGGCTTAAAACAATCTCTAAGGGCATGGTTTGATAGATTCAGGCATGCAGTTTGTGATATGAGCTACATGCAATGTAATGGAGATCACACTGTCTTTTATAGACATCAAAACCATAAAATCACTATACTTGCAGTGTATGTTGATGACATCATAATTACTGGCGATGATGAAGCAGAAATAGTGAAGCTAAAAGGGTGCTTGAGTAAAGCATTTGAAGTCAAAGATCTTGGAAAGCTCAAATATTTCTTAGGCATAGAAGTTGCTAGGTCTCCAAAGGGAATTTCTCTCTCCCAAAGAAAATATACCTTGGATCTTCTCAGTGATATGGGTATGCTTGGATGTCGGGCAGCTTCAACTCCCATCGATCAAAACCATAAAGTGACTGCTATATCTGGTGAACCTGTTGATAAGGAGAGATATCAAAAGTTGGTTGGGCGACTTTTATATTTGTGTCATACAAGGCTTGACATTGCTTATGCAGTGAGTATTGTGAGTAGATATATGCATGAGCCAAGGAGTGGGCATCTGGATATTGTTTACTGAACCTTGAGGTATTTAAAGGGTAGTCCAGGTAAAGGGCTATGGTTTAGGAGCAATGGACACTTAGGAGTTGATGGGTACAACGATGCTGATTGGGCAAGTTTTCTGGATGATAAAAGATCAACTTCTGGCTATTGTGTCTTTGTTGGAGGGAATTTGGTGTCATGGAGGAGCAAGAAGCAACCCGTAGTGTCCAAATCAACTACTGAAGCTGAATATAGAGCAATGTCTCAAGGGCTAAGTGAAATGTTGTGGGTGAGAAATCTCCTTAATGAACTGAAGGTGCTGAGACAGGGCCATCTAAATGTGTGGTGTGACAACCAGTCAACCATCAGCATTGCCAATAATCCTGTACAACATGATCGAACCAAGCATGTGGAGATAGACCGATTATTCATCAAGGAAAAATTAGATGCAGGAATTATCAAAATATCTTATGTGAGTTCAGGACATCAAGTGGCAGATTGTCTGACCAAGGGTCTAGGAACTAAGGAGTGCAATTTGGCTTGTGACAAGATGGGAATGATAGATATCTATCATCCATCTTGAGGGGGAGTGTTGAACCGGTACTGGGCTTTTCTAGTGTGTAGCCCCTTTGGCCCATATGGCCCATGTAGTTGTGTGTATATATAGAAGGGTTTCCCCCTTTGGCCCATATGGCCCATGTAGCTGTGTGTATATATAGAAGGGTTCTCTCCTAGAGAAACCCTAAGAGGTAGAATATACTGAGGCGGCTGCCCAAACAGGTTAGCCACCTTCACCCCTCTTGTGTCCTATAATACCGCATTTGGCCAGAGTTGTTGTTGGATTTGGCAGTTGCAGAGCGCCATATGGTGGACTCGGTAACCACCGCTGCACAACTCAATTGGCATGTATCTCTTACCAAACACTCAAAAAATTCGAAAGAAGTCCAAATAACCCCCATATGTTTCAGGTTTGGGACGCTAGACCCCCTCAAGTTTGGATTGGGACACTTGACCCCCCTAAGTATCATAGACTAGTTAATTGACCCCATCCGGGCGGTTAGTGATGCTAATGGCTGTTTTGGTTAGTGGTTTTGCTCCACATGGTGCCAATTAGCCATACAATCACCTGGTCGGTCCGGTCGAGCCAAATTGCCCAGCTCACTTGTATCTGCCTCGACAATGAGTTACTGCTCACATCAAGAAGGGCCTGCAACTGAATCAGATTTCCTAGCTCCCTGGTATCTGCCCCGATAAATTGTTCTTGCTCATATCAAGAAACATTAGGTCACTAAGCTGGCCAATGCCCACCAGTATCATCCCGGTAAGCAAATTCCTGGACAAATCGACACTCTGTAGCTTGGAATTGTTGCCCAAATTTGCCAGAATTGTTCCTGAAATAGCGTTATGGCTAAGATTGAGTCTAAATAAGAGGCCGAGATGGCCCATCTCAGATGGAACACCTCCTATGAAATTATTCTCAGCCAAGTTGAGGTCCCATAGGCCATAAGCTCCCAAATGCCTATGTAATGCTGTCGAATAAGCGATTACCATACATCTGCAGGTTCGTGACATTGTTACATTTCCCCCAGACGACAGCCAACCTTTCAGTTTGTTCCCGGAGATGTCCAGGTAGTTCAAGCGGGGGTGAACAACGAATGCCTGAACATCCGGTGGTATGGTGCCGATGAAGTTGTTTTGCACTTTGAAAGCTTGCTCTCGCGGTCAAATTTCGCCGGTCACAAGGGAGGCGATGCACGGGGTGCCTGCGGCTGGCGGGTGGGGGCGGTGTCGGCCGGAAGTGGGAGCTGGCGGCGAGCGGGGGTGCCATCGGCGGATGGTCGGGGCCAGCGGCGTCAGTCGATTGCGAGGGAGAGAAATCGGAAGGGGATTTGGACTGAGTTGAACCATCGTGTACCATCCTAGCCGTGCAAAACAACTGTCCACGTCAGCTAAACCACCAATCAATACCGCTCTCGATGGTTGAGGGGGTCAATTAGCCGGTATACAATACTTAGGGGGGTTAAGTGCCCCAATCCAAACTTAGGGGGGGTTAGAGTCCCAAACCCGATAGTTAGGGGGTTATGTAGACTTATTTCAACAAATTCATTTGTCCTATGTGTGGTGATTTTCTTCATTCGTGCATTCTCCCTTGAGATCAAGTGCAGTCTTGCATTGACCATTGATTATCATATCCAATCCCCATTTTCATCCCATGTTGATCTTCTAGGCGAGGCAGCAGCCTCTACCGTGTGTCAGGTTGCTCATCTCCATCCCATAATCTCATATATGTTGTATGATTTTTTTCATTATTCATTTTGTATAGTTTTATGCAGGCTGGGAAGTTATACAATAGTATTTTAATTAATTCTGTGTGGATGCCGATTAAAACTGTATGCAAGCTGTGACAAGGTATCCCTAAAAAGGATCATTTGAACATGTGTGTTTTCAACATTTCATAAGACATATACTTTTGTTTACCAAGGCGGATGTAGATTTTAATAATTCATGGGTGTCTTCTTTTGCGTAGTATTAACACATTTTCTTCGAATAAAGAAGCAACAAATGCTATCCACATTTTACGTTGACTATTTTTTATGATTTGTGTTGTTATGCTACAAGGATAGAACACATTCATACTATTATTAGTTAGATTATATTTATTATGTCACCTTCTTTTTTTGTTTGGATGAGCATGCCAAGGGTTGTCCAGGTCAATGGATGTTATGTGTATCTCGTGCTTGATCACTTTATGCATGTACTAGCTGGTTGGTACAAGCATGCAAAAATATGACAATCTTATGTGTTTGTTGTATTTGCAAGACAAGAACAAAATCACTACCTAATGATGTCCTCTTGATACATATGTATTGTTAGCATTGCTTCTCTAAGTATCAGATTTTTTTATTTTTTCTTAGCACCTACCTACTTCATACACTCAAAACAAATGATGTCCTCCTAAAAAAAATGGCATGCAATATAACCTTCTAAAATTTAGAGGCTTATCCTGCATGTTTGCTCCAAGCTCAGATCAAATGTCCAGAACTTCTACATCCTGATTATACAGTGCTTGCTTAAACCTTGTGCATTAATAAGGCTGCTTAGATCAGTTAAAACAAAAGTCTACATAGATACTGTATCCCCAAATATCAGATGGAATATTGTACTTATTACATTGCCCATGCTTTGAGAGATTTAGGTCCAATTTAAATCCTTTTTTATTTCCTCCTTATTGCAAAATCCTTTGCTACTACCCTGTTGGTACATTCTCAGAACTTACTTAGTTTTCGAAGTTATTTAAAGTATAGTAAAAGGAATTTTTGACCTATATACAGTGTTACATCATATTTGTTGAGAATCCCTGTGCACATGTTTTTCTAGTTTTTGCTACATAGAGGTATTAGATGAACTAAGTAAATAAAAATAATATGTTATCTTCCTTGGAATAAGCTGTAGCTACTAACATCTTTTATATGGAAATTTAGTCAGTTATTGATATAATAATTAACTAATCATAGAGATTCTTAATCATATCTGTGATGCCATGTTGTGATTTTTGGTTTCGTTAGTAGTGAACACTTCACATGTTCATTGAATGGTTATTTTATTTTCATCTCTTTTTTTGCAGAAGGTGCACATGTTGGGCTTTCCGTTGAAAGATTCCAACGACGCTATGCTGAATTAGGTTTTCACACCTTTTTTGTGCTAAAATGGGTTTTCACACATGATTACTTGCTTGATGAGCATCATGGCTTCGGGAATCACAATCAATTCATTAGGTATCAATTCGTCCAGGTGGAGAAAAGTTATGTGCACCTTTACAATGGACCTGTTATGAACTGGTGTTCTTAGTTCTCATTTCTATGACATTAATGATCACTAGGTTCTTCTTCTATATTCAAAAGGCAACAGCGGAAATGATTCTCTAGGCGAACTTGCTGAAGATTGGTTTTCCAGTATGTCGACTTTGGGGTACTAGAATCTTACTGCTTGGCTAGAGGCAGGAGTAGCTGCTATAATTTTTTGAACTTTTATTTGGTGGTCTTGCATTGTGGATATCACCATATCATGTCGCATATCTCCATTCGCCATCTATTTCTGATAGATTGGATTTACATCTTTGTGATAAAGATAATATCTTGTTGGCAAATGCGTGTTGATTTTTTCCTTTTCGTGTCGTTTCGTGCAGGTGTATATGTTGGTTAAGTTTCTTTTGTTGTTAAAAACATGATCCATACAATCAGTTCGTTTTTCTCGCAAAAGACTATTTGAGTTGAGACCAATTGTTTAATCTTCATTTGGCATACAATCCCTTGTTGTTCTACCTGTCTCTAATAGGTGTTTTGGGTGTGTAGCTCTCTTTTATTTTATGGGTATTACCAAAATAAATAAAAAACCGTTCTACATGCACAAATAACTCGGACGGCTACACATGAAAACCCACCACACTCACTGCGAAGTGTCACACCATATTGTAAATGGCGGGGAAAAGCCCGCCTATCCACCTAGTATGATCAATGCATAACGTACAAAACTATTAGTGCTGAGTGGACCTTCTTGATCAAGACAACACAGACGTTGGGAGGTCAAGAAGCCATAGATTATTGTTGTTTTGAGTTTAGCATCTACAAAGGAATGGTGCGTTATTATTTTCTACAACATTGAATTGTTGAGCAATCACGTGTGTTCTATGTAATTAGTAGAAATAAAAGATCATCTGATACAAAACTACAAAGATTAGCTCTACAACATATCGATGGAATTGTGTTTGTAAACATATTGAAAAATATACCGGTATATATTAGTTTGGAGCACAGTTACAGTAACATTTGATTTTATTTCTATTTTTTTATTGTTGTAAAACTCCCGTGCCATGTCTCAGGAGGCTAAAGTGATTCTAAACTCGATCGTGATGATTTGGTCTCTAGAATCATGGTACAAGGTATTCGTTTGATTCTCCTACAAGAGAGCACATTGGTTGAAAATAGTCCTTTTGTAAAATGTGTTCTTGACCAATGACCACCCACAAAATGTTCTCATGGGAAATATTTTTATATCCCCTCACTAAGTGTGAACCAATTTTAGATTGTTCTGCAGTACCGCTAGAGATAATGTTACCAGCATCCTTTTCGTCGAGTAAGGTCCACCATATTACAAAATCTGCCCACCATCAACCTCACCAAAACTATCAACGCGGCTTGTGGCATTGAAGATGATGTTGCCAGCTTGTCAACACGCAGAGCGTGCCACCAAAGAAATCATCTCTTGGGAGGCCACATGTAGCCGCACGCGGATGCTGACGTACTATTTGGATGTGTGCTAGGAGCACTGAGTGCCATAATGCGTGAACCTTGATGCACATCCAAGAACAAACATCGACTACTTATCTAGTGTTAGCTTTTGGTAGTACTGGTCTTCACCAACATGTACTTTTGTGAGGCATACTCCTCGCTCACCATGACGACGGGCAGCCATCAACATCGCCGTCTACTCGGGCTTGGCATAGTCTTAGCGTATGTTCAACTTGAGTAGACGCAAACCTCAACATCATCCCCGTGAGCCGTGAGAGGATACCACCCACTAAACATACGAACATCCCCGGGCACAAAGAGAACACAAAGCAAAGACATGGGAGGGAAGGAGAGAAAGGGATCCACAGCAACTCACGGGCACACAACTAGTCCTTGATGACATCAGAGTCAAGAGGTCTTGAGTTCAAGACTCTACTCACGCGGTATTAGAAAAAGATAAAATTCGGCAGCCTGCACCAAACCACGCCAAGAACTAAAATAGCCTATACGTGAGGAGGAAGTGTTGAATATAAATATATTTCCTAGTTTCTTTTTATCAGATTGGTCTTTCGGTTAGGAGAGCTCATAGACTTTCCGTACAAGAATGGTGAGGTGCCTCCTCAGCATTTCCTTGCGGTTTGTGTTGTCCATGATCTACAAGATCTTCAACCTCCCCATTTCTCTTCCCAAGCGAGCCATTGCTTCTGTTTTTGGTGTCTAAGGAGAAGAGAGATAGTTGGGCCCATTTTTTAGCAGAGAATTATATGGAGTCATAACTGTTGTGAAATTTGGATTTTGATGTGTATATAGGCTCCAATATGTAGGGGAAATCTACGGGAACAAAAACATTAGAGACAATCAATAAAGATTTCATTACTGGTGTCTTTCACCCTCAGAATCCTAGGTTATCCTCCTTTTGGGGAAAATATAAATATTAATACTTTTCAGATAGAGGAAATCCAAAAACATTTCATCACGAATGTCTTTCACACTCAGACCGAAGTTATCCTCCTTTTCCAGAGAAAATGTGTCTTTCACACTCATATATATTTCCAACTTTCGCGTATGTACTTCGCCATATGTAAGAGAAAAAATCCCTCACACGGTCACAAGTCACATGTATGTACATTATTCGACCGTTAATCTTAATGATTCAATCGTCCGTGGACATGCATGAGCATACATAGATGCATGATGGATCATGGATAAGTCTTGTTTTACCTCCTTTTTAGGCATATAGTGTCTATGCGTGTGGCAATCACATTTTTCTTCTAACTACAATAGAAACGCGAGGCATGATATTTTGGTTGACCAATATTTACTTCTATATTTTAAGGGCATACGTAATCTGATTCATACAATATTCATTTCAAACACATAGCGTTTAGACGTGGAAGCTTTCTTGAGGTGCAACTTTGAAATTTAGTTCTATATATGATTATGTTTGTAAGAAATACCTCTAAACAACTTCATGTTTTTGTATATGTACTTTTGGTATATAATATTTTCATAAAAACATGTTTGAGTGTCTAATTGCGTGCATACTTTTGGAAAGCAATGGAAATTCACGGTGCTCAGTACAAAAAGATAAAATTGATTATCTAAATAGACAATTTTAAACCTTCTTAGATCATCATTTCTGTGTGATTTGTGCATAGAACACTAAGAACTTCATCTCATGATGAATCTTTGCAGTACAATACTCGGAAAAAAATCTCAAAAGATTCTTTTTATTAATTGACTATTCATGAGTGTGCTGCACATGTATTCTTGTGTTGGAATTCTTGCCTAAATGGCCCATCCCATATTCTATTTTAATAATTCTTGAAAATCCTAGAGGCCCATGTGACCCATTCATGCATGGCAAGAGATGAGACAAATGTTTAGTCCCACATTGCTAGTTGAAGGAGGATTTCACCATCTTATAAGGGGGTTCTTCCACCACTTGATAAAAGTATGAGAAGGAGAGAGACGCACAAGCGCGTTCCTCCTCCTCCTTCGCCCTTTTTGCCACGCATGAATGGAATTAATTCAGACATTTCCTCTGAGGTTTAATTCGAACTTAATGGAGGCCGTTTCCTCTCCTGATGCTACCCGTTTGCCTGTACCAATAAGAGTGAGAGGTCGCTCCTCTCCTGTTACACGCTTTGCCTCCAGTTCCAGAGCATTGCGCTGCCACTCCGTTCTTCCCCATCCCGTCTTGCGGCGTGCACTGCTAGCCGAGACAGTAGGCCCCCGAGACCCCGCTGCATCGAGTCCTGCGTGTGAGAAGGGCGATAAGGTTTTTGGGGAGCGCTATCGGCGCGACTACTGGCTTCATCACGGACTCCTTCACGGATGGGGACTACGTCGACGATGTCTTCCCCAACGAAGACTTCTTCCCCGACATCAGCAACCTCTTCCTTGACGACATGGCTGACAATGGTGCAAACACCAACACCGGCGGTTCCTCTAGTAGTCCCTCTACTGTGATGTACATCCTCTTACTTAATCTTGTTTATCTTAGTCAGATAGTATGTCGTTCCCTTTGGTTTACTACAGATCTTACTATGATCTTATCTCAAGTTGTATGATTTGCAGTTCTCTTCGATATCTGCCTTAATTTGTATCCGCTAAATCAATGATTAGTTTAACTTCTGTTATTCTATTCATGTTTTATTTAGCATTTATCTTCGGTAAATTGCTCTTAAACTGAACAATCCAAAAACCTTAATATAGGAAATTTGCTCCAAGTGGTTTTGTTGCATACACGAAGCCACATGTGTTTAAAGGTGTCAATTACAAAATATGGCGTGCGAGGGCAGTGCTCTGGTTTCAGACCATGAGCTGCTATAATGTCATTTACGGCGCACCCGAGGGAGATCTTAATCCTGCTCAGGAAGAGGCCTTTCAAAAACTTGATACCACATTTAAGGCTGCTTTGATCAACATCCTTGGCGACAATATTGTCGATTCATACCTATCATTTAGCAATAGCAAGGATATGTGGGGTGCACTCGAGATAAAATTCGGAGTCTCCGATGCTGGCAGTGAGCTGTATGTCATAAAACAATTCTATGACTATAAGATGGGTGATGACCACTCTGTTGTGGAGCAGGCTCATGAAATACTATCACTTGCCAGGGAACTTGATCACTTCACTTGTGTGTTACCGAACAAGTTTGTTGCCGGAGGCATTATTGCCAAGCTTCCCCAGTCATGGAGGAATTTTGCTAGTTCTCTAAAGCACAAGAGACAAAAGTTTTCCGTGACGGATCTCATTGGAACTCTTGATGTGGAAGAGAAGGCGAGAGTAAAAGACACATGTGCTCGAGGTACCGAGGGAGGTTCTAATGCCAATCTGGTACATAAAAGGAACTTCCAACCTAACAAGTTAAAAAACAAGGGCAAGTTTGATGGCAAAGGAAAGTTCGATGAAAAGAACAAGGCTTCACAGTCTACCAGCTTCAAGAAGAAGACTGATAAGAAGAAAGGTGCTTGTCATGTGTGTCGTGATCCTGATCATTTGGCTCCTACTTGTTGTCATGAGCGACGTTGAGATGAAAGATGTTGGGTCAGAGGGTATCAAACCGTGCTGATGGGGAACGACTCGCATGCTTCTATTCATGGTGTTGGTACGGTTGATCTGAAGTTCACTTCGGGAAAGACCGTGCGCCTAAAGAACGTGCATCATGTTCCCTCAATAAATAAAAATCTTGTTAGCAGATCTCTTCTGTGTCGAGATGGCTACAAGATTGTATTCGAGTCCAATAAATTTGTAATTTCTAAGTATGGAACTTTTGTTGGTAAAGGTTATGAGTGCGGAGGCTTGTTCCTCTTATCTCCGTCGGACTTTGTAATAAAGTTGTTAATCATATTTACACGAACTTTGAATCAAATGTCTAGCATTCTCGTCTTTGCCATATTAATTTTGGTTGTATGACGTGACTAGCCAAAATGAATTTAATCCCTGATTTCACTAATGTTAAGGGATCTAAGTGCAAAGTTTGCATGCAAGCAAAACAACCTTGCAAGTCACATACGACTGCAGAAGCGAGAAATTTAACACCACTAGAGCTCATACATTGTGATCTTTATGAGATGAATGGTGTGTTGACAAAAGGTGGAAATAAATATTTCATGATGTTGATCGATGACTCTACGAGATATTGTCATGTGTATCTTCTGAAATCAAAATATGAGGCTTTGAGTTTCTTCAAAATCTGTAAAGCTGAAGCAGAAAACCAACTTGATCGAAAAATTAAGAGGCTTAGGTCTGATCGTGGTGGAGAGTATTTTTCCAACGAGTTTGATTCCTTTTGTGCAGAACATGGTATAATCCATGAGAGGACGCCTCCGTATTCACCTCAGTCAAGTGGTCTAGATGAAAGAAAGAACCATACTCTAACAGATTTGATTAACGCCATATTAGATACATCGGGTCTATCTAAGGAATAGTGGGGAGGCTCTATTGACTACATGTCATGTCCTAAACCGAGTTCCCACGAAGAACAAAGAAATTACTCTATTTGAAGAATGGGAGAAGAAAAGGTTAAACCACTCTTACCTAAGAACTTGGGGATGTTTGGCAAAAGTTCATGTGCCAATTCCAAAGAAGCATAAGCTTGGACCAAAAACCATTGACTGTGTATTTTTGGGTTATGCTTTCCATAGCATTGGTTATAAATTCTTGATAGTAAAATCCGAGGTACCTGACATGCATGTCGGTACAATTATGAGGTCGACTGATGCAATTTTCCTTGAGGATATCTTTCCTATGAAGGATATACCTAGCTCATCAAATCAGGAGATGCCTAGTTCATCCAGTGAGGAATTTGCTACAAATTCTGAACCTACCACTCCAATTAAACAAATTGAAAATCGTAAAGAGGATGATAATGAAATTCCTAAAAGGAGCAAGAGACAGAGGACTACAAAGTCTTTTGGTGATGATTTCATTGTGTACCTAATGGATGATACTCTCACTTCTATTTCAGAAGACTATGCATCTCCTGATGCTGACTACATGAGGGAAGTCGTCCGCAGTGAGATGGATTCCATCTTAGCCAATGGAACATGGGAGATCACTGATCGTCCTTAATGGTGCAAACCTATAGGATGTAAATGGGTGTTCAAGAAAAAGCTTAGGCATGATGGTACTATTCAGTACAAGGCATGGCTTGTGGCCAAAGGATAAGAAGGTGAAGACTTCTTTGACACTTACTCACCTGTTGCCAGATTGACCACCATTCGAATACTACTTTCATTGGCTTCCTCTCATGGTCTTATCGTTCATCAAATGGATGTTAAGACAACTTTCCTAAATGGAGAGTTGGATGAGGAAATTTACATGGATCAAGCAGATGGCTTTGTGGTAAATGGTCAAGAAGGAAAGTTGTGCAAATTTTTGAAGTCTCTATATGGCCTAAAACAAGCCCATAAGCAGTGGCATGAGAAGTTAGAAAGAACTTTAACTGATGCAGGCTTTGTTGTAAATGAAGCTGACAAATGTGTGTACCATCGCCATGGTGGGGGTGAAGGAGTCGTCCTTTGTTTGTATGTTGATGACATACTAATTTTCGGAATCGACCTTAATGCAATTAAGGAAGTCAAGGATTTCTTATCTCGTTCCTTTGAGATGAAAGATCTGGGTGTAGCTGATGTTATCCTAAACATCAAGCTATTGAGAGATGATGATGGTGGGAGTACATTGATTCAGTCTCACTATGTGGAAAAGGTCTGGAGTCGTTTCGGGTATAGCGACTACAAGTCTTCTCCTACACCGTATGATCCTAGTGTGATGATTTGAAAGAATCGAGGAAATACTAGAGACCAACTGAGATAATCTCAAATTATTGGCTCGCTTATGTATTTAGCTAGCGCCGCGAGGCCTGACATTGCTTTTGATGTAAGCAAACTTAGTCGATTTGTTTCAAATCCAGGAGATGATCACTGGCATGCTCTTGAGAGAGTTATGCGCTATCTAAAAGGCACCGCGAGCTATGCCATTTACTATACCAGGTATCCAAGGGTACTAGAGGGTTATAGTGATTCAAATTGGATATTTTATGCTAATAAGATAAAGGCCACGAGTGGATATGTATTTACACTTGGTGGTGGCGCTGTTTCTTGGAAGTCTTGCAAGCAGACAATCTTAACGAGGTCAACTATGGAAGCAAAACTCACAACATTAGACACAGCTACAATTGAAGCAGAGTGGCTTTATGAACTCTTGATGAACTTACTTGTGGTTGAAAAACCAATACCCACAATCCTTATGAACTACGATAATCAAACAGTGATTTTCAAAGTGAATAGTTCTAAGGATAATATGAAGTAATCAAGACATGTGAAGAGGAGACTGAAATCTGTCAGGAAAATGAGAAACTCCGGAGTTATTGCATTGGATTATATCCAAACATCTAAAAACTTGGCAGATCCCTTCACAAAGGGTCTATCACGCAATGTGATATAAAATGCATCGAAGGATATGGGTATGCGACTCACAATATGAGTTTTTCACTGTGGTAAACTAGTCTATGTGATCGGAGATACCGTAATTAGAATTGGGAGACAAGTTGTGGATTAGCTGAGAGGAAAGTATTCCTACTTTAATGAACACCGCTCCATGAAGATGCAATACTTTCCTATTCTGCACGGCATGTTGATTTATTATCTTAATGTGTTCTAAGTGGCTTATCTTAAGTAGAGATGTTGTCGTGCAAAACATCTTTTGAAGAACACACCTTTATGAGTCTGAATGTTAAACGTCGCAGTCTATGAGAGTAGGGTGCTCTCTAATAAACTCATGAAAGGCCATGGATTATGACGCATAAGCTCCACCCGCGGGGAAGTCCCACGACAGCCTAGTATCGGTCAAGACTTTGTGTGAATCTAGGTTTGCAGCAAACTTGTAGTTCAAGGCACAATCCACTGTACAAGTTGCAGCCTAGTGTAGCATAAAGTTCTAGGTGGAAGTTCAACTTAACAGTCTCCACTATAGTACCGGTATATAAACAATGTTTTGGAACCAAAGGCAAACTTCATGTGGTGGATTGTTGGAATTCTTGCCTAAATGGCCTAGCCCATATCCCATTTTAATAATTCCCGAAAATCCTAGAGGCCCATGTGGACCATTCATGCATGGCAAGAGGTGGGATGTTTAGTCCCATATTGCTAGTTGAAGGAAGATTTCACCACCTTATAAGGGGGGGTTCTTCCACCACTTGATAAAAGGATGAGAAGGAGAGAGAGACGTACACGCACGCTCCTCCTCCTCCGCTGCCTCGCCACGCCACGCCTCGCCACGACGCGCGCGGCGCTGGTTGCGGCAATGCCTCGAGCCGAGAGTTTCCCTTTCTTTTTGCCGTGCATGAATGGATTAATAATCTGAAAATTCTGCGTCAGTGGGTGTTTAATACAATGGTTAATTCGGATGTTTTCTCTGAGGTTTAATTCGAACTTAATGGAGGCCGTTTCTTCTCTCGACGTTGTCCGTTCGTGTTACATGTTTCGCCTCTAGTTCCAAAGCATTGCGTTGCCGCTCCGTTCTTCCCCATCCTATCTTGCGGCGTGCACTGCTAGCCGGGACTTCGAGTCCTGTACGGGAGAAGGGCGATAAGGTTTTTGGAGAGCTCTATTGGCGCGACTACTGGCTTCATCACGGACTCCTTCACGTATAGTGATTACACCGACGACGTCTTCCCCAACGAGGACTTGTTCCCCGACATCAGCAACCTCTTCCTTGATGACATGGCTGACAACGGTGCCAACGCCAACACTGGCAGTTCCTCTAGCGGTCCCTCTGTTGTGATGTACATCCTCTTACTTAATCTTGTTTATCTTAGTCAGATAGTACGTCGTTCCCTTTGGTTTACTACATATCTTACTTTGATCTTATCTCAAGTTTATGTTTTGCAATTCTCTTCAATATCTGCCTTAATTTGTATCCGCTAAATCATATGATTAGTTTAACTTCTGTTATTCTATTCATGTTTTATTTAGCATTTATCTTGGTTAAATTGCTCTTAAACTCAACATCTTGTTCATGAGGGTGCTTATGAGCTTCAAAAACGAATTAAATTTCTCAACTTCTACTATATCTTATCTTTCTTCCTCCGATATATTACATTAGTACATAATTTTTCTACAACAAAAATGTTTGAGTTTCTACATAGTGCATAGTTTCATCGAGAAATGACATTCCTGGTGCTTGCTGTCTAAAAGATAAAACTGGTGATCAAAAGATTATTTATAAGCCCTTTAGAGCATCTATTTTGTGTTCTTTGCACAACGCACCGAGGATGTCATTTCATGACAAATTTTTTCATGTAGGCCAGTCGAACATTCTTCTCGAGAAAAACCCAGCTTTTGGATATACTGTTCATGAAGGTGTGTATGAACTCGGGAGCTAAATCAAATTTCTCACTTCCATCACAAAACTAAATGCATTATTGTACTCCAATGATTAAAATTATTATGCTAAATTTTGTCAGGAAGATTGCTACAACTCATGTATTAATTTATGTCTCTAAATTTGATTGGTAAATAAGACCAAAAATGCTAAGTGACAAAAAAATATAGGGAATTCTTTAGTTGCACACACCATTGAACTGCATCATTATCGGTTCCTACTGTATGACCTTGTATATGTTGGCTGAATTTTTTTTATCAGGAATCATGCACATGAATATTAATGTCCAAACGAATTATAGACTCCGTCGGGATATCTATAGTGTAATCATCTAGCACCATTAAGTTTTAAGTCCAAATGAATTGTAGAATCTTTTTATTTCAGATTTTGATGCACTTACGTTAATCTACAGCCTCTATGGAGAAAACAATGAAATTACGTTTGAAGTTTCAAAATCAGGGAGATCAAAGTTCTTTTTTAGGGGAAGATAAAGTACTTAATATTGGGGAGCCTTCCGGCTGGATGATTGCGACGCGTGATGAGATTTTTCTCATCTGGCTTTGGTGCAAACAAATAAAATCCATAATCTTTAATATTGACCACCTTTGAACTATAAAAGCAAAAGAGTCTGTGCAACAATTGAATTTAACATGTTGAATAATAAACTATACATAGACCCTTGTTATTACATGTTTCTCTGTTCCCTTGTTGCTAATATTGGAAGTCACCGAAATAAATAGATCAGTCCATCTTGTATATGCATATTGCATTGTGTCTTATACATATAACAAGAGATAGAAAAAACTACCACATGCGCCTACCTTTGCAATCTGTAAAGAAGGAAAATTATGGATTGATCTTGCATGGCAGACACATGGGGTAAAATTGAAAGTTACCATGTTGAATTGCATTGTACGGGAACGGGAAATAACATGAAGGAAGCCGGCCGTGCCGGCCGGCTGATGTCTACGCACTTCTATTCTTGTAGACACTTGTTGGGCCTCCAAGTGTAGAGGTTTGTAGAACAGCAACAAGTTTTCCCTTAAGTGGATCACCCAAGGTTTATCGAACTCAGGGAGGAAGTGGTCAAAGGTATCCCCTCTCAAGCAAATCTGCAATCAAGATACAAGAAGTCTCTTGTGTCCCCAACACACCTAATACACTTGTCAAGTGTATAGATGCACTAGTTCGGCGAAGAGATAGTGAAATACACGTGGTGTGGATATAAGATAATGGTGCTAGAAAATACTTTGATGGTGTGGAAGAGACTAAAGGCAAACTGAAATAAAGATGGAAGCAAGCAAACATGTAACAGATCTAGTTGCAAGCGGTGTTTCCATGCTAAGAAACAATGCCTAGGGATCATACTTTCACTAGTGCACACTCTCATATAAATATCTTCTCTTTATGATACTACTCTTAACTACTCTCCGGTTGGACACTCTAATCGATGGTAGGGCTATAACAACACACCTCAAAGTTTACTTTCCACATCTAGATAACCCCACAATGTTACCTAGAGCACTAGATGGTTCAAACAAACACCACAATTTCATAAAGACATCCAACTCCAAATATAACTCATAACAAGTATTTGTAATATCTAGCCTAAGTGCCACCATGGTGTGCACACTGTCAACTTCACACACATGGGGAGAGCAGAGATCTATTAAAGAACTTGAGTAGCAAGGTAGATATACTTGATTACAAAGCTCATGATCATAATATGATCATGAATAGAGAGAGATGAACACATAGCTACCGGTAGAACCCTTAGCCTCGAGAGAGAACTACTCCCTCCTCATCATGGGAATCAGCAATGGTGATGGAGATGGTGGTGGAGATCGATGGAGATGGATCCGGGGGCACTTCCCCATCCCGACAGGGTGCTGGAACATAGACTTTCTATCCCCCGAATCTCCCCTTCGGTGGCGGCGGTGCTGCGGAACTTTTCGTGGATTTCTGATTGACGATTTAGGGTTTTTGCATCGGGAGGCATCTTATAGGCGAAGAGGCAAGGTCGGTGGGCGGCCAGGGGGCCCACACCATGCCCTGGCGCGACCTAGGGTTTCCCGTGCCAAGGGGGGTGTGGCCACCCTGTGGCCCCTCTCCGTCTCGTCTTCTGGCTCCGTGAGTCGTCCGGTAAAATATCGACTTTGGCTTTTGTCCGGTCCAATTTTGAGAATATTGATTTTCTGACTTTCCTGGAACCAAAAATAGCAGAAAACAGGCAACTAGCACTGTGGCATCTTATTAATAGGTTAGTCAAGGAAAGTGTATAAAAATACTCCAAAGTGTGGACAAAACATAAGGAAGTAGATAAAACCAAGCATGGAACATCAAAAATTATGGATACGTTAGCAACGTATCAACATCCCCAAGCTTAACTCCTGCTCGTCCTCGAGTAGGTAAGCGATAAAAAGGAAGAATAATTTCTGAGGTGACATGCACCATCATAAACTTGATCAAAGTATTTGTAAAGCATTGATAGCAGGGATCATAGTACTTCAATCATAACATGAAAGATAAAGTTCTAGCAATAAGACAAAGAAACTATGTTGGAACATGAAAAGGCACAAACAAAAGATTAATGAATAACAATGCTTTGCAAGACGTTTGTTTGTTTCACATAAAGAAAACATAGCATAGTAGCATTCAGCTTGTCCCTCATAGAGTAGCAAACATAAATGCATAGGACACCTTCAAAGTTCATAAGAGTGACTAGATACAAATAGTTTAAAACAAGCAATATCAAAGTTATGCATCAATCAACAAGTCTTGGGACAATGCACATAGAACTAAGAATGGCCACTATGCTCTCTTAATAGGTGCATAAAGATAGAAGGTGGAGACTCAACATAAAAGTAATAGAAAGGCCTTCATAGAAGGAAGCAGGGATTCAAGTCTCATAAAGAGCTTCGAAAAATTATGGTACTTATTAGTTTTCAGATCTCATTGCCCCTATCATAAGCATCTTGAAATGATTAAGGTTAAAGTGAACAAACTATGGTGTATATGCTTGACGAAGTATAAGTTGGAAATCTCATGTCCCTTGAATACGAGGGCCGCTCCTCATGTTACTCAAGTTTAGTTACCGGTAAGTTCTTGTCATAGTAAGTACATGTGTATCATAGAGAACCACCAACAGGGTACCCCTTGCCGGATGATATGGTAGAATCCCCATATCAAAATGACAAGGCAAGCAGACAACGAGCATCTCAGCAATCTTCTTATTTACCATGGGAAAATGGTGCTTTTTTCTCTCTTTCCTCTTTTATCATATCTTTTTTTTTCTTTTTCTCTTTTGCTCAATATCTGACTCTTTTTGTATAAGAGGAATGCTTCATAGACAACTCATTATGGTTACGCTGCAGGTTTCCACCAGCAGCCCAGACGTTTCTCTAACACACATACATAACTCCATGGACTTACAAGCTCCCCTTTCATTTCACACCGACGACATGCATAGAGAAAAGAGCATGATATCAACTAGGTACAAAGTACAAGTGCAATGTTGAAAGCGTTCCCCATGACAACATGGTTCTACTAATCTCCAACAAATAAGTGCAAGCATATACAACATAGACGACACAATGGTTCAAGTTTATTAAGGGCAAGAAAAGTAAAGTGTGCCATCAAGTCCGTGAGAGCTTTAATCACTAGCTTTCTCATAACAAGTTTTATTCGGAAGGTAGATAAAAACATGAATATACTTAGAATTGCATAAGCTAATAGGTAGGTATGGTGGACTCTTTGGAATAATTTGGTTTAAGGAATTGGATGCATGAGTGGAACTCATACTTGGTTACGGAGGCTAGCAAAAGACTGGGAGCGACAAACTAAGAGAGCAATAATGGCCATAATCATGCAGAGCGACAAAACATCATTGATCAAAGCATAGAGTGATACTATAAGTTGAAAACTAAAGGATCATCAAGGCTATGGTGACATGGGATAGTCATAACATGGTGCGAGCATACGCCAAGTCAACCCAAATAAAGCATCAAAGGAGAATATCACAATACTATGCTTTAATATGCTAAAACAATGCATGATCCTTCCGAGGCACATTAAGCAATCTCAATTGTTTATAACAAGTCATGCTACAGAAAAGAATACTAAGCATAAAGCCAAAACAATATCAAGCATGGCATGACAAAGCATAGGCCATAGTCAAAAACAAGCTCTCTTTACCACTTAAGCATGAACTTTCCTACTCTTTTCTAATCCAAACCAAACTATTTGAAAACCAATGCATGAAAGAGGGGGTCCAACCAATTTATTCAGCAAACTAAGCAAACCAAGAAAACGAAAAACCAAAACAAAAACAAAAAAGAAGATGCTCCAAGAACAACACAACTGTGCATGAAACAATAAAAATGAAGCATTTGGAAGAAACCTGAGATTTTTATTGATCAAGAAGGGGATGCCTTGGGCATCCCCAAGCTTTGACGCTTGTACTTCTTGGATATTTCTTGGGGTGACACGCGTGGCATCCCCAAGCTTGAGCTTTAGTCCGTCATTCATCTCATTACTCATTTCTTCCATACACCTGAAATTTTTCGTTCATACAAAACTTCACACAATCTTTATTAGCAACATTAGTGCACTGAAGATAATAAGTCTTTAGGTTCAGTTCTAACACCAATAAAACTTCCATTAAAACACTAGCTACTGTAGCACATCCCTCGAAAAGCTCAGTTCCCGAAAAATACTCAAAAAGGAACCAACAAGAAGCAAATGCATAAAATGGCAGAAATCTGTCAGAACAGACTAGAAGGTAAAGACGAATTTTTTCGAAGACCTTCTGTTGCTCAAATCAAAAAGTGTTAATCTAACGGAAGTTAGATAACAATCTGGGGCAGAAGCAAAAAAAATCACGCCTCAAAACGACGTACAGAGATTTTACAGGAAACTTTACGGTGAAGCATAGAAATCTGTTTCGGGAAAGCAACTTTCTCAAGCATTACTTCTCTCTCATTAGAGGTTAATACTAGTGGCACAAAAAGCAAATAAAAAGGATAAGGAGCGGTTATTACAGAGGTAATAACTAAGACTCAACTAAAACTTTTGTGTTATCTCCCAATAAGTACTTTTCTTTAACGCCTTTAAGTTAGACATGATAGTTTGAGAAGATGCTCACATAAGAAATATGAACTGAAGTAAAAGAGAGCATGAAGAAGCAAATTCAAAGCATATTTAAGTCTAACCCACTTCCTATGAAAAATAATCTTGTAAATAAACAAGTCATGAAAGCACAAAACAACAAGCATAGGAAAGCAAAACAAGTGCAACTTCAAGACTTTCGACATAAAGAGGGGAAACTTAATATTATTGAAATGCATAAAACCATGTTTCCCTCTCTCATAATAACTTTCAGTAGCATCATGAATAAAATTAACAATATAACTATCACATGAAACATTCTTATCATGAGCCAAATGCATATAATCATTATTACTCTCCATATAAGCATAGTTATTCTTATTAATTGTAGTGGGAGAAAATTCAACAAAATAGCTATCATTATTATTCTCATCACTATAATCATCAAATATAGGAGGCATATTGTAATCATAATTAATTTTCTCCTCAATAGTAGGTGGACTGAAAATATCATATTCATCATTGTAATCATCATATATTGGAGGCATATTATCATCAAAGTAAATTTTCTCCTCCGTACTTGGCGGACTAAAAATATCTGATACGTCAAAAACGTATCTACTTTCCCGAACACTTCTGTTATTGTTTCTCCTTGAAATTTGTGTGATTTGGATGCAACTAACATGGACTGATGCTGTTTTTAGCAGAATTGCCTTGGTGTCTAGTTTTTGTTCAGAAAATCAACTATCAGGAAAAATCCCGGAAAATATGCCAAAAATCCTATTTCACCAGAAGACTCTCGGAGCCAGAATACGAGACGGAGGGGGCCTGGGCCCAGGCCACACCACCTGGCCGCACGGGCTAGCCCAGGCCGTGCCAGGGGGTGATCTGGCCGCCCCAGATTCCCCCTCGGTCTCCCTCTTCGCCTATAAGATACCTTCTGACCTAAAAACTCAAGGGGGTTCGACGTTTTTCCAGATGGAGTCCCGCTCCGCCGGGATGGGGAATTGGAGGAGATCATTGCCATCATCATCACCATCGCTTCTCCATCGACCATCCATGTTTCCCCATCTATGAGTGAGTAATCCCCCGCTGTAGGCTATGGGGATGGTAGGGATTGGATGAGATCGCTCAGGTAATGGCATCAGATTGTTAGGGCATGGTGCCTAGTATCTACTATTAGTGCTATTTGACTTTGTTGCAACTTGTTATGCTTAATGCTTGTCACTAGTGCTTGAGTGCCATGATTTCAGATCTGAGCATGTTATTGATTCAATATGATAGTATTGTTTATGGTCTTACCTGCAAGTTGTATACACACGTTGTTGTCCGGAACCAATGGCCCCGAAGTGATAGAAATCGGGATAACCGGAGGGAATGGCTGGATCACATGTGTTCACGGAGTGTTAATGCTTTGCTCCGGTGCTCTATTAAAAGGAGCACCTTAATTGCTAGTAGTTCCCTTGAGGCCCCGTTACAAATGGGCTGATAGGACAAAATATGTTGTGCAATTTCTCATTGCGAGCACGTATGACTATATATGGGACACATGCCTAGGATTATCTAGTACTTGAATGCTTTAACTTATTTATATGCAATTGCCCTATGTACTGATTTCTATGCGAATTGTCTTGTCCATGCAACGCCCGTCCATCCATCCCTATGCCTACCGCGCTCGAATCCTATTGTTTACTACTACTGTTACTACTGTTCTACTTTTACTATTGCTATTAATCTGCTGTTACTTTACTATTCCTACTACAAAACTGTTGCTACTAATAAACTGCTGTGAGCAAGATTGTTTCTAGGTGCAACTGAATTGACAACTCAGTTGTTAAGGCTTATAAATATTCTTTGGCTCCCCTTGTGTCGAATCAATAAATTGGGTTTCACTTCCCTCAAAAATACTGCGATACACCCCCTATACTTGTGGGTCATCAAGACTATTTTCTGGCGCCGTTGCCGGGGAGCATAGCTTTATTTATCAAGTTCACTTGGATTCTTTATTGTTCGGTGCCATCCATCCATCATGGGTAAGTCCCTCGATGGCAAGGTTCCTATTTTACCATCCACTACAAGAAGAGGTACGGTTCTGAACACCTCTGTTGCTCTTGATTCACCATCTGTTATGAGTAAGCTCGTTACACCACCACATACACATGCTACACACACTGCTACTATTGCTGAATCTGAAACTTCTGATACTTATGATGGTGCCTCTACTGTGCTTGATAAGAGTGGTTCATTAGGTCCTTTCCTAGATGCTACGATTGCTAGAACTATAGCTGGAAATACTAAAACTCCTAATGAAGACACTACTACACCTGTTAGTTCACCTGAGACTAGTGAGAGTTATGATATTGAAGATGGTTATGTTGAGATGACCGATGAATTTATTAAAGAATGTAAAAACACCCATGATAGGAGTGCTGCTAAGAGTGTCCTTGAGAGGCGTACTATTAGACCCAAATTGTCTCCTATTGCTAAGTTTGCTGCTTCTCTCATAAACATTAAAGATAAAGATTATGATTTCTCTCTTGATCTGTCTTACATAGCTATTGTTGAGAAAGAACCTTTTTGTGGGACTAAGAATGAGAGTGCGGTAGCACATATGAATGAGCTTTCTACCATGAGTGGCCTGTTTTCTGATGATATTAAGATACGTATTTACTTTGTTGCTAATATTTTCCCCTTTTCATTGAAAGGAGAAGCTAAAACTTGGATTAGTAATTTATCTCCTAGATCTATTGATAGCCCTGATTGCTTGATTAGTACTTTCCTGCAGAAATATTTTCCTCCTAGTGCTAAACATGCTATTTTGCAGGAACTTTTTGATTTTAAACAAGGAGAGAAAGAGATATTGCCTGAATCATGGGCAAGGTTTTATGCTCTGATTCATCCACAGGCTGGAAGTCCATTACCTAAGAATGAGATTCTTGATATATTTTATAATGGACTAACTGAAGAATCTAGGTCATACTTAGATAGTTGTGCTGATTGTGTTTTCAGGAATAGGACTCCCAAGGAAGCTGAGGAATTAATGGCTAAAATAAGTAAGAATTATGAAGACTGGACTCCTCCTGAACCAGTTATACCTAAAGCCACTATACCTGAACCAACTATTCCTATGCCTATTCCAACATCAAAGAAGAGGGGAGTTATTGAATTAAATAATGAAGTGATGATGGAAGCTAAGAAATGTCTTAAGGAGAAGGGAATTAAAGCTGCAGATGTCAAGAATTTACCTCCTATAGAAGAATTATGTAAGCCTATTCCCTACTCATCCACTATTGAGGTACACTCTCTCCAACACTTTGATGAAGGTGATATCCCTTACTCTAAACCTCCTGATCAATGCTTAGAAGAATTTGATATTTTTATTGTTAAGCAAGATAATTTTAATAAAAGGGTGCAAAATCATCTAATGGAAAACACTAGAGCTATTGATGAGTTAAAAGATATTGTGGAAAGAACCTATAATGATGTTAAAATGATTGTTAAACACTTTCAAATGGCTCAAACTCAAATAGATCAACTCATTAAAGTCCAAAAAGACTTGCTAGTTAACGCTGCTAAAGAAAAACATGCTTATGAAATTAGAACTAGAAGTGGTGCTGCTACCTAGGATCCTCTATATCCTGAGGGGCATCCTAAAAGAATTGCGCAGGACTCTCAACAAGCTGAAAATAGTGGTACTACTCCTAAGAAAAGAAAGAAGAAACATAAAACTATTGTAGAATCCTCTGAACCTGCTAAAGATCCTAATAGTATATCTGTCATGCTGAAACTGAAAGTAGTAATTAAGAAAATGATGTTCCTAATGAAGAAAAAGTTGAAGAAGAACCTGAAAAACACACTAAGAATACTAAATATTGTTGGAGATATGCCTAAGAGGCAATAATACAAGTGATTATTATTATATCTTTGTGTTTATGATGAATGTTTACATCCCATTCTATAATTGTATTATTAGGAAACACTAATACATGTGTGTTTTGTAAACATGTAAGAGTCCCTAGTAAGCCTCTTGTTGAACTAGCTTGTTGATTGATTGATGATCATGGTTTCCTGATCATGGACATAAGGATGTGATTAATAACAAGGTTATATCATTAGGAGAATGATGTGATGGACACACACCCGTAGTAAGCGTAGCATAAGATCAAGTCATTAAGTTCGTATTGCTGTAAGCTTTTAAATGCATAGTAACCTAATCCTTCGACCATGAGGTTGTGTTAATCACCATTCACCGGATGGGTACTTTGATGACATCAAACACCGCTTCGTAACTGGGTGGTCATAAAGGTGTCATTGGGTATTCTGAAAGTATGTGTTGAAGCGCATGGACCAAGATTGGGATTTGTCTATCCATATGACGGATAAATATGCTCTGGGCCCTCTCGGTGGAATGTCATCTAGTTAGCTTGCAAGCATGTGACTAGGTCACAAGAGATGACATATCACGAAACGAGTAAAGAGTACTTATCAGTAACGAGGTAGAACTAGGTATGGAGATACCGACGATCAAACCTCGGATAAGTATAATATAGCGAGACAAAGGGAATTGGTTTCGTATGTAAATGGTTCAATCGATCACGAAGTCATCGTTGAGTATGTGGGAGCCATTATGGATCTCCAGGTCCCGCTGATGGTTATTGATAGGAGATGTGTCTCTGTCATGTCTACATATTCACGAACCGTAGGGTGACACACTTAAGGTTCAAAGTTGTTTTAAGTAGATATGGAATATACATTGGAGATCGAATGTTGTTCGGAGTCTCGGATTGGATTCGGGACATCACGAGGAGATCCAGAATTGTCCGGAGAATAAGATTCATATATTGGGGATCATTTTCTGAGTTAGGAAATATTCCGGAGTATTTATATGAGGGTTCTAGAAGGTTTCGAAATGTTCCGGAAGGTTCTGGAAGGTTTCTTGGAGTTTGCTTGAAAACCAAGGAAGGGATCAAGGAGTCCTGGTGGGTCAAGACTAGGAGTCGTGGGGGAGGAGGACTCCTCCCCCCCTCCCCAATCCGCCGGCCCTAGAGGGAGGGGAGTCCTACAAGGACTCCCCCTCCCCATGGCGCCTCACCCCTTTTAAATAGAGGGGGAGGGGCACCCCCTCCACCTCTGCTCCATAACTCCCAATCTCTGCCGCCTCTCTCCTCCTCCTTTATTCTACACAGGCATAGGCGAAGCCCTGCAGAATTATCTACTCCACCACCACCACCACACCGTCGTGCTGTTGGGATTCCGTGGAGAAGATCTACTACCTCCGCTGCTCGCTGGAACGAGGAGAGGAAGGTCTGCTTCGACTCCGCACGTGTGACCGACTGCGGAAGCGCTACCGAAACACGGCGCCGGAAGGATCGTCCACTTGACCGACTGCGGAAGCGCTACTGGAACGCGACGTCGGAAGGATCGTCCACACGATCTTGAGATCGGCAAGTGATCGACTACATCAACCACGAGATCTAATCTCGTTAACGCTTTCGGATCTACGAGGGTTAGTTCCTTTCTATCTCGTTGCACATGTCTAATAGATTAGATCTTGGCTTTTATCTAGATTAGATCTGGGTTTTGTTCGTTCTTGCGGTAGAATTTTTTTGTTTTCCATGCTATGAACCCATCAGTGGTATCAGAGCCGTATCTATGCGTAGATCTGTTGCACGAGTAGAACACAATGTTTTTGTGGGCGTTGATGCTTTTGTTGTCGGTGTCTTAGCGTGTACTTTGCATCTTGCGGCATGGTGGGATGAAGCGGCTCGGGCTAACATTACATGTCATCGCACATGAGACTTGCTCCACGCTTGACGTGCAACTTGCTTTGGACAAGTGGCTTTGCGGGTGTCTGTCTCTCCCACCATAGTTAAGATTCAATTTACAATGAGCATCTGACAACACTTGTATCAACGTTGTGGTTCTTGTTCGTAGGTAAGATCGGTCTTATGCGAAAGCCCCAAACCACGTAAAACATGCAAAGAAAATTAGAGGCGTCTAACTTGTTTTTGCAGGGGTTTTGTGATGTGATATGGCCATCATGTGATTGTGATTGTATTTGATGTATTCAATGATCCTTGTTGTAATATGGCAACCGACAGGAGCCTAATGGTTGTCTTTAATTCTGTTAAGACCTGCGTGTCTATTCATCTTGTAATAGCTTTATTCCAAGTAGTTGTAATAGTTGCTGGTGATGATGGACAACCATGAAGCGGTGCCACTGACCTTGACGCAATGCTGGTGATGATGGAGATCATGTTCGTGCTTTGGAGATGGAGATCAAAGGCGCAAGAAGAAAAGACCATATCATATCACACTAATTATGAATTGCCTGTGATGTTAATCCTTTATGCATCTTGTATTGCTTAGATCACGATGGTAGCATTATAAGATGATCCCTCTCACTAAATATCAAGTAATAAAGTGTTCACCCTTAGTTGGCACCGTTGCTAAGACTCGTCGTTTCGAAGCATCTCGTGATGATCGGGTGTGATAGATTCTACGTGTGCATACAACGGGTGCAAGCCAGATTTGCACATGCGGAAACTAAGGTTATCTTGACGAGCCTAGCATGTACAGACATGGTCTCGGAACACGGAATACCGAAAGGTAGAGCATGAGTCATATAAATGATATGATGAACATGAAGATTGTTCGCCGATGAAACTACATCTTCTCTCGTGAAGATCGGACTTGGTGTAGTGGACTTGATTCGTGTAATCACTAAGACAATGTGAGGGATGTTGTTTTGAGTGGGAGTTCACCTAGTTAGTTTAAGAATTAAATTTGAAATCAATTTGTCATAAACTTAGTCTAAATTACTTGCAAATTGTTGTAGATTATGGCGACCCCCTCCATCAATTTCAATGCGTTCCTAGAGAAAGAAAAGCTTAAGAACAATGGAAGCAATTTCACAGACTGGTTCCGTGGACTGAAGATCGTCCTCAGGGCTGGTCAGTTGACCTATGTGCTCGAAGCACCGCTAGGTGACCCACCTGCAGATAATGCCACCGATGACGAAAAGAATGTTTTCGCCACTCGGAAAAATCATTACTCCACAGTTCAGTGTGCCATCCTGTACGGTTTAGAATCAGAGCTCCAAAAGCGTTTTGAGCACCACGACCCGTTCGAGATCATTAAGGAGCTCAGGCTTATTTTTGAGACTCGCGCGACCATGGAGAGCTATGAGGCCTCCGAAAAGTTCTTTAACTGTAAGATGGAAGAGGGAAGCTCCGTTAGCGAGCACGTGCCCACCATGTCTGGGTACGCAAAGAAGCTCCGAGAGTTGGGAATATCGATTCCTAATGAATTGGGGATTCACCGTCTCCTTCAATCACTGCCACCAAGTTACAAGAACTTTGTTTATGAACTACAACATGCACTGCATGAACAAGACGTTGCCTGAACTGTCGTCCATGCTGAAAACTGCTGAAGTGGAGATCAAGAAGAAGCACCAAGTGTTGATGGTCAATAAGACCACCAATTTCAAGAAACGGGGCAAGCCTAAGAATAAGGGAAACTTCAAGAAGGACAGCAAGAAAGCTGCCGCACCTGCTAAGAAGCCCAAGGCTGGTCCTAAGCCTGAAACTGAGTGCTTCTACTGCAAGGGTGCTGGTCACTAGAAGCGTAACTGCCCCAAGTACCTGGCGGATCTGAAGAACGGCAACATCAAGAAGAAAGGTATATTTAATATATGTGTTACAAATGTGTATCTTACTAGTAATCGTAGTAGTGCCTGGGTATTTGATACTGGTTCCGTTGCTCATATTTGTAACTCGAAACAGGAGCTGCGGAATAAACGAAGACTGGCAAGAGACGAGGTGACGATGCGCGTTGGAAATGGCTCCAAGGTTGATGTGATCGCTGTCGGCACGCTCCCTCTACATCTACCTTCGGGATTAGTTTTAAATTTGAATAATTGTTATTTGGTGCCTGCGTTAAGCATGAACATTATATCTGGATCCTGTTTATTGCGAGACGGTTACTCTTTTAAGTCCGAGAATAAAGGTTGTTCGATTTATATGAGTAATATCTTTTATGGTAATGCACCTGAGATGAATGTTTTATTCTTACTGAATCTCGATAGTAGTGATACACATGTTCACAACATAGATGCTAAACGAATAAAATTAAATGATAATTCTACATACATGTGGCACTGTCGTCTTGGTCACATTGGAGTGAAGCGTATGAAGAAACTCCATTCAGATGGACTTCTTGAATCACTTGAAAGATGCGAAGCATGTCTAATGGGAAAAATGACTAAGACTCCATTCTCTGGTACAATGGAGCGAGCTACAGACTTATTGGAAATAATACATACCGATGTGTGCGGACCAATGAGTGTAGCATCGCGTGGTGGATATCGTTATGTTCTCACTTTCACGGATGACTTGAGTAGATATGGGTATGTCTACTTTATGAAACATAAGTCCGAAACTTTCGAGAAGTTTAAGGAATTTCAAAGTGAAGTGGAGAATCATCATAACAAGAAGATTAAGTTTTTGCGTTCTGACCGCGGAGGTGAATATCTGAGTTATGAGGTTGGCATGCATTTAAAGAAATATGGAATACTTTCGCTATTGACACCGCCGGGAACACCACAGCGTAATGGTGTGTCCGAACGTCGTAATCGAACTCTCTTAGATATGTTTCGGTCTATGATGTCTCTTACAGATTTACCGTTATTATTTTGGGGCTATGCATTAGAGACAGCCGCATTCACTTTAAATAGGGCACCATCTAAATCCGTTGAAACGACACCGTACGAATTGTGGTTTGGTAAGAAACCTAAGTTGTCGTTCCTTAAAGTTTGGGGTTGCGAAGCATATGTAAAGAAGTTACAACCTGATAAGCTAGAACCCAAAGCGGAGAAATGCGTCTTCATAGGATACCCTAAAGAAACAATTGGGTATACCTTCTATCATAGATCCGAAGGCAAAGTTTTTGTTGCAAAGAATGGATCCTTTCTTGAGAAGGAGTTTCTCTCGAAGGAGGTGACTGGAAGGAAAGTAGAACTCGATGAGGTTATTGAACCTTCTCTCGGATTTGAGAGTAGCGCAGCACCGGAAGATGTTTTTGTGCCGCCTGCACCAATTGAAGAGGAAGCTAATGATAATGATCATGAAACTTCAAACGAAGTTACTACTGAACCTCGCAGGTCAACGAGGGTTCGTACCACTCCTGATTGGTATGACTCTGCCTTGAACGTCATGTTGGTGGACAACGCTGATGACCCTGCGATGTATGAAGAAGCTATGGTGAGACCAGATTCCGACAAATGGCTAGAAGCCATGAAATCCGAAATGGGATCCATGTACGAAAACCAAGTGTGGACTTTGGTGGACTTACCGGATGGCCGTAAGGCTGTCGAGAACAAATGGATTTTCAAGAGAAAAACAGATGCTGATGGTAATGTTACCGTCTATAAAGCTCGACTTGTCGCGAAAGGGTTCCAACAAATTCAAGGAGTTGACTATGATGAGACTTTCTCACCAGTAGCGAAGCTAAAGTCTGTGAGGATTTTGTTAGCAATTGCTGCACATTTCGATTATGAGATTTGGCAGATGGATGTCAAAACGGCGTTCCTTAATGGTGACATTGAGGAAGAGTTGTATATGGTACAACCCAAGGGTTTTGTCGATCCTAAAGATGCTGACAAGGTATGCAAGCTTCAGCGCTCCATTTATGGACTAAAGCAAGCATCCCGGAGTTGGAATCAACGTTTTGATAAAGTAATCAAAAACTTTGGGTTTATACAAACTTATGGAGAAGCTTGTATTTACAAGAAAGTGAGTGGGAGCTCTGTAGCATTCCTAGTACTATATGTAGATGACATATTGTTGATTGGGAATGATATAGAACTTCTTAATAGCGTAAAAACCTATTTGAATAATAGTTTTTCAATGAAGGATCTTGGCGAAGCGGCATACATTCTAGGCATCAAGATTTATAGAGATAGATCAAGACGCCTAATAGCGCTTTCACAAAGTACATACTTGGACAAAGTTCTAAAGAAGTTTAGAATGGAAGATAGCAAGAAAGGGTTCGTGCCCATGTTGTCAGGTAAGACCTTGAGTAAAACTCAAAGTCCAGCTACGGCAGAAGATAGAGAGAAAATGAATAGTATTCCCTATGCCTCGGCCATAGGTTCTATCATGTATGCCATGCTGTGTACAAGACCAGATATAGCACATGCTGTTAGTTTGACTAGAAGATATCAAAGTGATCCTGGAATGGAGCACTGGACAGCGGTCAAGAATATCCTAAAGTACCTAAATAGGACTAAGGATATGGTTCTTTCTTATGGACGTGATGAACAACTTGTTGTAAACGGTTACACCGATGCTAGTTGGAACACTGATCCGGATGACTCGAAGTCATAGTCGGGATACGTATTTATTTTGAATGGTGCTGTAGTGAGCAGAGGAGTGCGAAGCAAAGCGTTGTGGCGAAATCTTCAACTGAATCGGAATACATAGCTGCTTCGGAGGCTGCACAAGAAGCCGTTTGGATGAAGGAATTCATTACTGAACTTGGCGTGGTTCCCAGTGCGTTGAACCCGATGGCCATCTACTGTGACAACACAGGTGCCATAGCTAATGCACAGGAGCCAAGGGCACATAGCAAGCTGAACCACATCAAGCTACGTTTCCACGCTATTCGCGAGTATGTCCGAGATGGTGACATAAAGATTTGCAAAGTACACACTGACCTGAATGTGGCAAATCCATTGACTATACCTCTCCCTAGGGCAAAGCATGACCAACACCAGAACGCCATGGGTGTTCGGTATATTACCATGTAATCTAGATTATTGACTCTAGTGCAAGTGGGAGACTGTTGGAGATATGCCCAAGAGGCAATAATACAAGTGATTATTATTATATCTTTGTGTTTATGATGAATGTTTACATCCCATGCTATAATTGTATTATTAGGAAACACTAATACATGTGTGTTTTGTAAACATGTAAGAGTCCCTAGTAAGCCTCTTGTTGAACTAGCTTGTTGATTGATTGATGATCATGGTTTCCTGATCATGGACATAAGGATGTGATTAATAACAAGGTTATATCATTAGGAGAATGATGTGATGGACACACACCCGTAGTAAGCGTAGCATAAGATCAAGTCATTAAGTTTGTATTGCTGTAAGCTTTTAAATGCATAGTAACCTAATCCTTCGACCATGAGGTTGTGTTAATCACCATCACCAGATGGGTACTTTGATGACATCAAACACCGCTTCGTAACTGGGTGGTCATAAAGGTGTCATTGGGTATTCTGAAAGTATGTGTTGAAGCGCATGGACCAAGATTGGGATTTTTCCATCCATATGACGGATAGATATGCTCTGGGCCCTCTCGGTGGAATGTCATCTAGTTAGCTTGCAAGCATGTGACTAGGTCACAAGGGATGACATATCACGGAACGAGTAAAGAGTACTTATCAGTAACGAGGTAGAACTAGGTATGGAGATACCGACGATCAAACCTCGGATAAGTATAATATAGCGAGACAAAGGGAATTGGTTTCGTATGTAAATGGTTCAATCGATCACGAAGTCATCGTTGAGTATGTGGGAGCCATTATGGATCTCCAGGTCCCGCTGATGGTTATTGATAGGAGATGTGTCTCTGTCATGTCTACATATTCACGAACCGTAGGGTGACACACTTAAGGTTCGAAGTTGTTTTAAGTAGATATGGAATATGCGTTGGAGACCGAATGTTGTTCGGAATCTCGGATTAGATTCGGGACATCACGAGGAGATCCGGAATTGTCCGGAGAATAAGATTCATATATTGGGGATCATTTTCTGAGTTAGGAAATGTTCCAAAGTATTAATATGAGGGTTCTAGAAGGTTTCGGAATGTTCCGGAAGGTTCTGGAAGGTTTCTTGGAGTTTGCTTGAAAACCAAGGAAGGGATCAAGGAGTCCTGGTGGGTCAAGACTAGGAGTCGTGGGGGAGGAGGACTCCTCCCACCCTCCCCAATCCGCCGGCCCTAGAGGGAGGGGAGTCCTACAAGGACTCCCCCTCCCCATGGCGCCTCACCCCCTTTAAATAGAGGGGCAGGGGCGCCCCCTCCACCCCTGCTCCATAACTCCCAATCTCTGCCGCCTCTCTCCTCCTCCTTTCTTCTGCACAGGCATAGGCGAAGCCCTGCAGAATTCTCTACTCCACCACCACCACCACACCGTCGTGCTGCTGGGATTCCGTGGAGAAGATCTACTACCTCCGCCGCTCGCTGGAATGAGGAGAGGAAGGTTTGCTTCGACTCCGCACGTGTGACCGACTGCGGAAGCGCTGCCGAAACGCGGCGCCGGAAGGATCATCCACTTGACCGACTGCGGAAGCGCTGCTGGAACGCGACGCCAGAAGGATCGTCCACACGATCTTGAGATCGGCAAGTGATCGACTACATCAACCACGAGATCTAATCTCGCTAACGCTTTCGGATCTACGAGGGTTAGTTCCTTTCTATCTCGTTGCACATGTCTAATAGATTAGATCTTGGCTTTTATCTAGATTAGATCTGGGTTTTGTTCGTTCTTGCGGTAGAAATTTTTTGTTTTCCATGCTACGAACCCATCAAATACACTAAAGAAGATTTTATTGCTAAGAAACATGGTAGTGAAAGAGAGCCTTCGGTCTAAAAACCTATGCCTTTCCATGATAAGAAACACAAGTCAAAGGAAGATGAACACTATAATAAGTTTTGTGAGTGGATGAAAGCTTTATTCCTGCAAATTCCTTTGACTGATGCTATTAAATTGCCTCCTTACGCAAAGTATATGAAGGATATTTTCTCGAATAAAAGGAAGGTCCCTAATGAAGAAATTTCTACTTTGCTTGCTAATTATTCCTTTAAAGGTAAGGTTCCAAAGAAACTTGGAGACCTAGGGATTCCAACTATCCCTTGCTCTATTAAGAATAGTTATGTCAGAACTGCTTTGTGTGATTTGGGAGCTAGAGTTAGTGTTATGCCTTTCTCTCTCTATAAGAGTCTTCAACTAGAAATATTAGTACCAACTGATATTTCTTTGCAAATGGCTGATAAATCTACCACTATTCCTGTTGGTATATGTGAAGATGTACCTTTTCAAGTGGCTCATAATTGCTTGATATTAACTGATTTTGTTGTGCTTGAAATGCCTGAAGATGATAATATGTCTATTATTCTTGGGAGACCTTTTCTTAATACTGCAGGGGCTGTTATTAATTGTAATCAAGGAAAGTTGACCTTTAATGTTAATGACAAGGAACATACTGTCTATTTCCCCAAGAAGATTGAAAGGACTTATGGTTTGAATTCAATTGAACATGTTGAGGACATTCAAGTTGGAGAGATATATTGTCCCATACTAAGAGAAAAATTTGAAAGAATTATGATTGGGACCATTGCTATCAAGGTTGAGGTAACATAATCATTAGTGGAATACAAAGTTTTGTCTCATATCAAATTTTTTTGGTATCAAGACCTGATCAACCTTGTTAACAAAAGGATTTCATTGAACAAAACAATATTTTCACCGTGATTATCTCTGTTTACTTCTATTCTATCCTTTTAGTTTTTGTTTCTGTTTAGTTTTCTTTGTTGTTAGTTGCTTGCATGTTAGAGTGTCTTAGAACCTCTGTAGTTCTAGCCTTGTTTTGTCATTGCATCATTAAAAAAAAATTCTGTCAGAAAATCATTCATCTATACCTGAAAATGCCCAAAAATAAAGTGTCTCAAAAAATTCCAGAAAATTCATATTAAATTTTTACGTGAAAAAAGGGGTAGAGGAGTACCTGGAAGGTACCAGGGGGGCCCACTAGGTAGGCACAGCACCTATTGACGCAGCCTACCCTGGGTGGCGCCATGCCATGGTGTGGGCCACCCCTGGCCCTCCACTCAGTCTCTCACTTGCCACTTTCTTCTCTCTCCCGAGTAAGCTCCAGTCCATTGCTCAAAATTGTGTTCTTGCTGTGCTTACCCTCGATTTTTGGATCTCCTTGCTCAGCCCATCTTTGCTGCTGAAATTTGGAGCATTTGTTCTCCGGTATGTGACTCCTCCGCTTGTCCAAGTAGATTTGTGTTTAGTGGATTATATCTTGAGTATTTTGCTGCTGTAGGTGATAGGTTATGAGAGCTTGTAAGCTTGTTTGATGCTTAGAGATATAGTTTTGATGCATGTTTAGGCTTCTTACAAGTCCCTATGAGTAGTGCCCTTCATTATATTCACTTTGTAATCACTTGTTTAATAGGTGTCTAAATTTCAGAATATCAAGCATGAACAACCATACCTTTGGAGAGATATTTGAGAGGGATGCACCTAGGAGGTCAAGGCCCTCAAGATCAGCCTCTCAGTTCAAGCCATCATACAACGAAGAACTCATTGCACCTCGTATTGGTAATGAAGGAGATGATGGGGATGCTCACCCATCCACTTTTCCTTGTTTTACTTTCTTACAAGCTGCAGGGATTCTTGATGATTTCTTGCTGCTAATTTAGAGGTTTGGTTTGACCTCATATATGCAAGATGAGAGTGAGCAATACGCTATTCTCACCAAGACTTTTATTGAGAGTTTTGTGTTTACTAACACGCCCTATCAGTCAACTATCTCTTTCAAAATTTGTAACATGCCCTTCACCATGTCATTGGAAAGATTTTGCAGTGTTGTAGGTGTAAGCATGATAGGGACCATGAAAAAGATTCAAGGGCGACCCGCTGATTTGCTGGAACTTTACCGAGGGGTGACCAATGATGATGACCGCGTGGCTCAACATGGAAATATAAGAAACATCCAACTCCCTGCTCTTAGATACTTTGCATATTATCTTGCTACTAGCGTTCTTGGTAGGGAGAATACGAGTAATATCTCCAACTATCATTTAGCCTTCCTTGCTGCTGCGCTTAACAATGACACTCGGTACAACCTTGGCTTGCTTATTGCTCGGCGCCTAGCTGCTAGGGGGCCTATCTGTGGGGGCATCATTGCCTCACATATGGTCAATGCATTAGGGCTTTGAGTGGACCCCAATGATATTATATTGGCACCAGAAAGGCTTGACCTTGTTGCTATGAAAACTCATCACTTTGTCACTGCTGATTCTGATTTGGACAGTCTAGTATATAGGATGCTTTTTACTACCGGGGATGAGAGGGAGATCCCTTTGCCGCAGTCTACTTTGTTTATTGTTCACAGGATACCGTGGTCGCGCTCCAAGGAGGAGGTGGACGAGCAGCTCCGCTTGCTGGGTTTCGACGGGTAGCACCAAGAGGATGTGCCCTCCTACGATTACTCTGTGCACTACAGAGGGACGTAATCGAGCTCGCACCAGGACAAGGGTACCTCCTCGTCATACCACGGCGACACTTCATCCTGGCCAGCTTGGGATTGACACCCACTTAGGCCAAAAGCCTAAGCTTGGGGGAGGTACGCCGACATCGCACTCATCTCCATATCATTTTGCGTCGGTACTTTGTATATTCATGTTTCGTTCTCTTTTTAGTTTTCGTTATTTTTTTTCTTTCTAAAACACAAAAAGACCAAAAATATTTCTGTTGTTTCTCTTTGGTTTTGCCTCTTTTTCATTTTTCCTTGGTTTGTTTTTCCCTTGTGCTTTGTTTGAACTATTCAAAAAACCCAAAAATATTTTGCTTTGCTTGTTCTTCCTTTTTGGTTCTTGCTTTAAAAAATCGAAAACACCAAAAATATTTGTTGTTCTTCTTTGGTTTTGTGAGTTTTGTTGCAGGATTCAGCAGTCCTCAGTTGGATTTGGTTTCATATTATTATTCAAGCCACACAAGTGAAGGGCAATAATGAGGATTAATGACAACTTGAGGTGTGGTAAGAGGCTGGTAATGAACTCTATTTCTTTTCATTTTTGTACATATACTCATCATTGTGGGCATGCTTAGCCTGTTTGTGTAGGGTGTATGTTATCTTTGGATGCTTAGTAGTTCTTGCTTTCATATGATTAGTTCTAGCCTGCTAACAGTTTGTAGCATGTCATATGAATGTTTGCTTGCATTACTCTATTCATAACTTGGTATGGCACAGTGGTATCCTCCTCTGAATGTTTTCATTTGAATTAACTTGGCACATGCTCACACATGCATATGACTGAAATAATCAGTTAAGCCTCAATGAAATATTTTGCCTTGAGGGTCTTGAATCACTTTCATGCCATGATTAGTCCTGTTTTGTTGCAAGCATGATTATGACAGCTATTGCTCTCTCGTTTGTCGCTCCCTTACTATTGCTAGCCTTCACTTTCACTGAGTATGTTTTACTCATGTTTCCAACTCCCTAAAACAAAATATTGCCAAAGTGTCCACCATACCTACCTATTAGCATCATTTGCTATTTCCGTCCATATTCAATATGCCTTGTTTTCTTCCGAATAAAATGTTTGCTTGTTATAAAAAAGTTAGTTAGTAAGGCTCTCACGAACTTGATGGCACACTTTATTTCCTGCACCTAATAAACCTGAACCATTGTGACTGTCCATGAAAGTTACATGCTTGCAAATTATAGGCTAGGGATTAGCAGAACCGTGTTGTCACGGGGAACTCTTTCAACACTTGTAAATATATACCCAGTTGATGCCATGCTCTTTTGTTTGCGGATGTCGTCGGTAATAAAAGGGGAGCTTGTAAGTCCATGGAGTTATGTATGTGTGTTAGAGAAATGCCTGGGCCGCCGGTCTAATCCATGCCGTCATGGTGGAAACCTGCAGCGTAACCATAATGATATCAATGAAGCATTCTTCTTATAAAAAAAGAGAGATACCTATTGAGAAAAAGAAAAGAAAAAAAAGATATTTGAGAAAAGAGGAAAGAGAGAAAAAAGCACCATTTTCCCATGGTAAATAAGAAGATTGCTGAGATACTCATTGTCTGCTTGCCTTGTCATTTTGATATGGGAATTCTTCCGTATCATCGGGCAAGGGGTACACCGTTGGCGGTTCTCTATGATACGCACGTATTTACGATGACAAGAACTTACCGGTAACTAACGTTGAGTAGCATGAGGAGCGACCCTCGTACTCAAGGGACATGGGATTTCCAGTTTATAGTCTGTCAAGCATATAACTCAGATTGGACCTCACTTTCACCTTAACCATATTAAAGATGCTTATGATAGGGGCAATGAGAGCTCAAAGCTAGTGAGTACCATACTTTCAGCATTTGGAAGCCTTTCAAACTATTCAAAACCTTTTTATTTCCTTGTTGAGTCTCCACTTATTCTATGAGCACCTTCTTGAAATCATAGTTGTCATTCTTAGTGTAATGTGCTTGTCTCAAAACTTGATTATTTGTGATATGACTTTGATGCTTGTATCTTTGATATCTTTACTTCTAATCTTCACCTGAACTTCAAAGGTGCCTTGGCATTCATAATCAAAGGAAAGCAAGATACCACTCTATCATACCTTGTTATGAGCATTGTAATGTTGCTTATGTTTTTGTTTCATGCTACTTATTATTTTTGAGTTGGAATCTCTTCATAGCTTGCATTGCCTATTAAGTAAACTTAGTTGCATACTCCTTATTATGAATTGTGTAAGTAGTTGGTCACATGCTGAGAATATATATATCATATGAAGCAAATGTGTTCATGAAAGTTTCTTTTATCGCACTCAGTTTTCAACTGAATTGTTTGAGGACAAGCAATAAGCTAAGCTTGGGGGGAGTTGATACGTCCAAAACGTATCTACTTTCCCGAACACTTTTGCTATTGTTTCTCCTTGAAACTTGTGTGATTTGGATGCAACTAACACGGACTGACGCTGTTTTCAACAGAATTGCCTTGGTGTCTAGTTTTTTGCAGAAAATCAACTATCAGGAAAAATCCCGGAAAATATGCCAAAAATTCTATTTCACCAGAAGACTCCTGGAGCCAGAATACGAGACGGAGGGGGGCTGGGCCCAGGCCACACCACCTGGCCACGCAGGCTATCCCAGGCCGCGCCAGGGGGTGGTCTGGCCGCCCCAGATTCCCTTAAGTGGATCACCCAAGGTTTATCAAACTTAGGGAGGAAGTGGTCAAAGGTATCCCCTCTCAAGCAAATCTGCAATCAAGATACAAGAAGTCTCTTGTGTCCCCAACACACCTAATACACTTGTCAAGTGTATAGATGCACTAGTTCGGCGAAGAGATTGTGAAATACAAGTGGTATGGATATAAGATAACGGTGCTAGAAAATACTTTGATGGCGTGGAAGAGACTAAAGGCAAACTGAAATAAAGATGGAAGCAAGCAAACATGTAACAGACCTAGTTGCAAACAGTGTTTCAATGCTAAGAAACAAGGCCTAGGGGTCATACTTTCACTAGTGAACACTCTCATATAAATATCTTCTCTTTATGATACTACTCTTAACCAATCTCCGGTTGGACACTCTAATCGATGGTAGGGCTATAACAACACACCTCAAAGTTTGCTTTCCGCATCTAGATAACCCCACACTGTCACCTAGAGCACTAGATAGTTCAAACAAACACCACCATTTCATAAAGACATCCAACTCCAAATATAACTCATAACAAGTATTTGTAATCTCTAGCCTAAGTACCACCATGGTATGCACACTGTCAACTTCACACACATGGGGAGAGCAGAGATCTATTAAAGTACTTGAGTAGCAAGGTAGATCTACTTGATTACAAAGCTCATGATCATGCATAGAGAGAGAGATGAACACATAGCTACCAGTAGAACCCTTAGCCTCGAGAGAGAACTACTCCCTCCTCATCATGGGAATCAGCAATGGTGATGGAGATGGTGGTGGAGATCGATGGAGATGGCTCCAGGACCACTTCCCCATCCAGGCAGGGTGCCGGAACAGAGACTTTCTGTCCCCCGAATCTCCCCTTCAGTGGCGGCGACGCTGCAGAACTTTTCGTGGATTTCTAATTGACGATTTCGGGTTTTTGCATTGGGAGGCATCTTATAGACGAAGAGGCAAGGTCGGTGGGAAGCCAGGTGGCCCACACCATGCCCTGGCGCGGCCTAGGGTTGCCCACACCAAGGGGGGGTGTGGCCACCCTGTGGACCCTCTCCGTCTCGTCTTCTAGCTCCGTGAGTCTTCCGGTAAAATATCGACTTTGGCTTTTGTCCGGTCCAATTCCAAGAATATTGATTTTCTGACTTTCCTGGAACCAAAAATAGCAGAAAATAGGCAACTAGCACTGTGGCATCTTGTTAATAGGTTAGTCCAAGAAAATATATAAAAATACTCGAAAATATGGAGAAAACATAAGAAAGTAGATAAAACCAAGCATGGAATATATATGGATACGTTAGCAACGTATCACCGACAAAGGGCATCAGGCTAGCGCCATGAGAGGACTTGGGAGAAGTTGCTGATGTCGATACACATGAGGGCCAGCTGGTCAAAAAAGGTTTGGGTCCAGTTGGTTGTGGTACTCATTCGGAATGTTTTGTATTAAATCGTAAAATCAACTACTCCCCTTAGGTACCTATAGTTTTTAAGATATATGCAAAGGATTAGTATGTGCTATCTTCTTAAACTCTACATGGATATGAGCCCAGCTTGCCTCGTGCACGATGTTGAATATAAATATATTGTCTAGTTTCTTTTTACCGGATCGATGTTTTGGTTAAGTTGGCTAGTGCATAAATCTTTACTATTAAATTCAAAGTTGGCTCATAGTTTTAGTTTATCTCAACAATAAAACCAAACTTCCTAACATCACGCGTCTACTCTCTCTTGTATCTCGTTCTTGGCTTCTTTCCCTTCACTTTCTTAATCTCAATGCTAATCCAATATGATGCCACAAGCCTGCCCACCCCGGTGATTCTACTGTCGCCCAGCTCATCATGAAGGAGGCCAAAGCTAAGAGCGTAGGCCAAAGCTAAGAGCGTGAACACGGTGGTCACAAGAACAAGGTCCAGGAGACGTCGTCGATGTGCTATTGCCATGGATGAGCCAGATGTTGGCTGAGCCGATGGAGGTCAAGGAAGTAACAAGTGGCTTCATGTGTCTCTTGTTGGCCGTGGATCACTGTCGTACAGGATCAACCATGACTCTAGCAAGTAAGTGGAAGACAATGATGGATGGTTCCTGAACTTGAATAAGCTCGTGCATGATGCTTCGCGGGGCTCTTGTTGTCCATGGGATCCCCATCATACAAGATCAGTCGTAGCACGGGCAGGTTAGGAGGTGACAAAGATGGTGGGTTTCAGTTCCTAGCCAAGCTCGTCCATGGTCTCCCATAAGGAGCGTCATAGTAGAACTAGAGGTTGGAGTAGAACCGAACAACTGCAATTTTTTGAAGATCCAAATAACCCTACCAATTTCAAGTTTTCTTGCCAATAACATGTATAACTCAAAACTCAGGAACTACAATCTCTATGGCATGTGCTCAATAAACCATCAGGACCGAGGCGAGCCATACTACCGTTCGAGCATTAGTTTTAGCAAAGTTTCCTAGGAAATGATAACTACCATTCTGGCATCTGCATTTTAACTCATGATAGAGGAATGATGGAACTTAATGTTTGTCTACGAAAGGTAAGCTTCTTTCCCTCATGTGATTCTCCTTGATTTTTTACTACCATTTCTTACTTGACCTCCTCGACCACCATCGGTCAAGGAAGTGAGAAGCAGCTTCATGTGGCTCTTGTGATTCCCCTTAGTTTTAATATATATGATCAATGCATAACGTACAAAACGTTTAGTGCTCAGTGGACCTTCTTGATCAAGACAACACAGACGGGTTAAGAAGCCATACATTATTGTTGTTTTGAGTTTAGCATCTACAAAGGAATTGTTGAGCAATCACGTGTGTTCTATGTAATTAGCAGAAATACAAGATCATTTGACATAAAACTACAAAGATTAGCTCTACAACATATCGATGCAATTGTGTTTGTGAACAAATTAAAAAAATATACCGGTCTATATTAGTTTGGAGCACAATAACATTTTATTTTCTTTCTGTTTTTTGTTGTTGTAAAACTCCCGTGCCATGTCTCAGAAGGCTAAAGTAATTCTGAACTCGATTGGGATGATTTGGTCTCTAGAATCATGGTGCAAGGTATTCGTTTGATTCTCCTAAAAGAGAGCACATTGGTTGTCCTTTTGTAAAATGAGTTCTTGACCAATGACCACCCTCAAAATGTTCTCATGTTTTATCTAAAATTTGTAGGGAAATATTTTTATATCCCCTCACTAAGCGTGAACCAAATTTGGATTGTTCTGCAGGACCGCTAGAGACAATGTTACCAGTGTATTTTATATCGAGTAAGGCTCACCATGTTACAAAATCTGCCCACCGTCAATCTCACCAAAATTGTCAAGGCAGCTTGTGCCATTGAGGATGATGTTGCCAGCTTGTCAACAAGCAGCGGGTGCCACCGAAGAAATCATCTCTAGGGGATGCCACATGTAGCCACACCCCACTATCGACGTACTATTAAGAGGTGTGCTAGGTTCACTGACTGCCATGATGCGTGAACCTTGATGCATATCCAAGAACAAACATCGACTACTCCTCCAGTGTCAGCTTTCAATAGAACTGGTCTTAACCAACATGTACTTTTGTGAGGCATACTCCTCGCTCACCATGACGATGGGCAAGCCATGAACATTGCCTTCTAATCGGGCTTACTAGTCTTAGTGCATGTTCAACGTGAGTAGACGCAAACCTCAACATTATCCCCGTGAGCCGCGAGAGGATACCACCCACTAAACATACGACCATCCTCGGGCACAGAGAGAAAACAAAGCAAAGACATGAGAGGGCAAGAGACAAAGGGATCCACAACAACACGCATGCACATAACTAGTCCTTTATGATATCTGAGCCAAGAGGTCTTGAGTTTAAGACTCTTCTCACACCGTATTAAAAAAAGGAAAAAATCGGCAGCCTACACCGAACCACGCTATAGACTAAAATAGCCTATACGGGAGGAGGGGGTGTTGAATATAAATATATTTCCTAGTTTCTTTTCATCAGATCGTTCTTTCGGTTAGGCGATCTCATAGACTTTATGCACAAGAATTGAGAGGTGCAGCCTCAACATTTCCTTGCGGTTTGTGTTGTCCATAATCCACAAGATCTTCAACCTCCCCCTTTCCCTTCCCTTACGAGCCATTGCTTCTGATTTTGGTTTCTAAGGAAAAGAGAGATAGTTGGGCCCATTTTATAGCGGAGAATTATACAGAGTCATAACTATTGTGAAATTTGGATTTTGAAGATATGTGTCTCCGCTATAAAATGGACCCAACTATCTCCGCACAAGAACATTAGCGACAATCAATAAAGATTTCATCTCTGGTGCCTTTCACCCTCAGAATCCGGTGTTATCCTCCTTTTGGCGACAATGTGAATATTAATACTTTTCATATAGAGGAAATCCAAAAACATTTCATCACGAGTGTCTTTCACACTTAGACCAATGTTATCCTCCTAACATGGGTATACCCTACAGGTACTCGAGCTTGGCGTATATGGGCTGAATATGGCAGAAGCTCACTGCGTTGCCAAGGCCCAAATGGAGAATGCGAGTAACCTACGGACTCTCTATTGCTTGCAGAACAAGGAGAAGCTAAAGATAGAAAGTCTAAAGGGAAATCCCTAATCTGTAACCGACTCGATCTGCTACCTGAGACCTGGCCTATCTAGATAAAGGCCAGGAGGGGGCCGCGAGGAGGACACACGCAACCCTAGTTTCCACAACCCTCGCCAGATTGCATCTGCGCACCCTTGTAATCTTCGATTCCTTTGATAATTCCACAAGCAGACAAGCAGGAGTAGGGACCTCTACAAGGCCTGAACCTGGGTAAATCTTCGAGTCCCTTGTGTGCTTGTTTGCTAGCCGATAGATGTCTCCAACGCTCCCTCCTTCTTTAAAACCCAGGTCCATAACAATGGGCATTGATGAGTTAAACCCTCGTCAATTGGCGCCGTCTATGAAAACTGGGAGTGCTGATGTTGCGGCTTCTTCGGCCCCATCAACTGCGATCTACAACTTCGCAACAGCGGAGATTCGCCAGCTCTTCGGCGCGTTCGGCTTCACCGTCCACACGCCGGCCACTCGCCCGGCTTTCGAGTCCGTGGGTGATGGGATCAGCTTGGCAATCAGGATCTTCGGCTTCCAAGTTGGTCAGGTGGGCACGCTTCGCATGCCTGACCAGCCGACAACACCATCGATTTCTCCGACATCTTGGTTCCCTCCGCCGATCGGCACCCTCAGTGAGCTCAATGCCTCGACAACAGTTGAGAATACGGACATCGACAGCAGTCGCAAATCCGATCTGGGCGATCTGGCAACTGAAGATGGAGCCTACGGTTTCGGATCTGAAAGTTGTGGGAGCAGCAGCTTCCTCAACCACTTCATGTGCGCCGTCATCAATGCGGGGGACTCCTCCGCCAATCGCGACAACACAGGCAACGGTGGCCATGGAGCCGACCCGCCCAATGGCAGACCACCTAATGGCGGACCACCGCCAAATGGCGGCCCCACTAACGGTGCCCTCGTCAACAACGGAGGGGCAGTCGAACCTCCAACTATGATAAACGAGCAAAATGGCGAACGCGTCATGATCAGGCTCAACGACCTCGAGTGGGCTCATTGCCGAGAAGCCCTATGAGGCACCCTCTACCTTTTGGCTCCCCGCAAGAACTGTTGATGGGTTACCATTGGCACCTGAAAGAGGAATACAAGAGCCAACTACAAACAATCACGCAACTCGAGGCGCGTAAAAAGGCGGCTGATGAGTCAAGCCTCTGAAGAGCTAGGCTCTCCTCCCACGGTGTATCCTCCTCCAAGTGCAACGAGTACATCGCCAACAAGAGGCGATCTCAACTCGCCCACCTCACTGAACAAGAACGTATAGAAGACGCCAAAGTCCTCGACTTCGGCTCCATGACGGTGGATACACGTGGCAACGTGCACCCAAAAACGCCACAAGCTGCGGTAACAGTGGCCACCATGTACCTCCTCAACAACCAGCCGCCAGCTGGAGACCCTCGAGCTGCCATGCACCGATCTACGATCGCAGGCTTGGGGTTAATCGAGGCCACCATCGACAAAGAGCCGATACTGGAACCGAAGAAAGGCAAGGCTCTGGCAAAACGCTACTCCTCTCCTTCATCTAGAGACGACAGTCACGATCTGTCTCGACGGCGCCGCTCCCGGCGACACGACCACGACTACGATGCACGCGATGACCTCACGCAGCGGAAGATCGACAAATCAAGGGCACGACGTGCCCGATCGACTGACTCGGAAGACGAAGATGTGGAGCTCTGTGGCGCTAGATGCTTCAGTAGGGCCATCAGGCAAAAGCGAATACCCAAGGGGTTTAAGCTCCCATCAGAGAACCCAAAGTTCGACGGTCTGTAGGACCCGAAAATCTAGTTAGAGGACCATATCTCCTCTGTCAGGTTCCACGGCGGAAGTCGAAGCACGGCTATGCAATGCCTGCAGCTACAACTACAGGGCGCCGCCCGAGCATGGCTCAACAACCTCCCACGCGGATCCAATCACAGTTGGGAAGAGCTGGTCTACAGCTTTGTGCGCAACTTCAAGGGCACCTACAAAAGGCCCGCGTCAATCGAAGAGCTGAGGTGCTGCTAGCAAAGATCGGGTGAATCACTACGCTCGTACATCCAGAGGTGGTCCATCATCAAGAACTCCGCAAAAAATATCTCGGAGGACCGCGCAATCGACGCATTCAATGGCGGCGTTCACCGCATAGAGCTCAGGGAGGAGCTGGGCCGCTCGAAGCCCAAGACCATCGACCACCTGATGGAAATTGCAAATCGATGGGCGGATGCAGAAGATTCGGTGAAAAATCGCGTTCACTCCGATGAGGAAGCAGAACTCGAGCGCATAGGCGACCACCGAAGCAAACATTGAATGTGCATCTACGATGACCACGACGACATCAACATGGTCGCAGCCGGCTACAGCGACAAACGCGACGACAAGCGCAATAGCGGCTACCGCAGTAGTGGATACCGCGACTCCAGGAAAACCACGCAAGTATGGCAGCGCTACACTAGCGATGAAGCGCCCGCTGCGTCCATTGAAGACAAACTGTCCGGGCCATACACCATGCACTTCTACATCGACAAACATGACGGCAAAAAGAAATCCAGCCACCTCCTCAAAGACTGCCACAAATTCCTCAACCTCCATGAGGGCCTGGCTCAGATGAATCGCGACACGGTCAACAGGGGCTACGGAGCCACCCCAGGCACTGTGGCACATGGAGCTCCTCCACCACCACTTAGACCACCGCCAAACGCAGCTGCACCCGACCTGCATCACGGAGGTGAGCCATACCCACGGGCCATGGGCACCATGATGATCCAAAAGGGTCGCCCCTCCAACCGGGTGCAAAAGGCCATCACTCGCCAAATCAATCTGGCAACAAACTCGCCACCATCCACCACTAAGTACCTCAGTGGAAGTGCGTCCTGCATCACCTTCGACAAGCGCGACCATCCGCGCCAAGTACCTCGTCCAGGCACTGTCCCCTCGTACTCGAGGCACAAATTGGTGGCTTTGACATGAGCCGCGTCTTCATGGACGGCGGAAGCGGCATCAACCTTATGTTCGTGAGTACCTTGCGAGCAATGAGGATCCCTCTGACTTGCTTAGAGGCCTCAGACACAACATTCCACGACATCGTCTTAGGCAAGGGCGTATATCTCCTTGGCAAAATCAACCTCGACGTCATCTTCGGCACAGGGAAAAACTTTCGGCGCGAGCGCTTCGACTTCGAAGTCTTCGATTGGCCCTCACAGTACCACTACATCCTCCGACGTGTTGCGTTCGCTAGGTTCATTGCAGTGCCGCACTACGCCTATCACAATCAACGGGAGCTTCGAGAGGTCCGACAGTTGCGACAGGGAATTCAACAGAATTTCCCAGTCCTTTGGCATCCAGGAAGAACTTGCAAGACTAAAGGAGTCGACAGACAACAGTCTGCCTCCCCTGAGCCGGCCAAGTTCACCCGACCTATCCTTCGACTCATCGGATCCCGCCAAGACGACCCTCATCGCCAACAACTTGAGTCCCGCATAGGAACTCGCACTCGTCGAATTCCTTAATGAGCACTGGGAAATCTTCGCCTGGTGTCCAGCGGACATGCCAGGAGTTCCCAGGGAATTCGCCGAGCATGCACTCAATGTCAACCCAGACACAAGGCCAGTCAAACAAACAATTCGGCGACTGTCTGAACCAAGAGCAGATGCAGTTGGAATGGAGATCAACAGACTCCTCGACGCCAAATTCATACGCGAGATCAAGGAAAGAACTTGGCTCGCCAACACGATGCTAGTACCAAAAAAGGACATGGATATCCTGCGGATGTGTGTGGACTTCACCTCTTTGAATAAGCACTGTCCGAAGAACCACTTCCCGCTACCGCGAATCGACCAGATCATCGACTCAGGCTACAACCAGATTCGAATGAAGGAGGAAGATCAAGAAAAAATGGCGTTTACAACGCCTTTTGGTGTGTTCTGCTACAACACAATGCCCTTCGAGCTGAAGAACGCAGGAGCCACCTACCAGCGGTGCATGCAGGCTTGCCTCAAGAACCAACTTGGTCGCAACATCCAAGTCGACATAGTAATCAAGACCAAAGAGGAAGCTTCACTAATCGATGATTTGCGTGAAACCTTCGCAAACCTCGACCGCTACCAGATCAAGCTCAATCTGGACAAATGCGCCTTCGGCATACCATCTGGGCAACTACTCGGGTATCTTATCTCCGTGAGAGGGATCAAGGCGAACCCAAAGAAATGAAAGCCATACTGGCCATGGAGAAGCCGAAAAACATAAGAGGTGTCCAGCAGCTGGCTGGGCGAATTGCGACGCTCAGTCGATTCATCAGTCGAATGGGCGAAAAGGCACTGCCTTTCTACCAACTCCTCCGCAAAGCTGACAAGTTCGAGTGGACCAACGAGGCACAGGAAGCATTCGAAGACCTCAAGCGCCTACTTTCCACCTCGCCAGTACTGGTGACCCCACGCGAAAGGGAACCATTGTTGTTGTACATCTCCGCCACCAACCAGGTGGTCAGCACAGTGCTCGTAGTACAACGAGCCGAGGAAAACAAGGTCCACGGAGCATAGCGCCCAGTCTACTACCTCAGCGAGGTACTTACGCCAACAAAATAGCGGTACCCATACTACCAGAAACTGGCGTACGGCGTCTTCATGACAGCCTGACGACTGCGCCACTACTTCCAGGAACACCCAATCATGGTAGTCAACGACGCCACGCTTGGGCATGTCCTCAACAATCCCGACGCCACCGGACGAGTCATGCTTTGGGGAATCGAACTGTCTCCACGAGACATTACATATGAAAAACATTATGCAATCAAGTCGCAAGTTCTCCCTGACTTCCTCGTGCACTGGATGGAGAACCAACTCCCCGAAAAACCAGATATGTCCTACCTCTAGACAATGCACTTTGACGGTTCGAAGCGAAAGGATGGGGCCGGCGCAGGTGTCATACTAACATCGCCCCGGGGAGACAAGCTGAAATATATCCTGCGAATGCAGTTCACTGCCTCCAACAAAGAAGCTAAATACGAGGCCCTACTAGGATGGCAAAAGCTTGTGGCGCCAAGAGGCTCATAATATATGGCGACTCCAAGCTGGTCGTCAACTAGACTATGCACGAGTGCGACACACTGAACGATAACATGATTGCTTACCGCGACCTCTACGACACACTCGAAGGGGACTTCGACGGTTGCGAGCTGCAGCACATAGGTCGCGAAAGCATTGAAGAGGTGGACACACTCGCCAACATAGGCTCTACCTGCGCCCCATACCACCTGTGGTATTTCTCGAGTGCATCTGCAAATGCTCCATCAAGCCAAAGGGCACAGAGAAGAAAACAAGTGCAACAGCGGACTCGGGGGCTGCGCCGCCCAATAAGCCATTGGCACTCGACGACCTGGAGCTGGACATAGGACTCGAAGGACCAATGAGCGCATGATGATCGAGCCATCCTGGACTCAACCATACATCACGTACCTTCTCAGCAAGAGGCTACCGGATGATCTGACTGACGCCTGGCACATCGCACGGCGATCCAAGGCATTCGCTATTATCAACGGCGAACTATACAAGTGCAACATCACAGGAGTACTCCAACGATGCGTCTCCACGGCCGATGGAAGAGCTGTTCTCCTTGACATCCATGAGGGGACTTGCGGGCACCATGCCAGCAGTCGCGCCCTCGTTGGCAAAGCTCTAGGAGCTGGATTCTACTGGCCTACGGCCATGCGTGATACCAAGGACATCGTCCAAAAATGCAACGCTTGCTAGAGATTCGCAGACAAGCCACACACACCTGGTGCAAAACTCCGGCCAATTCCATTGGCCTGGCCCTTCGCGCAATGGGGACTCGACATGGTCGGCAAGATCCCAAAGTCCTCACGAGAAGGCTATGTCTACCTCTTGGTCGCAGTCGACAAATTCACCAAGTGGATAGAGGCCATGCCATTAACTAATCAATCAGGATACATTGCAGTCAAGTTCTTCGAGTCCATAGTCTATCGCTTCGGAGTGCCACACAGCATCATCACGGACAACGGGACGAACTTCACATCCAAGGAGTTCCAAGAATTCTGCGAGAATCTGGGAATCAACGTCAGCTACGCCTGCGTAGCGCACCCACAGACCAACGGTCAGGTCGAAAAAGCTAACGGGCTCGTCTGCGGCGGCATCAAGAAATGACTCCTCAGGCCACTCGAATAGGCCACGGGCTGCTGGCCAGACGAGCTGTAATCGGTACTCTGAAGCCTACGCACAACTCCAAACAACGCCACAGGGTACACCCCGTTCTTCATGGTGCACGGGGCTAAAGCGGTGCTACCCGCCGAAGTACGATACAAAGCACCACGTTTGGTTGCTTACAGCGAGCAGGAGTCAACTCTTGCACTCGAAGACTCTGTCGACCTCCTTGACGAGGCGAGGGAAATCGCCGCAGAAAGATCAACGATCTACCAGCAGAACCTGCGCAACTACCACAACAGAAGGCTACGCCCCAGGTCCTTCGTCGAAGGTGACCTGGTCCTACGACTGAAACAACAAGGGCATCTCAAGCTCGAGTCCCCCTAGGAGGGACCATACGTGATTACAGAAGTAATCCCAGGTGGCGCCTATCGCCTTAAAGATTTAGAGACAGGAGTCGCATACTCCATCCCTTGGAACGTCGCGCAGCTACGGCGCTTCTACCCTTAGTCGTTTTTTTACATTACAAATAAGGCTACTTAGCCACACATTGTACCTCATACTATCCTGCGAATAAATAGAGCTAAGTGCCCCAAAACTCTGTGTTTTCTTTTATTTTTCGCAAATTATCCACTCGGGGGCTGCGCCACCCTATACACATATGTTCTACGAACTAACGCGATATCCTGAGTAGCTGGCACACCAATCGAAACCCTTGACAAACACCAACCTAGTTGCAACGCACCTGACAGGTTGGCAAGGGGCTGAGATAAACACAAGTCAGGCTAACGAAAAGGAATCGCATAGTGCAACGCACTCGCAAAATATACACGCTAACAAGCTCTTTATATACATCAATGTTAATCAATTATACACAACATATATATGAACTTTACAACACTGGTACAACTATGTGCAGGATACAAACTAAACTACTGTTGCAGCAAAGGAACGTTGGTCTGCTCCTCGAAGAAGTCGACGATTTTCTTCGCTGGGCGATCCACCACCTGGTAGTGCGGAACCATGTTCCAAGTCGAACCTGCTGGCGGCGCTGGCAGTCCGGCCTCAACTGCTGCAACGTCCACATTAGGCATGTGCAGTCACACCAGCGACAGAGCAGCCTTGGCACCAGCCACTAACTGTTGTCGTACGCACTCGCGGACCGCATTCAAGTCTTGGAATTTAGCAAGAAGGGCCAGCAGGCTAGATGGAACAACGTCCAACAGGAACATTGTCTGGTAAATATTCTTCAAGCACGATTGCGACTTCTTCAAGAAGTGAAGCACTCGCAACGCACGATCCCGCAGGATCGCCAGCGCGATTGCACAATCATGATCCTCCCAGAAGTATCCACTTTCCTAAAGCTGCTCTTGGGTCAGGTCATTCATGCGAATGGCAATCCTATCCTTCTCATCATGCAGATGGCGCGCACTGACAACTATACCAAGCAAAGGCAGAAGTATGAAGACAACAAACTACTACAAGTGACTACAGGGAAAATATAAGGAAGAAGAAAACTAACATTTGAATTGGTCACCTAGCTGCGTCACCTCCCCCAGCAGATATTGTTCTCGGGCTACGACCTTCTCTGCCCTCGATTTCCATACATCCGCGTTACCACGGAGTACGGGCAATTCACGCTCCAAATGCTTCATGTGGTCATGGAGTCGCGAGAGCAGAGACAACTCATCCACCCTTGAGCGCGGCGACGCCAAGGTGTCATCAGGGGGTGGCGAATCCCGAGGTTCCCTCAAAGGATCACTCGATGTGCCCTATCACAAGTCAAGCAAGATACAATAAGAAGACTAAGGCGAGGCATAGACAAAAGACTCGAGTGCATTCAAGATTAACAAAGTATTAGCAGATACACTCGCCAAAAGGCATGTTTTCGACACAAGAAATAAGCTATTTAACTATTACAAGCCAAGACTACTTAGGAGCAACTGGCTTCTTTGACTTAGACTTCGGTTTTGGGGGGCCTCATCAAGTATGTGGCAGTATCACATGCCACAGAGTTCCCGCCGGCCCCTGATGTCGTAGCCTTTGCCGCCTTCTTGGCTCGCTGAAGCTCCTCGGAGTACTTCGCAACTATATTGATCAGCTGCGGCCCGTACTTGCCACAAGCAGTTGCGAAAGGAGCAAAGACAACCTGCTGGCCATCCGCGCTGATAGGCATCGCCTTGGAGACCGCTGCAGGATCAACTTCGACTCCATGGGCTTGAACCATTGCGAGTGACATTGAAGCGCCAGCCGCACGGAGCGAGTTCTTGAAGCTCGCAGGAATGCCCCTGGCAAGGGACTCCACTAGCTCATCCATATTCTCGATTAACTCAGCCTTGGGCGCCAGCTCCTCCCGGAGGCGACTGAGCACGCCCTTGGCTTTGGTGAGCGTCCCCTGAACGGCAGCGCTGCGATCTTCGACTACCGAAATGGCACCCGCCAGGGCATCATCACGACGGAGTGCCTGGGGGTCGATGCTCATACCACTGGCATCTACACACGAATCAAGCATCGGCACAAAAGTCAGCATGGCAGCAAATTCGAAAGAAGGGACACGACGAAAATCTAGACAAGGGCATACCTGAGAGAGCCTTGGCAATCGAGAAAAGCTGTTCTTTGAACAACTTCTCCCTAGCTATGATGGAGGCGCGCAGATCCTCTTCGCATTTTCGCGATTTGTCCTGCGCCGTGATTGCCTCATCACGGCTCTTCACCGCCGCGGCGAGCGTTTTCTCGAGGGAAGCAGTGCTACGAAGGAGTGCATTATGCTCAACTATGACACAAACAAAGATAAACCGTTAGTCGAATATATCACAAGGATGCAGAAGAAAAAGTAAAGAACACTCACTTTCAACCGCGCGATGGCGATTGTCTAGCATTGCATGCTGACGACCCATCGCGAGCACCTGATCCGCCAGGAAAGCGGCTTCCTTCACAATGAGCTGCGACAAAAGACATAGTAAAGGGTCAACAAATGGCATAGATGAAAATTTGACTGCAAAATCAGAAGAAGAGATACTACACATACATGATCCTCCAATGACTCCGAAGTCGATGGATGCGCAGACGTCCGGATAACCATCTAGTGCTCCACATTGTGTGGAGAACTTGATGAGTTATGACCGGAGTGGGCCGCCAATGCAGGAGAAGGGGTGCGCTCAGACATTTTCTTGGCTTTGGAGGTTGCGACTCCAGATTCCTTCAAAAATTGTACGTCGCCAGAGGATGACGACGCTGGCTGACTGCAGAACAAAATCAACATCAAGAAAAAGCAACTTCAAAGAAGAACCAGACAGAAGACTCACACACATACCAATCAAACTTGTCAAAATCGAAGGTTTGATCCCCCGACTCTGACAACGACTCCTTCGGCAGTCGCATCTTCTTGCGAGAAGATGGCGCCACGACACTCACAGGAACGACATGTATCGGCGACTCAGCGCCAACAACTGCACCTTCCGGAGTCGAAGGAGACGATGCATCTGAATCCTTGCCGCGCGAACGCTTGCGAGTGTCCGGACCACTCGATTCCTCCTCTACATCAGATGGGACAGTCGACTCCGACTCGTCCTCTTCTAGGGCTTCACGAGGGATAACCCCCTCAGGAAGAGGGGGCATACAAGGCGACACCCCCTAATCCTGCACATAGAAAACAATTTAGCACAAGTCAAAAGAAGCAGTCGACAAACAAAGCTACTACGTAGCACAACTGTACCTTAGGAGGAGGGTTAGTAGCATCGAATGGAGGTACGATTGGATCATTGGGGAGCACATCCTTGGCGGTGTACTTGGTGACCAGTCGCACCCTTTTATCTACCTCACTCGCGGAAATGCATCGGCAGATATGCGAGTGACATCGTCTGCGCCAGCCCACTGGAACATAGGATGGACTCTATCCTGTAGGGGCTGGACGCGACGACGCAGCCACGTGCGAATGAGGGCGCAACCTCCCTCCTCTTTCCCCATGCGATTCTCGAGGTCGCAGACGTGCTCGTACAGCACATCTGTCTTCGCAGATTCGCCGGGCATCACTACGTTCTTCCAGGAGCGCCTCCTCTTGCACGGCATCGCGAGATCGAAGGGCGCGGGTCTGTAGTGGTCTCCATCGGCCTTCAGGTCGTGGATGTAGAACCACTTGTCCCTCCATCCTTGGACGGACGCCGTGAGTTTGATGTCAAAGTACGTGGCGGAGGAGTCGACGTGGATACCGCAACCTCCTACATCGTAGACTATGGAGCCAAACGCCGACTGGCACTTCAGCTTGAAGAGACGCTTAAAGAGACCGAAGTGTGGCTCGATTCCGAGCCAGCACTCGCAAAGAGTAATGTAGCAAGCTACATGGAGGATAGAGTTGGGGGACAGCTGATGCAGCTGGAGCCCATAGAAACAGAGAAGACCCCTGAAGAAAGGATGCAGGGCAACCAGAGACCGCGGATGATGAATGCTAGGAACATCACCCGAAAACCTGCAGGAGGAGAGGGGATTACCTCGCTTCCGCGGACACGCGCGTCAGCGACTACGGAAGACAAAACTCCATCTTGGCATAGAAGACGGAGCTCAGAAGACTTGATCACGGATGCGCGCCACGCGCCATTGGTGGCATGAGTGCCCGTGCCCTTATTTTTCCCGGCGGCGGCGGTGCTGGTGCCCACAGCGGCGGAGCCGCCCTTCTTCTTCGCAGCAACTGTGGCGGTGGCAGAATCGGCCGCGGCGCCTCCTTTCTTCTTCCCCATTCTACGGTGGCGGTGTGACCAGAGAAAGTAACTGGGGAATACGCGGAGCTTGTCCAGCGCCGCGAGAAAGACGATCACAAAGGAGCAGAGGAGCAGCAGCAATGGCGTCGGAGGCAAAGGCAGAGAAAAGAAGTAGATGTGAAAAATTACCATCGCAACATCGCTACTTAACCCCCTGGAAGATGCAATCTAACGGCCAGGAAAAACCCTACCAGACGCGTGGCGCTCATCGTGCTCGACACGTGGAAGACCTGAAGCGTGAACCGTCCCCCACTAACCCCATTACGCGCGGAAATCGTGGAGGCATAGTTAAAACAGAGATTACGCACGCCCGGTCAAGTCAGAGTCAGAAAATAGGACCCACCGCTCATCACGTCCCGTCAAACTCGCTCACGCGGGTAACTGAGGTCATCACATTGTCAGCACTAACGTCATCCAAAATTACGCAGCAGAAGACTTCGACTACTTTAGTCCTTGCTCGAGTCTTCGACTCCACCAAGCACTCGGGAGCTACTCCCATAGGGAGCGCTGGTCGCGCACCCTACGATTTTGTCTTTTTCTTTTCTGCAGGAACATGGACAATCAAAGCAAACCCAACCACTCGAATCCGCAATTTGACTATGGACATTGGTTACTCCCATAGGGAGCGCCGGAAGCAAATTCGACTGAAACAAGCAACAAAAGACGACATCAGTCGCAAAAGTTATTTAGTCCCTGCCTGAGTCTTCGACTCAACTAGGCACTCGGGGGCTACTCCCATAGTGACATGGGTATACCCTACATGTACTCGAGCTTGGTATATATGGCCTGAATACGTGGAGGCCCACGGTGTCGCCAAGGCCCAAATGAAGAACTCGAGTGGCCTACGGACTCTCGATTTCTTGAAGAACAAGAAGAAACTAAAGATAGAAAGTTTAAAGGGGAAAACCTAATCTGTAACCGACTCGACCTGCTACCTGAGACCTGGCCTATCTATATAAAGACTAGGAGGGGGCGGCGAGAAGGACACACGCAACCCTAGTTTCCACAACCCTCGCCAGATTGCATCTGCGAACCATTGTAATCCTCGATTCCTTTGATAATTCCACGAGCAGACAAGCAAGAGTAGGGACCTCTACGAGGCCTGAACCTGGGTAAATCTTCGAGTCCCCTGTGTGCTTATTTGCTAGCCGATAGGTGTCTCCAACGCTCCCTCCTTCTCCAAACCCAAGTCCATAACAATGGGCATTGATGAGTTAAACCTTCGTCACCTCCTTTTCCAGAAAAATGTGTCTTTCGCACTCATATATATTTCCAACTTTCATGTATGTACTTCGCCATATGTAAGAGAAAAAATCCCTCACACAGTTACAAGTCACGTGTATGTACATTATTCCACATTAATCTTAATGATTCCATCCTGTGTGGACATGCATGAGCACACATACATGCATGATAGATCATGGATAAGTCGTGTTTTACCTCCTTTTTAGGCATATAGCGTCTATGCGTGTGTCATCAACATTTTTCTTCTAACTACAACAGTGGCCCTCGCAAATGCGAGGGCATGATATTTTGATTGCCCAATATTTACTTCTACATTTTAAGGGTATATGTACTTTAATTAACATAGTATTTAGTTCAAACACATAGCGTTTAGACTTGTAGGCTTTCTTGAGGTGTAACTTCGAAATTTAGTTCTGAGTGGACATTCTTGATCAAGAGAACACAGATGCTGGGAGGTCAAGAAGCAATACATTATTGTTGTTTTGATTTTAGCATCTACAAAGGAATGGTGCGTTATTATTTTCTACAACATTTAATTGTTGAGCAATCACGTGTGTTCTATGTAATTAGCAGAAATAAAAGATCATCTGATACAAAACTACAAAGATTAGCTCTACAACATATCGATGGAATTATGTTTGTAAACATATTGAAGAATATACCGGTATATATTAGTTTGGGGCACACTTACAATAACATTTTATATTCTTTCTGTTTTTTATTGTTGTAAAACTCCTGTGCCGTGTCTCAGGAGGCTAAAGTGATTCTGAACTCGATCGGGATGATTTGGTCTCTAGAATTATGGTACAAGGTATTCGTTTGATTCTCCTACAAGAGAGCACATTGGTTCAAAATAGTCCTTTTTTAAAATGAGTTCTTGACCAATGACCACCCACAAAATGTTCTCATGTTCTATCTGAAATTTGTAGGGAAATATTTTTATATCCCCTCACTAAGCGTGAACCAATTTTAGATTGTTCTGCAGTACCGCTAGAGACAATGTTACCAGCGTCCTTTTCCTCGAGTAAGGCCCACCATGTTACAAAATCTGCCCACCATCAACCTCACCAAAACTGTCAACACAACGTGTGGCATTGAGGATGGTGTTGCCAGCTTGTCAACACGCCGAACGTGCCACCAAAGAAACCATCTCCTGGGGAGGCCACATGTAGCCGCACGCCGATGTCGACGTACTATTCGGAGGTGTGATAGGAGCACTGAGTGCCATAATGCGTGAACCTTGATGTACATCCAAGAACAAACATCGACTACTTATATATCCAGCGTCAGCTTTTGGTAGTACTGGTCTTCACCAACATGTACTTTTGTGAGGCATACTCCTCGCTCACCATGACGACGGGCAGGCCATCAACATCGCCATCTACTCGGGCATGGCATAGTATTAGCGCATCTTCAACTTGAGTAGACGCAAACCTCAACATAATCCCTATGAGCCACGAGAGGATACGGCCCACTAAACATACGACCATCCCCGGACACAGAGAGAACACAAAGGAAAGACATGGGAGGGTAGGAGAGAAAGGGATCCGCAGCAACGCACGGGCACACAACTAGTCCTTTATTATATCAGAGCCAAGAGGTCTTGAGTTCAAGACTCTGCTCATGTGGTATTAAAAAAAGATAAAATTCGGCAGCCTACACCAAACCACGCCAAGGACTAAAATAGCTTATACGTGACGAGGGAGTTTTTAATATAAACATATTGCCTAGTTTCTTTTTATAAAATTTGTCTTTCGGTTAGGCGAGCTCATAGACTTCCTGCACAAGAATGGTGAGGTGCCTCCTCAGCATTTCATTGCGGTTTGTGGTGTCCATGATCTACAAGATCTTCAACCTCCCAATTTCTCTTCCCTTGCGAGCCATTGCTTCTGTTTCTGGTTTCTAAGGAGAAGAGAGATAGTTGGGCCCTTTTTTAGCAGAGAATTATATGGAGTCATAACTGTTGTGAAATTTGGATTTTGAAGATATGTGTACATAGGCTCCAATATGTAGGGCAAATCTACGGGGAACAAAAACATTAGAGACAATCAATAAAGATTTCATTACTGGTGTCTTTCACCCTTAGAATCCTGGGTTCTCCTCCTTTGGGGAAAATGTGAATATTAATACTTTTTAGATAGAGGAAATCCAAAAACATTTCATCACGAGTGTCTTTCACACTCAGACCGAAGTTATCCTCCTTTTCCAGAAAAAATGTGTCTTTCACACTCATATATATTTCCAACTTTCAGGTATGTACTTCGCCATATGTAAGAGAAAAAAATCCCTCACACAGTCACAAGTCACATGTATGTGCATTATTCGACCATTAATATTAATGATTCAATCGTGTGTGAACTTGCATGAGCATACATTCATGCATGATGGATCATGGATAAGTCGTGTTTTACCTCCTTTTAGGCATATATATAGTGTCTATGCGTGTGGCAACCACATTTTTCTTCTAACTACAACAGAAACGCGAGGGCATGATATTTTGATTGGCCCATATTCACTTCTATATTTTAAGGGCATTAGTAATCTAATTAACACAATATTCATTTCAAACACATAGCGTTTAGAGGTGGAGGCTTACTTGAGGTGTATCTTTGAAATTTAGTTCTATATATGATTATATTTGTAAGAAATACCTCTAAAGAACTTCATTTTTTTGTATATTTACTTTTGGTATATAATATTATTCGTAAAAAACATGTTTGAGTGTCTAATTGCGTGCATACTTTTGGGAAGCAATGGAACTCACGGTGCTCGGTACAAAAATATATAATTGATTATCCAAATAGACAATTTTAAACCTTCTTAGAGAATCATTTTTCTGTGATTTTTGAAAGAACACTGAGAATTGCTGTCTAAAAGATAAAACTGGTGATCAAAAGATTATTTATAAGCCCTTTAGAGCATCTATTTTGTGTTCTTTGCACAACGCACTGAGGATGTCATTTCATGACAAAATTTTGCACGTAGGCCAGTCGAACATTCTTCTCGAGAAAAACCCAGCTTTTGGATATACTGTTCATGAAGGTGCGTATGAACTCAGGAGCTGAATCAAATTTCTCACTTCCATCACAAAACTAAATGCATTATTGTACTCCAACGATAAAAATTACTATGCTAAATTTTGTCAGGAACATTGCTACAACTCATGTATTAATTTATATGTCTATAAATTTGATTGATAAATAAGACTAAAAATGCTAAGTGACAAAAAAATCTAGGGAATTCTTTAGTTGCACACACCATTGAACTGCATCATTTTCGGTTCCTGCTGTATGACCTTGTACATGTTGGCGGAATTTTTTTTATCAGTAATCATGCATATGAATATTAATGTCCAAACGAATTATAGACTCCGTCGGGATATCTGCAGTGTAATGATCGAGCATCATTAAGTTTTAAGTCCAAATGAATTATAGAATCTTTTTATTTCAGATTTTGATGCACTTACGTTAATCTACAGCCTCCATGGAGAAAACAATGAAATTACATTTGAAGTTTTAAAATCAGGGAGATCAAAGTTCTTTTTTGGGGGAAGATAAAGTACTTAATATTGGGGAGCCTTCCGGCTGGATGATTGCGATACATGATGAGGTTTTTCTCATCTGGCTTTGTTGCAAACAAATGAAATCCATAACCTTTAATATTGACCACCCTTTGAACTATAAAAAGCAAAAGAGTCTATGCAACAATTGAATTTAACATGTTCAATAATAGACTATATATAGACCCTTGTTATTACATGTTTCTCTGTTCCCTTGTTTCTAATATTGGAAGTCACCGAAATAAATAGATCAGTCCATCTTGTATATGCATATTGCATTGTGTCTTATACATATAACAAGAGATAGAAAAAACTACCACATATGCACCTACCTTTGGAATCTGTATAGCAGGAAAATTATGGTTTGACCTTGCACGGCAGACACATGGGGCAAGATTGAAAGTTACCATGTTGAATTGCATTGTACGGGAACGGGAAATAACGTGAAGGCAACCGGCCGGCACGGCCGGCAAAGGGCATCAGGCTAGCGCCATGAGAGGACTTGGGAGAAGTTGCTGATGTCGATACACATGAGGGCCAGCCGGTCAAAAAGGGTTCGGGTCCAGTTGGTTGCGACATGCCTTCAGACTGTTTTGTATTAAATCATAAAATCAACTATTCCCAAAAAAACGTAAAATCAACTACTCCCCTTATGTACCTGTAGTTTTTAAGATATATGCAAAGGATTAGTATGTGCTATCTTCTTAAACTCTACATGGATATGAGCCCAGCTTGCCTCGTTCACGATGTTGAATATAAATATATTGTCTAGTTTTTTTACCGGATCGATGTTTTAGTTAAGTTGGCTAGTGCATAAATCTTTACTATTTCAAAGTTGGCTAATAGTTTTAGTTTATCTCAACAATAAAACCAAACTTCCTAACATCACGCGGTCCACTCTCTCTTGTATCTCTTTTTTGGCTTCTTTCTCTTCACTCTCTAATCTCAATGCTAATCCAATATGATGCCACAAGCCTGCCCACCCCGGTGATTCTACTGTCGCCCAACTCATCATGCAGGAGGCCAAAGCTAAGAGCGTAGGCCAAAGCTAAGAGCGTGAACATGGTGGTCACAAGAACAAGGTCCAGGAGACGTCATCGAGGCGCTGCTGCCATGGATGAGCCGGATTTTGGCTGAACCGATGGAGGTCAAGGAAGTAAGAAGTGGCTTCATGTGTCTCTCGTTGGCCGTGGATCACTGTCGTACAAGATCAACAATGACTCCAGCAAGTAAGTGGAAGACAATGATGGATGGTTCCCGAACTTGAATAAGCTCGTGCATGATGCTTCGCGGGGCTCTCGTTGTCCACGGGATACCCATCATACAAGATCAGTCATGGCGTGGGCAGGTTAGGAGGTGACAAAGACGGTGGGTTTCAGTTCCTAGACAAGCTCGTCCATGGTCTCCCATAAGGAGCGTCATAGTAGAACTGGAGGCTGGAGTAGAACCGAACAGCTGCAATTTTTTGAAGATCAAAATAACCCTACCAATTTCAAGTTTTTTTGCCAATAACATGTATTACTCAAAACTCAGGAACTACAGTCTCTATGACATGTGCTCAATAAACCATCAGGACCGAGGCGAGCCATACTACCAATCGAGCATTAGTTTTAGCAAAGTTTCCCAGGAAATGATTACTACCATTCTGGCATCTGCATTTTAACTCATGATAGATGAATGATGGAACTTAATGTTTGTCTACTAGAAGTAAGCTTCTTTCCCTCATGTGATTCTCCTTGATTTTTTACTACCATCGCTTACTTGACCTCCTCGACCACCATCGGTCAAGGAAGTGAGAAGCAACTTCATGTGGCTCTTGTGATTCTCCTTAGTTTTAATAAATATGATCAATGCATAACGTACAAAACTATTAGTGCTCAGTGGACCTTCTTGATCAAGACAGCACATACACTGGGGGTCAAGAAGCCATACATTATTGTTGTTTAGCATCTACAAAGGAATTGTTGAACAATCACGTGTGTTCAATGTAATTAGCAGAAATAAAAGATCATTTGACATAAAACTACAAAGATTAGCTCTACGACATATCAAAATATACCGGTCTATATTTTTTTGGAGCATAGTAACATTTTATTTTCTTTCTGTTTTTTGTTGTGGTAAAACTCCCGTGCCATGTCTCAGAAGGCTAAAGTAATTCTGAACTCGATTGGGATGATTTGGTATCTAGAATCATGGTGCAAGGTATTCATTTGATTCTCCTACAAGAGAGCACATTGGTTGAAAATAGCCCTTTTGTAAAATGAGTTCTTGACCAATGACCACCCTCAAAATGTTCTCATGTTTTATCTAAAATTTGCAGGGAAATATTTTTATCTCCCCTCACTACGCGTGAACCAAATTTGGATTGTTCTGAAGTACCGCTAGAGACAATGTTACCAGTGTCTTTTATGTCGAGTAAGGCTCACCATGTTACAAAATCTGCCCACCGTCAATCTCACCAAAATTGTCAAGCCAGCTTGTGCCATTGAGGATGATGTTGCCAGCTTGTCAACAGGCAGCAGGTGCCACCGAAGAAATCATCTCTAGGGGAGGCCACATGTAGCCGCACCCCACTGTCGGCGTACTATTGGGAGGTGTGCTAGGTTCACTGATTGCCATGATGCGTGAACCTTGATGTACATCCAAGAACAAACATCGACTACTCCTCCAGTGTCAGCTTTTGATAGTACTGGTCTTCACCAACATGTACTTTTGTGAGGCATACTCCTCGCTCACCATGACGATGGGCAAGCCATCAACATTGCCGTCTACTCGGGCTTGGTAGTCTTAGCGCATGTTCAACGTGAGTAGACACAAACCTTAACATTATCCCCGTGAGCCGCGAGTGGATACCACCCACTAAACATACGACCATCCTCGGTCACAGAGAGAACACAAAGCAAAGTCATGGGAGGGCAAGAGACAAAGGGATCCGCGACAACGCGCAGGCACACAACTAGTCCTTTATGATATCAGAGCCAAAAGGTCTTGAGTTTAAGACTCTGCTCACACTGTATTAAAAAAAGGAAAAAACCGGTGGCCTACACCGAACCATGCTATGGACTAAAATAGCCTATACATGAGGAGGGGGTGTTAAATATAAATATATTTCCTAGTTTCTTTTCATAGGATCGTTCTTTCGGTTAGGCGAGCTCATAGACTTTCTGCACAAGAATGGAGAGGTGCATCCTCAACATTTCCTTACGGTTTGTGTTGTCCATGATCCACAAGATCTTCAACCTCCCCCTTTCCCTTCCCTTACGAGCCATTGCTTCTGATTTTGGTTTCCAAGGAGAAGAGAGATAGTTGGGCCCATTTTATAGCGGAGAATTATATGGAGTCATAACTATTGTGAATTTTGGATTTTGAAGATATGTGTCTCCGCTATAAAATGGACCCAACTATCTCCGCACAAGAACATTAGAGACAATCAATAAAGATTTCATCACTGGTGCCTTTCACCGTCAGAATCCAGGGTTATCCTCTTTTGGCGAAAATATGAATATTAATACTTTTCATATAGAGGAAATCCAAAAAAATTTCATCACGAGTGTCTTTTGTTAGAGTACGTATACATGTATAGGATAGAGATAGACTAGGACTCTACATCTTGTACTCCAAGTCTCCACCTACCCCCGTGTAACTCTATATAAACCCCCACAAGGGTCAGATCAATAAAACACACAATATCCTAGGGATTCATAATTTTCACATGGTATCAGAGCGGTTAGCCTCACGGCGCCGATCCTAGGTTTCTCTCCGCTTCCGCAAAGCGCGCCGCCCCCGTGGAGATCATCTCCTCGGGGGCGCGACACCCGATCTCGAGCAAAGATCGGATCGGTTCTTTAGATTAGATTAGAGCCAATTCGAAATTTCTAGTTCTATAGATTAGATCCGATTTAGCTAAATAAATCCCTAGATTATGTCCCACGAATCTCCGGTGAAATCTGTGCAAATCGGTGCTGCTATGACTCAAACGGCTTCACGATCGCCTACATCTCCGCTTCGATCCACCAGCCTGCACCACTCCGGACGCGACTTCCACACCTGCCGCCAGGTAGCACATCTGCGCTGACCGCCTCCACCGGCCGCACGACAAAAGCGAAGCATTCCAAGGCGGACAGAGCACGGGAAGATCGCAAGCAAAGCACACGATGCTGTGGACACTGGAGCAGCAGACGCAGGACACAGGAGCCCACACGCATGCAGATCAACTCCCAACGCAAGGACCTCATGTTCGCATGCATGATTTTCCTACAGATGCACGGGAGACTCCAAGATCCATGTCTACATCTCTCTGCTCGTATGGACTAGACGATCTACTCCGACTCTCGCACGCCAGCTCTTCGGTACCGACACCAAGATCTGCACAGCTTCGAGAAACGACTACACGAACACCAAGATCTGCACTGCATCAAGCCGGACTACATCGACCCGAACGTCCACATCAAGCTGTACGACTACACCAAGATCTTCGTCGAGTTCTACATCGCCAATGAAAATCATCGACAAGGTCTACATCACGTGGTCTAAAACCTCCATCGCCGCTACATCTCGGCGCTCTGCTAGGGCGCTCACAAAATCGCCTCGCCCGCCTGGTAAAAAAAACCCCGCCGCCACCGATCTTATGCGATCCGCCGCCGCCGCCATAAAAACCTTGCCGCTGCCGCTTGTCTTGTGCCCCGGCCACCGCCTCAAAACCTCTACAAGCAAAAACCAGCCGCCACCGCACAAAAACCCGCCGCCGCCGCACTATGACCAAGAAACCCGCCGCCGCACAAAACCCTAAAACCCTACGACACAAACCGCGCAATTTTTTGCGCCTCCGGCGCGGCTACAATGACCACGACAACCTCGACCACGGCTACATCATGACCGGCTACCTCGACATCGACATCGACATCATGAACAACGTCTACAGCAACTCAAGAACTCCAGTCAACAGCGTCCGCGTCGTCACTTGCGTTCACGCCACTCCCGCTGTGACTGTGGGAGGGAAGAGAGGCACCAGAAGGGGACGCAGTAACCGCCCCGAGGTGCTAGCCATAATTATGTCCACGCAGGTGATGATGACAAGGAGGTGAAGACGACGAAAGCGCAAGACTTCAAATTCAGTCCCAAGTGTCCGCTTTACTCCCGCTCCGACTGAGGGGGGATGCTAGAGTACGTATACGTGTATAGGATAGAGATAGACTAGGACTCTACATCTTGTACTCCAAGGATGTGTTTGGTAATGGGATGGGGTGGAATGAAATGGAACCGTTCTGCACCTAGAGCTCGTTCCAGCGTTTGGTTTGACAGAAGGAATGGAATGAAGTGGTTAGAATATACCCCTTAGATGCTAAATACACTCATTCCACCAAATCGGTGGAACGTGGTGGAACCGGTCATAACTGTCGTCACAAATCACCCGCTCACTCGGGAAAAAATGGTAATTTCCTTGTTAATCACCACGATCACAAGAGCACACATTTGTTTGCCCGATTTTGAGCCAAAGTATTACATGTACTATGCCATGCTTTCCAAAAAATATAAGCAAAATATTGCTAAAAATTTGATAAACAAGAAATCAGAAATTTCAAAAACCATATTGCCAATGCACATGTGGGAGGTTAACTCACCATTTCTTTGAAAGAGGTGAGCTGAAACCAATTCCACCCATTTCAATTCCTCAACCAAACACAAAACGTAACCATTTCATTCTACGTTTTTGTCCCAACCAAACATGCGGGTAGAACCATTCCATTCCACTGGAATGGAACTATGACATTCCATTCCACTTCATCCCAAAACCAAACACACCCCAAGTCTCCACCTACCCCGTGTAACTCTACATAAACCCCCACAAGGGTCAGATCAATAAAACACACAATATTCTCATCACGAGTGTCTTTCACACTCAGACCAATGTTATCCTCCTTTTCTAGAAAAAATGTGTCTTTCACACTCATATATATTTCCAACTTTCACGTATGTACTTCGCCATATGTAAAAGAAAAAATCCCTCACACAGTTACAAGTCACATGTATGTACATTATTCCACCGTTAATCTTAATGATTCAATCATGTGTAGACATGCATGAGCACACATACATGCGTGATGGATCATGGATAAGTCGTCTTTTACCTCCTTTTTAGGAATATAGTGTCTATGCGTGTGTCATCAACATTTTTCTTCTAACTACAACAGTGGCCCTCGCAATTGCGAGGGCGTGATATTTTGATTGGCCAATATTTGCATCTACATTTTAAGGGTATATGTACTTTAATTAACATACTATTCATTTCAAACACATAGCGTTTAGACTTGTAGGCTTTCTTGAGGTGTAACTTCGAAATTTAGTTCTGAGTAGACATTCTTGATCAAGACAACACAGACGCTGGGAGGTCAAGAAGCCATACATTATTGTTGTTTTGAGTTTAGCATCTACAAAGGAATGGTGCGTTATTATTTTCTACAACATTTAATTGTTGAGCAATCATGTGTGTTCTATGTAATTAGCAGAAATAAAAGATCATCTCATACAAAACTACAAAGATTAGCTCTACAACATATCGATGGAATTGTGTTTCTAAACATATTGAAAAATATACCGGTATATATTAGTTTGGAGCACACTTACAGTAACATTTTATATTCTTTCTGTTTTTTATTGTTGTAAAACTCCCGTGCCGTGTCTCAAAAGTGATTCTGAACTCGATCGGGATGATTTGGTCTCTAGAATCATGGTACAAGGTATTCGTTTGATTCTCCTACAAGAGAGCACATTGGTTCAAAATAGTCCTTTTGTAAAATGAGTTCTTGACCAATGACCACCCACAAAATGTTCTCATGTTCTATCTGAAATTTGAGGGAAATACTTTTATATCCCCTCACTAAGCGTGAACCAATTTTACATTGTTCTGCAGTACCGCTAGAGACAATGTTACCAGCGTCCTTTTCCTCGAGTAAGGCCCACCATGTTACAAAATCTTCCCACCATCAACCTCACCAAAACTGTCAGCACAACTTGTGGCATTGAGGATGATGTTGCCAGCTTGTCAACATGCAGAGCGTGCCACCAAAGAAACCATCTCCTGGGGAGGCCACATGTAGCCGCACACCGAGGCCGACGTACTATTCGGAGGTGTGATAGGAGCACTGAGTGCCATAATGCGTGAACCTTGATGTACATCCAAGAACAAACATCGACTACTTATATATCCAGTGTCAGCTTTTGGTAGTACTGGTCTTCATCAACATGTACTTTTGTGAGGCATACTCCTCGCTCACCATGACGGCGGGCAGGCCATCAACATCGCCATCTACTCGGGCTTGGCATAGTATTAGCGCATCTTCAACTTGAGTAGACGCAAACCTCAACATCATCCCCGCGAGCCACGAGAGGATACCACCCACTAAACATACAACCATCCCCGGACACAGAGAGAACACAAAGGAAAGACATGGGTGGGTAGGAGAGAAAGGGATCCGCAGCAACGCACGGGCACAAAACTAGTCCTTTATGATATTAGAGCCAAGAGGCCTTGAGTTCAAGACTCTGCTCACGCGGTATTTAAAAAAGATAAAATCCGACAGCCTACACCAAACCACGCCAAGGATTAAAATAGCTTATACGTGAGGAGGGACTGTTTAATACAAATATATTGCCTAGTTTCTTTTTATAAAATTTGTCTTTCAGTTAGGCGAGCTCATAGACTTCCTGCACAAGAATGGTGAGGTGCCTCCTTAGCATTTTCTTGCGGTTTGTGTTGTCCATGATCCACAAGATCTTCAACCTCCCCATTTCTCTTCCCGTGCGAGCCATTGCTTCTGTTTTTGGTGTCTAAGGAGAAGAGAGATAGTTGGGCCCATTTTTTAGCAGAGAATTATATGGAGTCATAAAAGTTGTGAAATTTGGATTTTGAAGATATGTGTATATAGGCTCCAATATGTAGGGCAAATCTACAGGGAACAAAAACATTAGAGACAATCAATAAAGATTTCATTACTGGTGTCTTTCACCCTTAGAATCCTGGGTTATCCTCCTTTTGGGGATAATGTGAATATTAATACTTTCCAGATAGAGGAAATCCAAAAAAAATTCATCACAAGTGTCTTTCACACCCAGACCGAAGTTATCCTCCTTTTCCAGAAAAAATGTGTCTTTCACACTCATATATATTTCCAACTTTCACGTATGTACTTCGTCATATGTAAGAGAAAAAATCCCTCACACAGTCACAAGTCACATGTATGTACATTGTTCGACCGTTAATCTTAATGATTCAATAGTGTGTGGACATGCATGAGCATACATACATGCATGATGGATCATGGATAAGTCGTGTTTTACCTCCTTTTTAGGCATATAGTGTCTATGCGTGTGCCAACCACATTTTTCTTCTAACTACAACAGAAACTCGATGGCATGATATTTTGATTGGCCAATATTTACTTCTATATTTTAAGGGCATAAGTAATCTAATTAACACAATAGTCATTTCAAACACATAGCGTTTAGACGTGGAGGCTTTCTTGAGGTTTAACTTTGAAATTTAGTTCTATATATGATTATGTTTGTAAGAAATACCTCTAAACAACTTCATTTTTTTTGCATATTTACTTTTGGTATATAATATTTTTCGTAAAAAACCTGTTTGAGTGTCTAATTGCGTGCATACTTTTGGGAAGCAATGGAACTCACGGTGCTCGGTACAAAAATATATAATTGATTATCCAAATAGACAATTTTAAACCTTCTTAGAGCATCATTTTTCTGTGATTTCTGAAAGAACACTGAGAATTTCATCTCACGATGAATCTTTGCAGTACAATACTCGGGAAATATTCTCAAAAGATTCTTTTTATTAATTGACTATTCATGAGTGTGATGCCCATGTACTCTTCATGAGGGTGCTTATGAGCTTCGAAGCCGAATTGAATTTCTCAACTTCTACTATATCTTATCTTTCTTCCTCCCATATCTTACAGTAGTACATAATTTTTCCGCAACAAACATTTTTGAGTTTCTACATAGTGCATAGTTTCATCGAGAAATGAAATCTGTGGTGCTTGCTATGTAAAAGATAAAACTGGTGATCAAAAGACTATTTATAGGCCCTTTAGAGCATCTAGTTTGTGTTCTTTGCACAAAGCACCGAGGATGTCATTTCATGACAAAATTGTGCACGTAAACGTAGGCCAGTCAATCATTCTTCTCGGGAAAAAACCCAGATTTTGGATATACTATTCATGAGGGTGCGTATGAACTCGGGAGCCGAATCAAATTTCTCACTTCCATCTCAAAACTAAATGCATTATTGTACTCCAACGATAAAAATTATTATGCTAAATTTTGTCAGGAACATTGGTACAACTCATGTATTAATTTATATGTCTCTAAATTTGATTGGTAAATAAGACTAAAAATGCTAAGTGACAAAAAAATCTAGGGAATTCTTTAGTTGCACACACCATTGAACTGCATCATTTTCGGTTCCTGCTGTATGACCTTGTACATGTTGGCTGAAAAAAAAATATCAGTAATCATGCGCATGAATATTAATGTCCAAACGAATTATAGACTCCGTCGGGATATCTTCAGTGTAATGATCGAGCATCATTAAGTTATAAGTCCAAATGAATTATAGAATCTTTTTATTTCAGATTTTGATGCACTTGCGTTAATCTACAGCCTCTGTGGAGAAAACAATGAAATTACATTTGAAGTTTTAAAATCAGGGAGATCAAAGTTCTTTTTTGGGGGAAGATAAAGTACTTAATATTGGGGAGCCTTCCGGCTGGATGATTGCGATACATGATGAGGTTTTTCTCATCTGGCTTTGTTGCAAACAAATGAAATCCATAACCTTTAATATTGACCACCTTTGAACTATAAAAAGAAAAAGGGTCTGTGCAACAATTGAATTTAACATGTTGAATAATAGACTATATATAGACCCTTGTTATTACATGTTTCTCTGTTCCCTTGTTGCTAATATTGGAAGTCACCGAAATAAATAGATCAGTCCATCTTGTATATGCATATTGCATTTTGTCTTATACATATAACAAGAGATAGAAAAAACTACCACATGCGCCTACCTTTGGAATCTGTATAGAAGGAAAATTATGGATTGATCTTGCACGGCAGACACATGGGGATAGATTGAAAGTTACCATGTTGAATTGCATTGTACGGGAACCGGAAATAACGTGAAGTCAACCGGCCAGCACGGCCGGCAAAGGGCATCAGGCTAGCGCCATGAGAGCACTTGGGAGAAGTTGTTGATGTCGATACACATGAGGGCCATCCGGTCAAAAAGGGTTCGTGTCCAGTTGGTTGCGACACGCCTTCAGACACGCCTTCAGACGGTTTTGTATTAAATCATAAAATCAACTATTCCCAAAGAAAACATAAAATCAACTACTCCCCTTAGGTACCTGTAGTTTTTAAGTTATATGCAAAGGATTAGTATGTGCTATCTTCTTAAACTCTACATGGATATGAGCCTAGCTTGCCTCGTTCACGATGTTGAATATAAATATATTGTCTACTTTCTTTTTACCAGATCGATGTTTTGGTTAAGTTGGCTAGTGCATAAATCTTTACTAATAACTTCAAAGTTGGCTAATAGTTTTAGTTTATCTCAACAATAAAACAAAACTTCCTAACATCACGCGTCCACTCTCTCTTGCATCTCGTTCTTGGCTTCTTTCTCTTCACTCTCTAATCTTAGTGCTAATCTAATATGATGCCACCAGCCTGTCCACCCCGGTGATTCTACTGTCTCCCAGCTCATCATGCAGGAGGCCAAAGCTAGGAGCGTAGGCCAAAGATAAGAGCGTGAATACGGTAGTCACAAGAACAAGGTCCAGGAGACGTCGTCGAGACGTCGTCGAGCGTGAATACGGATGAGCCGATGGAGGTCAAGGAAGTGAGAAGCACCTTAATTTGTCTCTTGTTGGCCATGGATCACCGTCGTACAAGATCAACCATGACTCCAGTAGGTAAGTGGAAGACAATGATGGTTGGTTCCTGATCTTGAATAAGCTCGTGCATGAAGCTTCGCGGGGCTCTCGTTGTCCATGGGATCCCCAACATACAAGACCAGCCGTGGCGCGGGCAGGTTAGGAGGTGATAAGACGGTGGGTTTCAGTTCCTGGACAAGCTTGTCCATGGTCTCCCATAAGGAGCGTCATAGTAGAACTGGAGGCTGGAGTAGAACTGAACTGCTGCAATTTTTTTGAAGATCCAAATAACCCTACCAATTTCTTTTTTTCCAATAACATGTATTATTCAAAACTCAGGAACTACAATCTCTATGGCATATGCTCAATAAACCATCAGGACCGAGGCAAGCCACACTACCGTTCGGGCATTAGTTTTAGCAAAGTTTCCCAGGAGATGATTACTACCATTCTGGCATCTGCATTTTAACTCATGATAGATGAATTGTGGAACTTAATGTTTATCTACTCGAAGTAAGCTTCTTTCCCTCATGTGATTCTCCTTGATTTTTTAGTACCATTGCTTACTTGGCCTCCTCGACCACCAGCGGTCAAGGAAGTGAGAAGCAGCTTCATGTGGCTCTTGTGATTCTCCTTAGTTTTAATATATATGATCAATGCATAACGTACAAAAATATTAGTGCTGAGTGGACCTTCTTGATCAAGACAGCACAAACGCTAGGGGTCAAGAAGCCATACATTATTGTTGTTTTGAGTTTAGCATCTACAAAGGAATGGTGCGTTATTTTCGAGGATAGTTTCAATCAATAGATATGGAGCGGAAATAAAACAATGAGCACATGCACAAGTGACACAAGGATTTACGTGAAAAAATCTCGTCAAGGTGAGGAAGAAAAAACCACGGGTGCGGACCAACCAGTCCACGCGAGCTTTACTATGAGCAACCTGGGTACAGAGTCTTCTCTAGAACATCTAGAGATATACAATACACTCAGCATGTTGCCAACCGGCAAAAACAACAAAAACCACTTAAGAGAAAGATTATAGCAAAGGAGAGTATCTCACTTTCTGTCTTCTTCGGTAATCAGAAAACTGCTCTTAAAGCGCAGATGCAATCAGCACCAAACTTGGTAGACAAGCTGACATACGAGTACCCAACATACACACCAAATTTTAGGTCAATTGGATACCGTTTGACTGCCCAAACTATTCATCTACCAAAACGACTCTGTGCTAAAACTGTAGCAGTCCGAACTGAATAAACCGCTTCCAAATCTGAAACTACACTGACCCAAACCTCAAACTAGCCAACCAGATCGAAGTACTCGAAGCAAGGAACAATCTCACCAAGTTTGGAGTCAATTCAAGCACCTTTGAGCCTCCAAACATCAGCTTGAATACAGTCCGGTCATATCTCAGAAATCTAGACATAAATAACCTCTCATCCTTTCTCTCTTCTCACTAGGTTGTGATGTTCTTGCGTGTTCTCTCGCCCTCTCTCAGCAGCAGCCAGGTTGGCTTGCTACTCGCACTTGCTCACTCTCTGATTGAGACACGCGGAGTGTCTCACACACAACCACCAAGGGTGGCTAGGGTGTTCTTTTCTACTCCTCTCCCAAGGAGCACCTCAACCGTTGGATACGAACATCGATAAACGGTCAAAACGTGTTGGACTTCACGGGCTGATGTTGGGCTGCCAACACACCTCCATGTGGAGGGACATGGCCCAACAAACTCCCCCTCTCAACATCATGGAGGGTCTCACTGCCAACCGGCAGTCATGCTGGCGAGCCGACGGCATACCTCGAGCTTTCCTCTTGTCACCACCTTGGTCAACATATCAGCCCCATTATCATATGTGTGCACCTTCTCAATTTGCATTTTTTTGGAATTTAGGACATCTCGAATCCAATGATAGCGCACATCAATATGCTTCGACCCCAAAAGAAAACTTGCATTCTTACTCAGGTGAATGGCACTTTGGTTGTCACAAAACAGCACATACTTGTCTTGGTTAAAACCAAGATCACAAGCCAATCGTTTCAGCCACAATAGCTCCTTGCTCGCCACAGTTACTGCAATGAACTTGGCCTCAGTTGTGTTCAGCGCCACACACTTTTGCAACCTGCTTTGCCATGCCACTGCCCCCCCTGAATGGGTAATCAAATAACCTGAAGTAGACTTCCTTCCATCGACATCTCCAGCCAAGTCTGAATCTGAATATGCAATCAACTTGGGCTCACTACCACCAAAGAAAAGCTTAATATTAGTGTTGCCCCAGAGATACCTCAAAATCCACTTCACGGCTTCCCAATGTGGTTTTCCTGGATTGGACATAAATCTGCTCACAGTACTAACCGCTTGAGCAATGTCAGGCCGTGTGCACACCATATCATACATCAAACTCCTAACCGCTTAAGCATAAGGAACTTTCTGCATTTCCTTTTCCATCTCTTCATTGGAGGGACATTGCTTTTTACTCACCTTGAAATGAGGTGCGAGTGGACAACTCACTTCCTTTGCCTTGTCCATCTTGAACTTGCGAAGTACCTTCTCAATATATTTCTCTTGAGACAAGTACAACTTGTTGGATTTTCTGTCTCTCTCAATTCTCATGCCAAGAATACACTTTGCTGGACCCAAGTCTTTCATGGCAAAACTTTTGCTCAACTCTTTCTTTAGCCTAGCAATTCTTGAGACATTCTTGCCAACAATCAAGATATCATCCACACAGAGCAATAACATGATAAAATCATCACTTGAGAACCTCTAAATAGACACATAATGGTATGAGCTACACCACTTGTAGCCTTGCTCCCCCATGACCAATTCAAACTTCATGTACCATTGTCTTGGTGCTTGTTTCAGGCCATATAGACGTTTCTTCAATTTTCACACATAGTCTTCTTTTGCTTTAACAATAAACCCCTAAGGCTGCTCCATATAGGTTTCTTCCTCCAACTCTCCATGAAGGAAAGCTGTCTTCACATCCATTTTCTCAACTTCCAAGTTGAGACTTGCTGCCATGCCAAGGATCATTCGGATTGATGTCATCTTCACCACCAGAGAAAATATTTCATCAAAGTCAATACCTTTTCTCTGGCTGAATCCTTTTACAACTAGCCTGGCCTTGTACCTTGGATGTGACATGTGCTCTTCTTCCTTGATTCTGTAGACCCACTTGTTCTTTAGAAATTTCTTACGCTTGGGCAACTTCACCAACTCATAAGTATGATTCTTTTGCATGGAATCCATCTCTTCTTGCATAGCCTTATTTCACTCCTTTTTGTTCTTATCTTTCATTGCATCTTGAAAGAACTCAGGTTCTGAACCATCAGACAATAACACCACATATTGGTCTAAATCGTACCTGGTGGAAGGAACACGGCCTCGCCTGGACCGTCTGAATGGAGCAGCTGGTGGACTATATAGTTCAGGTGCTTGCTGATCATGATCATCTTCTTCAACATCATACTCTTGATGTTGGGGAGCATCCTCACATGTACCACTATGTGCTTCACCTTGCACATCTTCTACATCATCATCTTCAGCTTCTTCTTCAACTAGATCTACAGGAACTGGGTCAGAGTCAGATCTGTCTTGCTGCTGATTTCGAGGAGGAACATGCAGCGGAACTTGCACTGGAGCATGCACCTTTGTCTTCACAATATCCTCAATTTTTTGGTTTTCAACAAACACAACATCACGGCTTCTCACAACCTTTCTTTCTATTTGATCATACAACTTATAGCCAAACTGATCACCTCCATAGCCAAGAAATATACACTATCGGGTCTTTGAATCAAGCTTTGACCTTTTATCTTGAGGGATATGAAAAAAGGCCTTGCACCCAAAAACATTCAGGTGCTCATACGAGACGTCCTTGTCATAAAAGATCATGTTTGGAACATCTCCCTACAGTGGATAACTTGGTGAGAGATTAATAAGATAAATTGCAGTCGACAAAGCCTTAACCCAATAATGTTTAGGTAGCTTTGCACTCGATAGCAAGCATCTAACTTTCTCAACAATTGTCTTGTTCATTCTCTCAGCAACACCATTCAGCTGTGGTGTCTTCAGAGGAGTAAATTGGTGCCTAATTCCCTGCTCCTTGAAATAGGCATCAAATGGTCTAGTATACTCTCCCCCATTATCAGTGTGAATGCACTTTATCTTCTTCTCAGTTTCTCTCTCAACTGAGACTTGGAATTGCTTGAACATACTTAGTACTTGGTGTTTGTTCTTCAAAACATAGACCCAAACCTTCCTAGAAAAGTCATCAATAAATGTGACAAAGTACTTTTCTCCACCCAATGACCTCACCGACATTTTACAAACATCGGAATGTATCAAGTCCAGCACCTCGGCCTTCTTGTGAGGAGGTTAACTCTTGAATGCAACTGTGTGTTGCTTCCTCGCTAGACAATTTGAACATTTCTTGATGTGAACACCCTTCACACCTTTTGTTGGGTCCGCAGCATAGAAAACAAAAAATTTCCTACGATGAGAACTATGCGCCAAGATCTATCTACTAGATATAGAGCAATGGGTGGACATACATCCATGGAGAACTTACCCTCGTAGACAACGAGTTTTTTTAACAAGTCGGAACTCGTGGTTGATGTAGTCGTACACTTGCCGATCTCAAGATCGTGTGGAAGTTCGAGCACCGCAAATCAGCAGCGCATCCGTCCTCGCACACACTTTCAAGCCATCGGACAACCTCCACCTCCGCGCTCTAGCAATGCAGCAGAAGCAGCAACTCCTTCCAGACGAAATGCCACCGGGAACATGTATCTCGCTGATCCGAGACCATGGGGGAATAATTATAGAGGGAGAGAGAGATCCTTCACGAGGAGGTGTGAGGAAGAAGGAGGAAGAGGGGGGCCTTTTATAGGAGGAGGGGGGTACCCCCTCCATGGCCGGCTCCTCTTGGAGGTGACCCCTCACCTCCTCCATTCATGTGGTGGTAACTCCCTCCACATTAAAATGCTTCTTCACATTCTCTTTTAAAGTCTTCACTTTAAATGCATTAAAATTCTCTAAGTTTAATGCTCTCTCATTTAATAAAACTCTTTTATTAAATTTATTCAGAATTTTGTTAATTACTTTAATTAACAAACATTCACATAAAACCCCTTGCAACATATCAATATCACATGAAGAACCACTTTCTGCAATTTAACCTGAAACAATTCCAGTTTCTATCGAAACAATTCCTGCGCTTTGCAATTCTTTTGTCTGAAACATATGTGCTCCAAAATGGTGTCCGGTAACCCTTAAGGGTGTCACCCTATGGTTCGCAAATAATGCATACATGATTGAGACTCCTCTCAGATCAATAATCAGAAGCGGGACCTGGAGATCCATACTGACTCCTGCACATTGAACGCTGACTTTTGCGATCGTGAGAACTTTTAACGCTAGTAACTCAATCCCTTTGTCTCATGATATAATACATGTCCGAGATTCGATCATCGGTATCCTAATACCTAGTTTGATCTCGTTACCGACATGCACTCTTTTCTCGTTCCCGTGATATAACATTCTAGTGATCACATCACTTGCTTGCAAGCTATCTTAATGTGATATCACCGAGAGGGCCCAGAGTATATCTATCCGTCATCGGGATTGACAAATTCCACTCTTGATCCATGAGCCTCAACATAACACCTTCGTAGCACTGAACCCACCTTTATAGTCACCATGTTATAGTGTGACGTTTGATGTTATCAAGATACTCTTCCGATGTTAGCAATTAACATTATCTCATGGTCCAAGGATAAAGATTACTTCGTATGATTTTATAGCAATATAAACATAAGGACTTGATCGTAATGCTATACTTCGGATGAATGTTCATCACATCATTTCACAAATGATGTGACCTTGTTATTAACAACATCCAATGTCCATGATCAGGAAACCTTGATCATCTTGTTAATCAACAAGCTAGTCTATAAGAGAGGCATAACTAGGAACCCTCATTGTTTATTAAACACACATGTATTGACGTTTCCGATTAATACAATTATAGCATGCACAATAAACATCTATCATATACAAGGAATACATAATAACAACTTTATTATTGCCTCTCAAGCCATATTTCCTTCAGTCTCCCACTTGCACTAGAGACAATAATCTAGTTTACATAGTGATAAATCTAACACCCATGGAGTTCTGGTGTTGATCATGTTTTACCCTAGGGAGAACTTTAGCCAACGGATCTGCTACATTTAGGTCCGTGTGTACTTTACAAATCTTTATATCTCCATCCTTGACATGCTCGCGGATAGAGTGAAACCAGCGCTTAATATGCTTGGAATTCTTGTGAAACCTCGGTTCCTTGGCGTTGGCTATGGCTCCATTGTTGTCACAATAGATCACCATTGGGTCCAATGCACTAGGAACCACACCCAGTTCCGTAATGAACTCCTTCATCCAGACCGCTTCCTGCGCCGCTTGTGAAGCAGCAACATATTCCGCCTCCATCGTTGATCCAACCACCACAGGTTGTTTGGAACTCCTCCAACTAACTGCTGCTCCGTTCAAGAGAAATATGTATCCGGATTGAGACTTAGAGTCATCCGGATCGGTGTCAAAGCTAGCATCCACATAACACTTAGTGACTAGCTCTTCTTCACCTCCGTATACAAGAAACATATCCCTAGTTCTTCTCAAGTACTCAAGGATATTCTTGACCGCTATCCAGTGTTCCGAACCTGGATCAGATTGGTACCTACTAGTCAAACTAATAGCATGTGCCACATCCGGTCTTGTACATAGCATGGCATACATTATAGAGCCGATGGCCGAGGCATAGGGGATCTTATCCATTATCTCTCTTTCTTTCGCCGTAGCCGGGCTTTGAGTCTTACTCAATGTCTTGCCTTGCAACATAGGTAAGAACCCCTTCTTATTTTCCTCCATATTTTCTTTAATATCTTATCAAGGTATGTACTCTGCGATAGCCCAATTAGGCGCCTTGATATATCTCTATAGATTTTAATTTCTAATATATATGACGCTTCACCAAGGTATTTCATCAAAAAATTGATGTTTAGGTAACTTTTAACACTGTTTAAAAGATCTATATCATTTCCAATCAATAATATGTCATCCACATATAATATCAGAAATGCCACATTGCACCCACTCACTTTCTTGTAAATACAAGCCTCTCCATAAGTTTGGACAAATCCAAACTCTTTGATCACCTCATCAAAGCGGAGATTCCAACTCCGGGATGCTTGCTTCAGTCCATAGATGGATCACTGAAGTTTGCATACCTTATCAGCATCCTTAGGATCGACAAAACCCTTAGGTTGTATCATATACAACTCTTCTTCAATATTACCATTGGGGAACACATTTTTGACATCCATCTGCCATATTTCATAATCGAAATATGCAGCAAATGCTAACATAATCCTAACCGACTTAAGCTTCGCTCCGGGAGAGAATGTCTCATCGTAGTCAACTCCTTGAATTTGCCGAAACCCCTTTGCGACAAGTCGAGCTTTATAGATGGTCACATTACCATCAGCATTAGTTTTTCTTTTGAAAATGCATTTATTCTCAACGGCCTTTCGGTCATGAGGTAAGTCCACCAAGGTCCAAACCTGGTTTTCGTACATAGATTCCATCTCGGATTTCATGGCTTCTAGCCATTTGTTGGAATCCGGGCTCATCATTGCTTCTTCATACGTTGCAGGGTCATCTATTTCATCAATCATGAAATTCATAACAGGATTGCGGTACAGTTCAGGAGCTACACGTGTCCTGCTTGACTTGCGAGGTTCGGTAGTGTCCTCTTTTAGAGTTTCATGATCAATATCATTAGCTCTCTCTTCATTAGGTGAATTCAACTCCGAAATAACTTCCGGTGCTGCGCTACTCGCCATTTCATGAAGAGAAGGTTCAACAACCTCTTCGAGTTATACCTTCCGACTATTCACACCTTTCGCGAGAAACTCCTTCTCAAGAAAGGATCCATTCTTGGCAACAAAAACCTTGCCCTTGGATCTGTGATAGAAGGTATACCCAATTGTTTCCTTAGGGTATCTTATGAAGACGCATTTTTCCGCTTTGGGTTCGAGTTTATCTGGCTGAAGTTTCTTCACATAAACATCACATCCCCAAACTTTAAGAAATGACAGCTTAGGTTTGTTTGCAAACCATAATTCATACGATGTCGTTTCAACGGATTTAGATGATGCCCGATTTAAAGTGAATGCAGAGGTTTCTAGTGCATAACCCCAAAATGACAGCGGCAAGTCAGTCAGAGACATCATAGATCGAACCATATCCAATAAAGTACGATTACGATGTTCCGACACACCATTACGTTGTGGTGTTCCGGCAGGCGTGAGTTGTGAAACTATTCCACACTCTTTCATGTGTGTGCTAAACTCGTAACTTAGATACTCAACTCCACGGTTGAACCGTAGAAATTTGATCTTTCTGTTACGATGATTTTCCACTTCATTCTGAAATTCCTTGAACATTTCAAAGGTTTCAGACTTGTGTTTCATCAAATAGATATACCCGTATCTACTCAAATCATCCGTCAAAGTAACAAAATAACAATATCCACCTCGCGCCAACACACTCATTGGTCCACACACATCAGTATGTATGATATCCAATAAATCTGTCGCCCGTTCCATTGAACCGGAAAACGGCGTTCTAGTCATCTTGCCCATAAGGCATAGGTCACATGTATCAAATGATTCAAAGTTGTAGCATCCCAATTGTCTAACAATTGTAATGCTACTTGGTCTAGTAAGATATTGGCTACTTCCTATATACAATTGTTGCATCATAATTATATCATGCTCATGTCATCATGCCACCTTGCCTTTGAGCATCATATAAAACCCTTTTTCTTGTGGTTCTTCTCTCATATGCATTATTAATTGTATTTGCCTTTTGATATTGTATTTGGTTATTGATATATTGTTTAAATTACCAAGTTGAGTTGGGGGCATATCTTTTATTCAACTCCATCACCTTTCTTTTCACCACCTTATAATTCCACCATTCCATTTAACTATGGGCTTTTAATTTTCTTTTGGTATTATTCTAGCTCATGTGGGATGGGATGGATCCAATTCTAATTTCTTTTGCTTGGTCTTTATTCCATTTTTGGAAATGCATAAGAATAATGCCATGGTAATATTAATGTTTTCACAAGAATAAAACATGGCATTAATTATTTTGCATGGGCCATGCAAGAGTATCACCACCTTTAGCTCATTTGTTTTTCTCTTGCTTTTAGTGGTTCTTTCTTTGTGGGATCATCTACATATCTCTCCACCATTCCCATGTACTAATCAACACCATTCTCCCCTTCATGCATGATTCAAATAAGGCCTTTTTCCCATAAACCTTTGTCTTCCTCTTTTACTTGGATTCTCCTTCACCTCATCTTATGCTAATTCAAGCCCGCACTTTTTCTCTTGGTTTGATCTTCTAAACAAGTTTTAAAACCTAAACACCTAATCAAAACCTAACCTAGCTTTCTCTCTATATTTTCCCTCTAACCCTAGTTCTACTTTAAACCCTAACCCCTACCACACCTCTCTCATCTCTCCCTCTCTCTACCATGCTGGACCCACCTAGCCACCCTCTCTCCCTAGTCCCACACCTCAGCTAACCACCTACCCCAACCCTAACAAAACCCTAACCCGAGACCACACCTAGCTAACACGAGCCTCCCCTCTCCTCTCTCATTCTCTCTCTGCCGAGCTAGCCCCACCCCGAGCTCCTCTCTGCTGTCCCACCTGCCAGGCCTACCTGCCCCTGCCCTGCTCATGCCGAGCCAGCTCGAGCACGTGAGAGGAGGTGGAGAAAGGTGGCCGAAGTCACCTTTATCTACCCCGAGCCCCACACGGCACCCTCCTCCCTCTCCCTCGCTTTATCCTCCGCCCCACGCCTCCTCTGCCTCTCCCAGATCCCTTAGGGCCTTACCCTCTTCCCCTGCCGCTCCACCGCCACCATCTCCCCTCTCGCCGGCCCCGCCAGTACCACCGCCTACTCCTCGTTCCTGTCGGCGTGCGCAACGTGGAAGTGGTCGAGGAGACCGAGGAGACACCCCTGCTTCGCTCTGGACGTGCCAGCGAGGAGGACAAGGCCACCACTGCCGCAGTACGTCGACGCCCTGCCGAAACCCTAGATCTCCGGTCCGCCAGATCCGTCGATGATCCGTCACACCTCTCTCCGTTCCACCACCACCGACAACCTCGCGGTGTGCCACCAGACCCCCCTGACACCCTCTAGTCTAGCGTCGCTTCCTGGTCGTGTCGATCCCTTCGACGAGCACCCTCTGTGCACCGGTGTCACGCGCGCGTCTGCTCGTCGCCGCGTCGCAGAGACACACCTAGCCGCGCCTGTGGTTCCTAACACCAATCTCTCCCTAGCCCAGCGGTAGCCGCCGCCGCCCGCGCGCGCGTGGTCGCCAATTCGAGCCCCGACGCGCCACACTTCGTGCTGTCGTTTTCGTCAGTAAGTTCAGAGAAGAACAACAGTAGTTGTTGAAATTTTGCGCATACCCCCCTCCACAAATTTTTACCGTAACCCGCGGTACTCGCGAGCCCCACTAGTCAGTCTCCCTGACCACTTTACAAAAACGCCCCTGCAGTTTTGAGCACACAACCCGCGATCCAGCCCGCTCCCCACCTGTCAGCCTCTGCGGGATCACCCACTGGCACGTGGGCCCGTAGCCGCTGGTCCCGCTTGCCATTCGCTGTGGCTAGGTAAAGCCGCGGTGAGAAAAGCCCGCGGCGGTGCAGCGTTCTCCGCTGGGCCCAGTTGCACCGGCCCCATCCGTCAGTGGCTGGGGTTGAGTTCGTGTGAGTGTAAAAAGTCCTGGCCATTTCTGTTAAAATAAAAATGTTTTCAGTAAATGTTTAAATTCAAATTCAAATCAGATTTTAAATGACTTTTAAAATACAAATCCAAATAATACAAATGATATATGTTTTGGAATAGAAAAATGTGAGGAATTCAAATATGCCATTCAAAATAATGTTTGAATACTTTAAAATTTCGAGTTGATTAAAATTACAATAAAATGCCCTTTTCTTAATAAATTAATAACTTTAATTCTACAACTCCAAATTTGACAAATAATATGTCTAAATCGATCAGCGCGACGAGCCCGTTCTATCTATGCAGTCCTTGTTCTGAATTGAAGCATGCATCATGTCATTATTAAAAATCTGAGCTGTTTATGACAATAAAACTTGGGTAAATAATTAATAAAATGCTTTATTCTTGTACCCCACACCTCACCATGCCATGCTACTTTAATGCCATGTAAATTATGCATAATTCATCATGGCATGCTTGTTTGCTTGTAGCATTTTACTTCATATGCTTGTGCACTTTATTTATGTTGGCCTTGTTTGTTTGGTTCTTCTTCGAATAGACGCCCAGCAGGAGAATTACCAGGAACCACAGGAGTACTACCCAGATCCATCTCTCGCTTCAACTGAGCTGCCAGGCAAGCACTACCTCATGCTTGCATACATATAGTACCTGTTGCCTCTATCTTATTCTTGCATCATTGAGTCGCGATTGCATTAAATTGAATCCCAAGTACTGCATAGCCTTTATTTTTAAACCCCACCGAAGCTTGTTCCTCCATCCCATGAGCCATTACTACAGGAGTTGTTTGAGCCATGCGAGTCGTAGAAAAACATGTGTAGGGTATGTGAGTGTCTGATGAATAACGAGGTACCTAAACAACATAACCTGAGTAGTAATGGGATAACTAATGAAAGAGGCACCGGTGAGCAATATCTCCTATTTGGTTTTTCATGCTCACTTGTGTCCCGTAGGACCCCGAGTACTTGATTCCTATTCCTTGACTATTCGCACTATCCACATCCGGGAGGCCTTATGGACCCCCCTGAGCCAGAGCTTGATTCATTCTTATTTCTTGGGGCCACAAAGTAGTTTGGAGGCTTTATTACTATCCTGTACTTATGCCATGTTACTGTTTTATTAAGATTGTGCGAGGAGCACCTGTACTGTTTAAGAATTGCGGAGTGTTTTCGCGGTATCGACAAGCCCAGTCACATTTTCGGGTTCCCAGTCGTTTACAGCCATTGGCGGAAACCTTGGGTCCGTCTCGGAGCCGGCCAACTTCGTTGCGGGTAGCTTAATGGGGTGGCCCCCTGAAATATTTCTGAATCCTGTGATTGCTTTGTCGTGAATGCCTCGTTGGGTTTTGAGTTGGTTTTTCCGAGGTTGATCGAGTGTGTGTTGCTATTCATGCACGACTGCAGGGTAAATCTTTTTGAAAGCCGTGTCCGCGGTTATGGACGACTTGGAGCACAGTTTCTCGATCATAGACAAGTATAACTAAAGTACCGTCTTTAATTTGACTAAGAACTTGACTAGTAAATAGTGCAATACTCATGGAATGGTTAATAAAACTGCCAACGGATGATGGGGGTTGTTCGTCCGCTTCCTCGTTGGTAAGCGAGGAGGAGGATGGATCTGTTAATTATACTGTTATAACTGTTGTTCTTAATTCACGGACATCCGTCTATCATTGGTTAGGCGGATGGTTAGCGAGTATCTATAGACTTGTTAGTTATTATCTTTTGCTGCAATTGCGTCACCCCAGGTTGTGTCCCCTTTAGCGGCATAAAGACTTGCTGAGTACCCCTAGGGTCTCACACGATTAATTGTTTGATTCAAATGAACAGGTGTATTCGCAAGATGGATACTGGGTGGAGGAGACAGATGATGTTGGCAACGATCACTCGGTGTAGAGATTTTGGTAACGGGGATCCGTGAGATCTGTGGGCGGGATGTGTTTATTTATGTGGCATCTTATGCCGATTTTCTTCTTATCCGTACTCGGATCTTGTTTTCCGCTTCCGCTTGATACTCTGATGTGTGATGTATGCGGAGCTATCCTAAAATATTATCTCTATCTAGGATATTTGAATCTTGCCGTATGGCGTTGCAATATTTCTATTTCTTTTAGATGGAATGGCTCTTAGGACTGTTGTATGTGGCTTGCATACATACTCATTTGTGTATGTAGTTGATCCCTTCGCCTGCCGATTACGCCGCTCGTTCTTGTCCCGATGTTCTGAAAGTGGTTAGGACGGCCGAAAGGTCTACCGTGAGTGGCCCTGGGCCCCACCGTACTATTTTAACCATTTCCGTTCATCCAGGCATGTAACTAAGAGCGTAATTCACCGAGGTAGTTACAATTGGTATCAGAGCCATCCCGCCCTTTTGGGTCTCAGCCAAAATGGTCGTTGTCAGTCTAGCAAATATTTTTGGTAGTTATGTATACTAGGGAAAAACAAACATGAGAGTAGGACTGCTTCCATTTTTCTTCTTACCCACCACCCACCCTTTTTCTGGTAAGAAAGTGTAACGTTTTCAATCCTCTTCTAAAAATTCAAACTAGGATTCATGTGTTCTGGGTTCCGTAGTACCATAGGTTGTGTTTTTGTGTGTGTGTGTGTGAATTCTTTGTCTATCTGTTGCATCCAAATGTTATCACTATCTGCCTTTTGGTTATCTGTTGGTATATTCCATACCGACAGGCCTTGGTAAACCAACGCTATCTATTCCGATTCATTGTATACCGATGCGATCTACCTTACTCTTGGTTATCCGACGTTATCTTGTTGGGGTGTTCTTTTTCGTAGTTACCAATCTTTACGGTCATCTTAAGAAGAAGGTGTTGGGATATGTGTTTTAGTGATTCATGTGCGGAGTAATGATTTGAGTGCGGGATGGAGTCGCGACCATACCACTACTTTTATCATTTGCTCTTGTATGTTGAACTAGTAGAGTTACTAATCTTGATTCGTTAAGTGGTTTTGCGCATATAGTGGTATTTTAATGCCTAAATTTGCGGAAAATTTTTCTTTGTAGTTTGCGTACCACACTCCTTGTTCAGTCGTGTGCGTTATGCTTAATATCTTCTAGTTGCCTTTAACTTTGTTGATATTTTAATATCATCTCAGTGAATTGCATCCTTTAATCTTGGTTAATTCCATTTTGGTACTATTTTGGATTATTATCATTCTCCATTATAGTACTGACTTGTGTTTTATATCAATCACAGGATGGCACCACCACGCCGTTCTGAGGAGGACATACAACCTGAACTTGGGGCTGCTTTGGCAAGTATTGCAAATGGTTTGGGCACTATGCAGCAGAACCAGCAGCGCTTCGAGGAAAGCGTGAGGAGGAATGAGTTTGTTCCGCTACCTCCACCTCCCAAGCGAGGAGACATCAAGAGTTTTCTCAAGTTCAACCCACGCCAATTTGAGGTGTCTGATCAGCCACTTGATGCGGATGATTGGCTGCGTGAAGTGTCAAGGTTGCTGATGACTGCAGATGTTCCCGAGCAAGAATGGGTCAAATGTGCCACTCACCTTCTGAAGGGAGATGTAGCTCTGTGGTGGGAAAATTACCTCAAGGCAGATCTCTCTGGTTTTCAGCCTACTTGGGAGCAATTCACTGCTGCTTTCAAAGAGCAATATCTGTCAGAAATTGTCATGGAAAGGATGAAGGAAGTGTTTCTCAACCTCAAGCAGGGCACTGACAATGTCAACACATACATCAGAAACTTCATGAATCTGTCTCGGTATGGTGGCGATGAGATCTCGGATGACAAGAAGAATCAAAAGAGGTTTAGGCAAGGCCTTAATGCTTCCATCAAATATGCAATCACTCATGCAAGGCCGGCGTCTTTTCTGGAACTCCAACACATAGCTCTGCAGGAAGAAGCAAGTAGGCAAGGGTTCAAGGAGTCAAAGAAACACAGCCGTGATACAGCAAGTTCTTCTGCTATGACAGCTCCTTCTAAGCGTCGTGTCTGGGTTCCTAACACCCCACCGTCGCTCCCTGCTCCACCAAGACCGTCAAGCTACGCAGCAAGGCCACCAAACTCCTTCACTGTGGCTCCTAGGGGCTACAACCACAACTACCCTGGAGCTCCTGGCGGAGTCCCTGGCTACGTTGCTCCACGTCCACCTGGTGCTTGCTATACTTGTGGAAACACTGGGCATCAGCACCGGAATTGTCCAATGAACAACAAAGCTCTTCCACCACCACCTCCAAGACCTGCGGCAAGTGCTCCTATGATTCGTGCACCTCCACCTCGGGCTCTCAACATCAACACCAAGCCTGGGTCTACGGTTGCTCGTGCCAACTGTGTCAATGTCGCTCAAGCTGAGCATGCATCTGGAGTTGTGATGGGTATGCTTCCTGTTAACTCAGTTTCTGCACGAGTGTTGTTTGATTCTGGCGCATCACATTCTTTTGTCTCTACGAGTTTTGCTGATAGGAATGGGTTATCTATGGATCCTCTCCCCAAGCGTTTAATGGTCCTTTCTCCTGGAGCAACAATGGCATCTTCTAAAATCAGCCATAACAATCAAATTGAGATTGGTGGTTCTTCGTTTCCGGCTTCCTTAATTATTCTGGGCAATTCTGATATTGATGTCATCTTGGGCATGGATTGGTTAAAAGCAAATGCAGCTGTGATTGACTGTGCTAAACGTTCGGTTTCTCTGAAAATTCCTGAAGGCCATATAGTCTATTCTCCAAGTCTAACTCCTACAATTCAGCTTTACTCTTTGGCGGCTCTGAATGATGATGCTATGGAAGGTATTCAGAGTGTTCCTGTAGTATGTGAGTTCCCAGATGTCTTTCCTAAAGAGTTGTCAGGTATGCCTCCGGATCGTGAGGTCGAGTTTGTCATTGAACTTGAACCTGGTACCGCTCCTATCTCCAAGCGGCCTTATAAAATGGGTCCTGCTGAGTTGGCTGAACTGAAACCTCAGTTGGATGAACAAGAGAAGTTGATTTTCATTCAGCACAGTACTTCTTGGGGTAGCCCAACCATCTTTGTGAAGAAGCAAGACAAGACTGATAGACTTTGTGTTGACTATCGGGCACTCAATGCTAAAACCATCAAGAATAAATATCCCCTTCCGCGGATTAATGATCTCTTCGATCAGCTAGCTGGAGCTGTGGTATTCTCTAAGCTTGATTTGAGAAGTGGTTACCATCAAATCAAGATTCGCAAGGAAGATGTTCCCAAAACAGCTTTCACCACCCGCTATGGCCTGTATGAGTACACGGTCATGTCTTTCGGTCTCACCAACGCACCTGCCACCTTCTCGAGGCTTATGAACTCGGTTTTCATGGAGTATCTTGATAAGTTTGTTGTGGTCTATCTGGATGACATCCTAGTCTATTCTAAATCAAAGGAAGAACATGAAGAACACCTTCGGAGTGTCCTAAACAAGCTTCGCGAGAACCGCCTGTATGCAAAGTTCTCCAAGTGTGAATTCTGGCTGTCTCAAGTCACTTACCTTGGTCACGTCATCTCTTCCAAGGGCATTGCCGTCAACCCAGAAACTATTAAGACAATTATGGACTGGCTTCCACCCATAAATGTCAAAGAAGTCTGGAGTTTCCTTGGTTTGGCCAGTTACTGTCGTCGCTTCTTTCAAAACTTCTCAAAGATTGTGAAACCTCTTACCAAGCTCCTCAAGAAAGGCAAGAAATACCTTTGGACTCCTACATGTCAAGCAAGCTTTGAAACACTCAAAGAGAAGCTCACTTCCACACCGGTCTTGGTTCCTCCAGATACATCAAAGCCTTTCCAGATATTCTGTGATGCCTCATTGCAAGGATTGGGTGCGGTCCTTATGCAAGAAAAGCAAGTTGTTGCTTATGCCTCTCGATAGTTGAAGACGCATGAGATCAACTATCCTACACATGACCTCGAACTCGCAGCAGTTGTCTTTGCTTTGAAAGTATGGAGGCATTACTTGCTTGGCAACCGTTGTGAGATCTTTTCTGATCACAAGAGTCTGAAGTATATATTCACACAGCCTGACCTCAACCTTCATCAGAGGAGGTGGATTGAAACAATCAATGATTTCGATTTGACCATCAACTATACTCTGGGCAAAGCCAATGTCATGGCCGATGCTCTCAGCCGAAAAGCTTATGTCAACAATCTCATGATGGAAGAACAACAGCCTCTCTTGTGCGAGGAATTCCGCAAGCTAAACCTTGAAATTGTGGATCAAGGATATCTTCTAAACCTTCTGGCAACACCGATCTTGGAAGAAAAAGTTCGCTCCATTCAGCTTGGGGATCCTTATACTAAAAAGATCATCTCCAACATTCAGCTTCCGAAGTATGAGTCTTTCCACGTCGACGATCAAGGCACTCTTTTCTTTGAACACCGGATGTTTGTTCCAAACTACCCGGGTTTAAGAGAGCAAGTTCTCAAGGAGGCGCGTGATTATGTTCTTTCTATCCACCCTGGCAGCACTAAGATGTACATGGACTTGAAAACACAATATTGGTGGCCTGGATTGAAACGATATTGTGCCAAGTACGTCTCAGAGTGTGATGTCTGTCGCAGAGTTAAAGCTGTCCATCAGAAACCTTCCGATCTTCTACAACCATTGAAGCCTCTGGAATGGAAATGGGAGAAAGTAGAGATGGACTTCATCACTGGTTTTCCAAGGTTGCAGAAGGGCAACAATGCAATCTTTGTTGTCATTGACAGGCTTTCCAAAGTAGCTCACTTCTTTCCAGTCAAAGAAACAATTTCTGCAATTCAGTTGGCTGAGCTCTATATCAACAAAATTGTCTCTCTGTATGGAGTTCCTCTTGAGATTAGCTCAGACCGTGGAAGCATTTTCACTTCCAAGTTCTGGGGAAGTTTCCAAAATGCTTTGTGAACAAAATTGAACTTCAGTACAGCTTACCACCCTCAGTCGCAAGGACAAGTTGAAAGGATCAATCAGATTCTGGAAGATATGCTCCGTGCTTGCGTCATCTCTTTCGGCATGAAGTGGGAAGAATGTCTTCCTTATGCTGAATTCTCTTACAATAACAGTTTCCAGAAAATTCTAAAGATGGCACCATTTGAGGCTCTCTACGGTCGCAAATGCAGAACTCTGATTGGTTGGTCGGGCACAGGAGAAAGAATATTGTTTGGCCCCGACATTGTAACTCAAGCGGAGGAGAAAGTTCACATCATTCTTGAGAACCTGAAGATTGCTCAAAGCCACCAGAAGAGCAATTATGACAGAAAGCACACGGACATGGAGTATGTCCCTGGTGATCTTGTTTACCTTCGTGTCACTCCCATGAGAGGCACGCACCGCTTTGGTATGAAAGGAAAGCTGGCTCCTAGATACATCGGTCCTTTCAAAATTCGTGGAAGAAGAGGAGAAGTTGCTTATGCTCTTGAGCTCCCTGAACAACTCAAAGTCCATGATGTTTTCCACATATCTCAACTCAAGAAGTGCTTCAAGGATCCCGGCAGGACCGTGGACCATGAACTCATCAATCTCCAAGAAGATCCGTCTTATCAAGAACACCCCATAAAAATTCTAGAAGTCACAGAAAGAAGGACTCGCAACAAGTCCATCAAGGTCTGCAAGGTGCAGTGGTCGCACCATTCCGTTGATGAAGCCACTTGGGAACGTGAAGATGAGCTCCGTGCCAAGTATCCTACCCTCTTTGAGTCTTCTTCTTCTTCCTAGAATCTCGGGGCGAGATTCCTATTTAGTGGGGGAGAGTTGTAGCATCCCAATTGTCTAACAATTGTAATGCTACTTGGTCTAGTAGGATATTGGCTACTTCCTATATACAATTGTTGCATCATAATTATATCATGCTCATGTCATCATGCCACCTTGCATTTGAGCATCATATAAAACCCTTTTCCTTGTGGTTCTTCTCTCATATGCATTATTAATTGTATTTGCCTTTTGATATTGTATTTGGTTATTGATATATTGTTTAAATGCCCAAGTTGAGTTGGGTGCATATCTTTTATTCAACTCCATCACCTTTCTTTTCACCGCCTTATAATTCCACCATTCCATTTAACCATGGGCTTTTAATTTTCTTTTGGTATTATTCTAGCTCATGTGGGATGGGATGGATCCAATTCTAATTTCTTTTGCTTGGTCTTTATTCCATTTTTGGAAATGCATAAGAATAATGCCATGTTAATATTAATGTTTTCACAAGAATAAAACATGGCATTAATTATTTTGCATGGGCCATGCAAGAGTATCACCACCTTTAGCTCATTTGTTTTTCTCTTGCTTTTAGTGGTTCTTTCTTTGTGGGATCATCTACATATCTCTCCACCATTCCCATGTACTAATCAACACCATTATCCCCTTCATGCATGATTCAAATAAGGCCTTTTTCCCATAAACCTTTGTCTTCCTCTTTTACTTGGATTCTCCTTCACCTCATCTTATGCTAATTCAAGCCCTCACTTTTTCTCTTGGTTTGATCTTCTAAACAAGTTTTAAAACCTAAACACCTAATCAAAACCTAACCTAGCTTTCTCTCTCTATTTTCCCTCTAACCCTAGTTCTACTTTAAACCCTAACCCCTACCACACCTCTCTCATCTCTCCCTCTCTCTACCATGCTAGACCCACCTAGACACCCTCTCTCCCTGGTCCCACACCTTAGCTAACCACCTACCCCAACCCTAACAAAACCCTAACCGAGACCACACCTAGCTAACCTGAGCATCCCCTCTACTCTCTCTTTCTCTCTCTGCCGAGCTAGCCCCACCCCGAGCTCCTCTCTGCTGTCCCACCTGCCAGGCCTACCTGCCCCTGCCCTGCTCACGCCGAGCCAGCTCGAGCACGTGAGAGGAGGTGGAGAAAGGTGGACGAAGTCACCTTTATCTACCCCGAGCCCCACACGGCACCCTCCTCCCTCTCCCTCGCTTTATCCTCCGCCCCACGCCTCCTTTGCCTCTCCTAGATTCCCCAGGGCCTTACCCTCTTCCCCTGCCGCTCCACCGCCGCCATCTCCCCTCTCGCCGGCCCCGCCAGTACCACCGCCTACTCCTCGTTCCTGCCGGCGTGCGCGACGTGGAAGTGAGGAGACCGAGGAGACCCCCCTGCTTCGCTCTGGACGTGCCAGCGAGGAGGAGACGGCCACCACTGCCGCAGTACTTCGACGCCCTGCCGAAACCCTAGATCTCCGGTCCGCCAGCTCCGTCGACGATCCGCGGCACCTCTCTCCGTTCCACCACCACCGACAACCTCGCGGTGAGCCACCGGACCCCCCTGACACCCTCTAGTCCAGCGTCGCTTCCTGGTCGTGCCGATCCCTTCGACGAGCACCCTTTGTGCACCAGCGTCGCGCGCGCGTCTGCTCGTTGCTGCGTCGCAGAGACACACCTAGCCGCGCCTGTGGGTCCTAACACCAATCTCTCCCTAGCCCAGCGGTAGCAGCCGCCGCCCGCGCGCGCGTGATCACCAGTTCGAGCCTCGCCGCGCCGCGCTTCGCGCTGTCGTTTTCGTCAGTAAGTTTAGAGAACAACAACAGTAGTTGTTGCCATTTTGCGCATACCCCCCTCCACAAATTTTTACCGTAACCCGCGGTACTAGAGAGCCCCACCAGTTAGCCTCCCTGACCACTTTACAAAAACGCCCCTGCAGTTTTGAGCACACAACCCGCGATCCAGCACGCTCCCCACTTGTCAGCCTCTGCGGGATCACCCACTAGCACATGGGCCCGTAGCCGCTTGTCCCGCTTGCCATTCGCTGTGGCTAGGTAAAGCCGCGATGAGAAAAGCCCGCGGCGGTGCAATGTTCTCCGCTGGGCCCAGTTGCACCGGCCCCATCCGTCAGTGGCTAGGGTTGAGTTCGTGTGAGTGTAAAAAGTCCTGGCCATTTCTGTTAAAATAAAAATGTTTTCAGTAAATGTTTAAATTCAAATTCAAATCAGATTTTAAATAACTTTTAAAATACAAATCCAAATAATACAAATGATATATGTTTTTGAATCAGAAAAATGTGAGGAATTCAAATATGCCATTCAAAATAATGTTTGAACACTTTAAAATTTCGAGTTGATTAAAATTACAATAAAATGCCCTTTTCTTAATAAATTAATAACTTTAATTCTACAACTCCAAATTTGACAAATAATATGTCTAAATCGATCAGCGCGATGAACCCGTTCTATCTATGCAGTCCTCGTTCTGAATTGAAGCATGCATCATGTTATTATTAAAAATCTGAGCTGTTTATGACAATAAAACTTGGGTAAATAATTAATAAAATGCTTTATTCTTGTACCCCACACCTCACCATGCCATGCTACTTTAATGCCATGTAAATTGTGCATCATTCATCATGGCATGCTTGTTTGCTTGTTGCATTTTACTTCATATGCTTGTGCACTTTATTTATGTTGGCCTTGTTTGTTTGGTTCTTCTTCGAATAGACGCCCAACAGGAGAATTACCAGGAACCACAGGAGTACTACCCAGATCCATCTCTCGCTTCAACTGAGCTGCCAGGCAAGCACTACCTCATGCTTGCATACATATAGTACCTATTGCCTCTATCTTATTCTTGCATTATTGAGTCGCAATTGCATTAAATTTAATCCCAAGTACTGCATAGCCTTTATTTTTAAACCCCACTGAAGCTTGTTCCTCCATCCCATGAGCCATTACTACAGGAGTTGTTTGAGCCATGCGAGTCGTAGAAAAACATGAGTAGGGTATGTGAGGGTATGATGAATAACGAGGTACCTAAACATCATAACCTGGGTAGTAATGGGATAACTAATGAAAGAGGCACCGGTGAGCAATATCTGCTATTTGGTTTTTCATGCTCACTTGTGTCCCGTAGGACCCCGAGTACTTGATTCCTGTTCCTTGACTATTCGCACTATCCACATCCGGGAGGCCTTATGGACCCCCCCTGAGCCAGAGCTTGATTCATTCTTATTTCTTGGGGCCACAAAGTAGTTTGGGGGCTTTATTACTATCCTGTACTTATGCCATGTTACTGTTTTATTAAGATTGTGCGAGGAGCACCTGTACTGTTTAAGAATTGCGGAGTGTTTTCGCGGTATCGACAAGCCCAGTCACATTTTCGGGTTCCCAGTCGTTTACAGCCATTGGCGCAAATCTTGGGTCCGTCTCGGAGCCGGCCAACTTCGTTGCGGGTAGCTTAATGGGGTGGCCCCCTGAAATATTTCTGAATCCTGTGATTGCTTTGTCGTGAATGCCTCGTTGGGTTTTGAGTTGGTTTTTCTGAGGTTGATCGAGTGTGTGTTGCTATTCGTGCACCCCTGCAGGGTAAATCTTTCTGAAAGCCGTGTCTGCGGTTATGGACGACTTGGAGCACAGTTTCTCGATCATAGAGAAGTATAACTAAAGTACCGTCTTTAATTTGACTAAGAACTTGACTAGTAAATAGTGCAATACTCATGGAATGATTAATAAAACTGCCAACGGATGATGGGGGTTGTTCGTCCGCTTCCTCGTTGGTAAGCGAGGAGGAGGATGGATCTGTTAATTATACTGTTATAACTGTTGTTCTTAATTCACGGACATCCGTCTATCATTGGTTAGGCGGATGGTTAGCGAGTATCTATAGACTTGTTAGTTATTATCTTTTGCTGCAATTGCGTCACCCCAGGGTGTGTCCCCTTTAGCGGCATAAAGACTTGCTGAGTACCCCTAGGGTCTCACACGATAAATTGTTTGATTCAGATGAACAAGTGTATTCGCAAGATGGATACTGGGTGGAGGAGACAGATGATGTTGGCAACGATCACTCGGTGTAGAGATTCCGGGAACGGGGATCCGTGAGATCTGTGGGCGGGATGTGTTTATTTATGTGGCATGTTATGCCGATTTTCTTCTTATCTGTACTCGGATCTTGTTTTCCGCTTCCGCCTGATACTCTGATGTGTGATGTATGAGGAGCTATCCTAAAATATTATCTCTATCTAGGATATTTGAATCTTGCCGTATGGCGTTGCAATATTTCTATTTCTTTTAGAGGGAATGGCTCTGAGGACTGTTGTATGTGGCTTGCATACATACTCATTTGTGTATGTAGTTGATCCCTTCGCCTGCCAATTACGCCGCTCGTTCTTGTCCCGATGTTCTGAAAGTGGTTAGGACGGCCGAAAGGTCTACCGTGAGTGGCCCTGGGCCCCACCATACTATTTTAACCATTTTCGTTCATCCAGGCATGTAACTAAGAGCGTAATTCACCGAGGTAGTTACAAAAATCAAGTGATTCCAAAAGTCCATCAGAATGGAGTTTCTTCATGCGTTTAACGCCAATATGACCTCGACGGCAGTGCCACATATATGCAGATATATCATTATCAAGCTTAATCCTTTTAGCATCAACATTATGAACAAGCGTAATATTACTATCGAGATCCAACAGAAATAAACCATTCAACACAGGTGCATGACCATAAAATATATTATCCATATAAATCGAACAACCATTGTTTTCAGATTTAAACAAATAACCACTTTGCATCAAACATGATCCGGATACAATGTTCATGCTCAGTGAAGGCACCAAATAACAATTATTTAGATTTATCACTAATCCCGACGTCATATGGAGAGGCAGCGTTCTGACGGTGATCACATCAACTTTTGATCCATTGCCGACCCGCATCGTGAACTCATCCCTTGCTAGCTGTCGCTTGTTCCACAGCCCCTGAATCGAGTGTCATATATTAGCAACTGATCCCGTATCAAATACCCAGGTGCTACTGTGAGTACTAGTCAAGTACACATCAATAACATGTATATCACATATACCTTTGTTTGCCTTGCCGGCCTTCTTATCTGCCAAATACTTGGGGCAGTTGCGCTTCCAATGGCCAGTCCCCTTGCAATAGTAGCACTCGGTATAAGACTTAGGGCCAGCTCGGGATTCCTTTTCAAGAGCGGCAATAGATTTTCCGCCCTTCTTTCCCTTCTGCTTGTCTTTCTTGTCCTTCTTGAAACCGGTGGTCTTATTGATCATCAACACTTGATGTTCTTTCCTAATCTCCACTTCTGCAGTCTTATGCATTGACCGAAGCTCAGGAAGAGACTTCTTCATGCCCTGCATGTTATAGTTCATCACGAAGCTCTTGTAGCTAGGTGGCAGAGATTGGAGAACACGATGTATGCCTAAGTCAATGGGAATCATTATTCCCAAGGACACAAGCTTATCGGCGCACCTAGACATTTTGAGTACGTGCTCACTAACGGAGCTGTTCTCCTCCATCATGCAGCTAAAGAACTTTTCAGTAGCATTATAACTCTCTAAGGCAGCATGGGTATCAAAAATCATTTTCAATTCTCCCATGGTATCAAAGGCATTGCCATTTTCGAAACGTTTTCGACATTCTGGCTCTAGCCCATACAGTATGCCGCAATGAACTCAGTTGTGGTCCTCTTCACGAGTTACATAGATATTCTTTTCCTCTTCAGGGGCATCAGGAGCTGGTGGGGGGCCTAGCGGCGCCTCTAGCACATATTTCTTTTGTGCAGCAGTGAGGAGAATCCTCAAATTCATAGCCCAGTTGGTGAAGTTGCTACCATTCGCAACAAGTTTCTCTTTCTCCATGAACAGATTGAAATTAAAAGCAGGTGGTGCCATCTACAACACAATTTGTAAAGTTTATTTAGACTAAGTTTATGATAGATTGAGTTCAACTAATCCAAATTAGTAATGAACTCCCACTCAAAAACGACATCCCTCATGTCTTTTTGGTGATTACATGAACCAAATCCACTACACCAAGTCCGATCATCACGTGAGTCGGTGTAGCTTCAAAGGCGAGCATCTATATGGGCATCATATCAACTATATGACTCATGCTTAACCTTTCGGTCCGTGTTCTGAGACCATGTCTATACATGCTAGGCTCGCCAAGTAAGAACCTTAGTACTCGCGTGTGTAAAACTATCTTACACCTGTTGTATGAAAGCGTAGAGTCGAGTACACCCGATCATCACGTGATGTCTTGAAACACGATCCATAGAACGGTGCATACTTAAGGAAGAACACATTTTATCTTGATATCTAAATGAGGGATCATCTTACCATGGTACCAAAAGCGCCAAACAAGCAGTATAAGATGCTAACATCTAATGTGTAAAGTGAGATGATATGGTCCATGCATTTGATCTCTATCATTTGCATCGTGGTATGATCTCTATCATTCCTTTGTGTGTAAGGCCAAGGTCTATGGAACTTACATGTTGAGTGTGTTGTAAGAGTATCTATCATACATCTACTTACAACAATACCATATCAAGACACTAGCCCAGCAACGATCTAAACTAGACGCCTCTAATTTATCAATTGCAAGTTTTACGTGGCTTAGGGCTTTCGGAGATAGAACCGGTCTTACCTACGAACATGAACCACAACGAGGATAACCAAGTTTAATGCTCTCTCATTTAATAAAACTATTTTATTAAATTTATTCATAATTTTGTTAATTAATTTAATTAAAAAACATTCACATAAAACCCCTTGCAACATTTCAATATCACATGCAGAACCACTTTCTGCAATTTCAACCGAAACAATTCCAGTTTCTTTCGAAACAATTCATGCACTTTGTAATTCTTTCGTCTGAAACATATGTGCTCCAAAATGGTGTCCGATAACCCTTAAGTGTGTCACCCTACGGTTCGCGAATAATGCAGACATGATTGAGACTCCTCTCAGATCAATAATCAGAAGCGGGACCTGGAGATCCATACTGACTCCTGCACATTCAACGATGACTTCTGCGATCGTGAGAACCTTTAATGCTAGTAACTTAATCCCTTTGTCTCATGATATAATACATGTCCAAGATTTGATCATCGGTATCCTAATACCTAGTTATTCTCGTTACCGACATGCACTCTTTTCTCGTTCCTGTGATATAACATTCTAGTGATCACATCACTTGCTTGCAAGCTATCTTAATGTGATATCACCGAGAGGGCCCAGAGTATATCTATCCGTCATCGGGATTGACAAATTCCACTCTTGATCCATGAGCCTCAACATAACACCTTCGTAGCACTGAACCCACCTTTATAGTCACCTGTGACGGTGTGACGTTTGATGTTATCAAGATACTCTTCTGGTGTTAGAAATTAACATGATCTCATGGTCTAAGGATAAAGATTACTTCGTATGATGTTATAGCAATATAAACATAATGAATTGATCGTAATGCTATACTTCGGATGAATGTTCATCACATCATTTCACAAATGTTGTGACCTTGTTATTAACAACATCCAATGTCCATGATCAGGAAACCTTGATCATCTTGTTAATCAACAAGCTAGTCTATAAGAGAGGCATAACTAGGAAACCTTTTTGTTTATTAAACACACATGTATTGACGTGTCCGATCAATACAATTATATCATGCAAAATAAACATCTATCATATACAAGGGATACATAATAACAACTTTATTATTGCCTCTCAAGGCATATTTCCTTCACCTTTCAACAGATTTTTCTTTACTAGCACCGTCATCCCCTTCTCACTCATGTTCCCAAGTCTCTTGTGCCATAAGGCACATGCATCCTATTTCTGCAATGCATTGACACAAGCAGCAAAAAGCTTAGCATGAACATGATACATAACTGAAACCATGTTACCTTTTGCAACAATCAGATTTTCTTTGGTGAGCTTGTATTGTTCATTTCCAAATCTTCTCAAGTACCCATCTCTATCAAGCAATCCAACTGAGATAATGTTGAGCCGAAGGGCCTCAACATGCCTCACCGACTTGAGGAATAGTGTCATACCATTTTCAGTCTCCAAGTGCACATCTCCTGTTCCAATGATTTTTGCTCTATCATTATTTCCCATCTTCACAACACCAAAATCACTTGTTGTGTAGTTGGTGAAGATCTCTCTACGAGATGTAGCATGTATGGTAGCACCACTGTCCGGAATCCAAGTCATCTCATCACCATGTGCAAGGCTGATGGTATCATCAGAAACTATAGTGATCCGCTCCTCAATGGTGGAAACACTGCTGCCATCATGTTCTTCATGCATGAGAAACATGATCTCCTCTACCACAGCAATTCGGCCTCCCTCACTGTCACTATCACTGTCGGTCTGTTTCTAAACTTTCTTCTATTTCTTTTTGTCTTTCTTCCATTGTTCACAATGCCACTTGATGTAGCCCTTCTCATGGTAGTGATGGCATATAACACTAGCATACTTGTATTTGCCTCTTGATTCATTTCTACTTCTTTCTCCTCCCTTACTTGGACCTTTACTCTTGCTTCTCCCCTGTGACTCGGTCACTAACATTTTAGAATGTGAGGAAGAACCGTCCTTATCAGGAATTTTTATGGACTCTTCATTTAGTACCTTGGTCTTCACAAGGTTCCAAGTGACAACTCCATTAGGTCCTAAATTGTACACGGTGACCTTAAAGGCCAGTGTCCGATAATGAGCCAAGTAGCAGCAAGGCTCGCACTTCATCTTAAAATGTAATTCCCATTGAAGATAGCTGATTTAAAATTCCCTGAAATTCATTTACATGATCTGCAATTGGTGTGCCCTCTTTGTACCTCAAACACATCAATTTCTTGATCAAGAACATCTTGGAGTGGTGACAAAACCTGCCAGGGTTAGAAGGACTGCATGGATGCAGACTGGGGGGGGGGAAGGCTCCTCGTCACTGCTTGGCTCCATGGTCACTTCCTTCGCGCACCAAGAACCCTTTCCATACCCTTATCCATGAGCATCAATACCAGAATATGCCCAACGGGAAATTACCGTCCAATTGGGATTTGCCTCGTTCTAGCCATGCAGGAAAAGAAGACTTCAAGGAGGAAGAGTGGGGAAAGAATAGCAAGAGCTGGAATTCTCAACCCGACATGATGATGAGCCGCATTGAGAAAAACTCACAGCTGATTCATAATCTCACCTTTGAGATTGAGGACTTGGGGAAACTTATCAGAGAGCTCATCGAGAGGATACCACCACCACCAAAGGAGTAATTCGTCATCAGGTTTGGCATCCCCTTGGTTTGTTCCAAGCTTGGGGGAGTGTCGTGGTATCACATCACTATCTTCTCTCTTTTTACATTATTAGTAGAGTCATATCATGAATAGAGAAGTTATTATGTAGGATGGTTTGCATTATGGAAGTGTCCCCTCTCTCGTTAGATACGTATCCCTTGGTGCGAGTTGCCGTTATGGAATATTAATGAGAAGTTCTATATTTACCCTTTTGCATAGTTTATTTTAGTTTTCAATTCCTGCTTATGTGATTGATCTTGTTGTTAGTATTGGTAGCACTTTGGGATCATTGAGTTAATTTAGTTGGTCTCAGAAAACCTGGCTCGGTCAGTAGCAACACTATTTTTGAGAGTTGAATGAAAAGATAGAAGTACTCTAAAGAAAAATAATTTCATCATCTTTCTTTCTTGATTTGCTCATAAGTCTAGTATTCTCTAGTTATGATCTTTTGTGCTTCCAAGGAAGATTGCATGTTTGTCTTTATCACTTGTATGTTTGTTTGTTTCCTTCAACTCTTGTACTTGCTACCCAACTTTGCTAGCCAAAAACCTGTACTGAGAGGGAATTCTTCTCGTGCATCCAATCCTCAAAACCAAAACCTCTGCCATTTGTGTCCACCATACCTACCTAGTAGCACTATCGCTATTCATGGTAAATTCTTGTTTTATCTACCTCCCAAATTAAACTTGCTATGTGAAAAGTACTGATTAAAGCTCTCACGAACTTGATGGCACACTTTACTTTCTTGCACTTAATAAACCTGAACCATTGTGCTCACCTATGTTGCGTATATGCTTGCGCTTTGTAAGTTGTGAATTAGCAGAACCATGTTGTCATGGGGAACGCTTTCAACATTGCACTGGTACTTTGTACCAAGTTGATATCATCTTCTTTTGTCTATGGATGTCGTCGGTGTGAAATGAAAGGGGAGCTTGTAAGTCCATGGAGTTATGCATGTGTGTTAGAGAAACGCCTGGGCCGCTGGTCTAATCCATGCCTAATCATGGTGGAAACCTGCAGCATAACCATAATGAGCATTCTATGAAGCATTCTTCTTATAAAAAAAGAGATAGAGATTGAGAAAAAAAGAAAAAAAAGAGATTCACTGTTATTCATTTTGCATAATTCACTGTTATTCACTGTTATATGGTTGATACGTCCATTTTGCATCACAATTCTATGCCATAATTCACTGTTATTCATTGATATATTTCGTATTGAGAGGTGATACTTATGTTATTTTATCTGTTTTTGCATGGTTGATGGCTTTTGGAGCATGGACTGCTGCAGTCAGGATTCTGATGGAAAAGGTGCTGTTTGGAGGCAAATTCGTGAAGATCAGAAAATCTAGGAAAATATACGGAAAATCCTATTTTTCAGAAGACGAAGGAAGCCAGAAGGGGGGCTGGAGATGGGCCACAGGGGGCCCACACCACCCCCTGGCACGGGCCACCCTGGGCCGCGCCACCAGGTGGTGTGGCCACCCTGGTCCACCCCTAGCACTCCCCTCTGGCGTATATTATCCTCCTGAAACCCTAAGACTCGGGGAGCGACCATAGAAAGATTATGTCGCCTCTGCGGGGCAGAAAACACCAAGAGAGAAAGATCTCTCCGGCAGACAGATTTCTGCCAGGGGCATTCCTTCCCGGGGAGGGGAGATCGTCGCCGTCAACACCACCATCAAGCTGGACTTCATCGGGATCATCATCATCACCACCACCATCATCACCATCAGCACCCTCATCACCATCTCCATATTGCTGTAACAATTGGGTTAAATCTTGCATTAGTTCTTAGGGGAAACTTTCCCAGTGTTGATTACTCTTTGTAGTTCATGCTATTGAGTGAACCATTGAATTATTGTTTATGTTCATATTGTTATACATCATTATTCCATCTCTGGTCATGATCCATATGATGTCTTGTGAGTAGTTCGTTTTGTTCTTGAGGACATGGGAGATGTCATGTTGTTAGTAGTGGAGTTGTGTTGAGAAAGATTCAATAGTTTGATATTTAAGTTGTGGTGTACTTCTTCTAGTGGTGTCATGTGAACGTCGGCTACATGACACTTCACCTATATGGGCCTAGGGGAATGCATTGTGTATTTGGCTACTAATCGTAGGGGTTGCCGGAGTGACAAAAACCTGAACCCTTGTTAGGAAACCATTGCACAAGGGACGTAAGGGCTTAGAGTTTAAAGCTGTGGTTAGGTTTCTACCTTAATTACTTTCTTGTACTTACGGATGTTTGCAAGGGGTATAATCACAAGTATGTATTAGTCCTAGCAAGGTCGATACATTAGTACAGGTTCACCCACACAACACTTAGCAAGGTAAAGAAGATTAATCAACTATATGAAGCGAAAGCACTTGACATTCTTCCCATGTGTCCTCGAGAACGTTTGGTCATCTTAAGTAATACAACCGGCTTGTCCTTTGCTGCATAAAGGATTGGGCCACTTGTTGCATTCATTCTCTTTGTCTTTTATTTACTCATACTTTGTTTACTTGCTTTATCAAAAACCCCTAAAAATCCATTTCCTAAGTATTTGCAGAGAATTCCTAATCCATACCACTAGCCAGCACCTTCTACTCCTCGTTGGGTTCGACACTCTTACTTATCGAAAATACTGCGATACACCCCCTATACTTGTGGGTCATCAAGACTATTTTCTGGCACTGTTGCTGGGGAGTGAAGCCCTATTGGAGAGTGGAACTGGTAAAGGAAACTTCTACTGTGAGTATTGTTTACTTCTGCTAGTTGCTTTATTTTCGTTATGGATAATTCGCTGAGTTTCTTATTTGGTAATGCTACTACCACTTCTAAGGTAGTAGATAAGCCACCACCTGCTGAGAATGATGTTTTCAAAATACCTACAAGAATTATTGATCGTGTTATGGATAACTACTATGTTGGGGATGGAACTGTCCATCCCGGTGATAATTTGCTCTTTATACACGAATTATGCAGGTTGTTCAAGTGGGCAGGTATTACTACAAATCAAGTTAAGAAGAAGTTATTCTCATTATCGCGGAAAGGAAGAGCTGAGGAATGGTATAAGCTGCTGAAGAATGGTCAAGCTCTGGAATGGGAGGAAATAGTGCCTCTCTTTTATTCAAAGTTTTATCCTCCTAGTGAGATTCATAAAGATCATAATCAAATATACAACTTTTGGCCTCTTGATGGAGAGAGTACAACTCCAGCTTGGGGGAGATTGAAGTTACTAATGCTCAAATGTCCCATTCATGAGCTCCCCAACAATATTATTATCAATAACTTTTATGCAAGGCTTTCTCTTCATGATAAATATTTATTGGATGCTTCTTGCGCTGGATCATTCACTCGCATGGAAGAAGACGCTAGATGGGATCTTCTGGATCGTATTCAAGACAATGTCGAAGCTTGGGAGAATGACAAGGGTAGAAAGTCAGGTATAAATTATGATTATGAATGCATTGAATCTTTTATGAGAACTGATGACTTTCAAAATTTTAAAAATTCTTATGGTCTAGACTCTCAAGCTATTGCTTCTTATTTTAAGGCTTTTGCTTCCTATATTGAAGTGCCTAAAAAGAAGTGGAATAATTATCATGAACCTTTGATGGCTCAATGTTGATGTAGAGCTCGTTGGGAACCCCAAGAGGAAGGTATGATGAGAACAGCAGCAAGTTTCCGTTAGTTATGAAACCAAGGTTTAATCAAACCAGTAGGAGCAAGGAAACACCCCAAAGGTGTTGCTAGCTGAGCCTTGGTAGGGCGCACTACCGGTGCTAGTAGCAACGTCGAGACCTGCACAACACAACCACATAACTTTGTCCCCAACTTGCGATGAGGTTGTCAATCTCACCGTGTTTTGCAGAAAACAATGGATTAAACGTATCGAATGGAAGGAAGTAATAGTTTGCAGAAAGTAAACACAAAACAGTAAATAGTTTATAGATTGTATGTAAAAGAAAAGGACCGGGATCCATAGTTCACTAGAGGTGGCTCTCCTTGAGATAGATAACATGCTGGGTGAATAAATTAAGCGGGGCAATTGACAAACATCGAGAAAGAAATACATGCATATACTAATCATCTTGACTCCTTTGGAACTTGATTGGGCATTACATCATTATACATAGACCACCATCCAACTGCATCTATGACCAATAATCCACCTTCAGGTTATCATCCGAACCCCTCCAGTATTAAGTTGCAAGCCACAGATTATTGCTTTACAAATTGCGTGTAAAGTAAACAATACGATTGTTCTATGAACAAAGGATTGTTGTTTTCTCCCTAGTAGCAACATCACATCTAGTACCTTAGAGATTTCTGTCACTTCCCCAGATTACCAGAGGCATTAACCCACTATCGAGCATAAATACTAACTTTTGGAGTTGCTAGCATCTACTTGGCCAAGATAGCTACTAACAACGGAAAGCATGCAAGATCACAAATAACAAAGACATGATAGAATCAATAATCAATCTAAAATAGCATCTCAATATCCATCGGATCCCCGCAAACACAACATGCAGAATTACAAATAGATGATCTTGATCATGAATGGAGCTCACAAGATCTAGACATGAAAGCACAAAGGAGGAGAACTAGCCATCTAGCAACTACATGGATCTGTAGTCCAAGGATGAACTACTCACGCATCACACCGGAGGCTTGCATGGTGATGAAGAAGGCTTCCAGGGTGAATTCCCCTCTCCGGCAGGGTGCCAGGAAGAGCTTTAGAACCCTCCCGATCTAGGGATGGAGATGACGATGGCTATAGACTCTTTCGTGGATTTTTGATCGGGTACTTAGGGTTTTCGTCCCAAGGGCATCTTATAAGCGGAAGGGGAGGCCGAGGGGAGGCCAAGGGGGTGCCGGAGGTGGCTACACCACCCCCTGGCGCGGGCCAGGCTGGGCCATGCAGCCAGGTGGTGTGGTGGCCCCTGGCCCCTCTCCGCCTCGTACTCTGGCATCTGATGACTTCCCGAAAAATAGGCACTTTGGCTTTTGTCCCATCCAATTCCGAGAATATCATTTTCTGACTTTCCTGGAACCAAAAACAGCAGAAAACAGGCAGCTGGCACTGTGGCTCTTGTTAATAGGTTAGTCCAAGAAATCATATTAAAAGTACTCCAAAGTGTGGACAAAACACAAGAAACTGGATAAAACCAAGCATGGAACATCAAAAATTATAGATACATTTGCAATGTATCAACATCCCCAAGCTTAACTCCTGCTCGTCCTCGAGTAGGTAAGTGATAAAAAGAAAGAATAATTTTTGACGTGACATGCACCATCAAAGACTTGATCAAAGTATTTGTAAAACATTCAAAGCTGGGATTATAGTACATCAATCATAACATGAAAGACAAAGTTCTAGCAATAAGACAACGAAACTATGATGCAACATGAAAAGGGACAAACAAAAGATTCATGAATAACAATGCTTTGCAAGACGTTTGTTTGTTTCACATAAAGAAAACATAGCATAATAGTATTCAGCTTGTCCCTCAATAGAGTAGCAAATATAAATGCATAGGACACCTTCAAAGTTCATAAGAGTGACTAGATACAAATAGTTTAATACAAGCAATATCAAGTTATGCATCAATCAACTAGTCTTGGGACAATGCACATAGAACAAAGAATGGCCACTATGCTCTCAAAGTAGGTGCATAAAGGTAGAAGGTGGAGACTCAATATAATGGTGGAAGAAAGGCCTTTTTATAAAAGGAAGTAGGGATTCAAGTCTCATAAAGAGCTTCCAAAAATTATGGTACTTATAGGTTTCAGCTCTCATTGCCCCTATCATAAGCATCTTGAAGTGATTAAGGTTAAAGTGAACAAACTATGGTGTACATGCTTAATGAAGTATAAGTTAAAAATCTCATGTCCCTTTTATACGAGGGCCGCTCCTCATGCTACTTAAGTTTAGTCACCGGTAAGTTCTTATCATTGTAAGTACATGTGTATCATAGAGAACCGCCAACGGGGTACCCCTTGCCCGATGATACGGAAGAATCCCCATATCAAAATGACAACGCAAGCAGACAACGAGCATCTCAACAATCTTCTTATTTACCATGGGAATATGGTGCTTTTTTCTCTCTTTCCTCTTTTCATAATCTCTTTTTTTTATCTTTTTCTCTTTTCTCAATATAGGACTCTTTTTTATAAGAAGAATGCTTCATAGACAGCTCATTATGGTTACGCTGCATGTTTCCACCATGTCAGCATGGATTAGACCAGCGGCCCAGGCGTTTCTCTAACACATATACATAACTCCATGGACTTACAAGCTCCCCTTTCATTTCACACCGACGACATCCATATACAAAAGAGCATGATATCAACTAGGTACAAGTGAAATGTTGAAAGTGTTCCCCATGAAAGCATGGTCTGCTAATTCCCAACAAATAAGTGCAAGCATATACCACATAGACGACATAATGGTGCCATCAAGTTCGTGAGAGCTTTAATCACTAGTTTTCTCATAACAAGTTTAATTTGGAAGGTAAACAAAAGCATGAATATAATTGGAATAGCATAAGCTAGTAGGTAGGTATGGTTGACTCTTTGGAATAACTTGGTATAGGGAGTTGGATGCATGAGTGGAACGCATACTTTGTTGTGGAGGCTAGCAAAAGACTGGGAGCGACAATCTAAGAGAGGAATAATGGCCATAATCATGCAGAGCGATAAAACATCATTGATCGAAGCATAAAGTGATACTACAAGTTGAAAACTAAAGGATCATAAAGGCTATGGTGACTTGAGATAGTCATAACATGGTGTGAGCATGCGCCAAGTCAACCCAAATAAAGCATCAAAGGAGAATACCACTATACTATGCTTTAATATGCTAAAACAATGCATGATTCATCCAAGGCACATTAAGAAATCTCAATTGTTTATAACAAGTCATACTACAGCAACAAATACTAAGCATAAATCCAAAACAATATCAAGCATGGCATGACAGAGCATAGGCCATAGTCAAAAACGAGCTCTTTTTACCACATAAGCATGAACTTTCCTACTCTTTTCCAAACCAAACCAAACTATTTGCAAACCAATGTATGAAAGAGGGGGTCCAACCAATTTATTCAGCAAACTAAGAAAACCAAAACAAACAGAAAACCAAAACGAAAACGAAGAAAAGACGCTCCAAGAACAACACAACTATGCATGAAACAATAAAAATGAAGTGTTTGGAAGAAACCTGGGATTTTTATTGAGGAAGAAGGGGATGCCTTGGGCACCCCCAAGCTTTGACGCTTGTACTTCTTGGATATTTCTTGGGGTGACACGCGTGGCATCCCCAAGCTTGAGCTTTAGTCCATCCTTCATGTCATTACTCATTCCTTCCATACAAAACTTCACACAATCTTTATTAGCAACATTAGTGCACTCAAGATAATAAGGCTTTAGGTTCAGTTATAACACCAAATAAACTTCCATTAGAACACTAGCTACTTAAGCACTTCTCTCAAAAAGCTCAATTCCCCAAAAGAACTGAAAAGGAACCAACAAGAAGCAAATGCAGAAAATGGCAGAAATCTGTCAAAATAGACCAGCGGGAAAATACAAATTTTTTCGAAGACCTTTTGTTGCTCAAATAAAAAAGTGTTGAACTAACGAAAGCTAGATAACAACCTGTGGCAGAAGCACAAAAATTCACGCCTCAAAAAGACGTTCAGAGATTTTACACATATTTTTACGGTGAAGCACAAAAACAGTTTCGAGACAGAAACTTTCCAAATCATTACTTCTCTCTCATTAGAGGTTAATCTTGGCACAAAAAACAAATAAAAAGGATAAGGAGAGGTTATTACATAGGTAATAACTTCCAAGACTCATCTAAAACTTTTGGGTTATCTCCCAATAAGTACTTTTCTTTAACGCCTTTAAGTTAGGCATAAGAAGAAAGAAAGAATCAAGTGTTCTCAAATGAAGAAGCATTAATACCAAATTTTGTTTTCATAGGAGAAGCAAAAGAAATCTTCTCTCTCTTCTTAGGGAAGTGTTCTATACCTTTTTTCAGTGGGAGTTGATATTTAATGGTGCCTTCTTTCATATCAATAATGGCACCAACAGTTCTAAGAAAAGGTCTTCCCAAAGTAATAGGACAAGAAGCATTGCATTCAACATCCAAAACATTGAAATCAACAGGGACATAAGCATTGTTAACCATAATAAGAACATCATTAAGACTCCCCATGAGTTTCTTTTTAGCATTATCATCAAGTGGGACATTCAAATAACAATCTTCAAGTGCAGGCAAATCAAGCATATCATAAATCCTTCTAGGCATAATAGAAACACTACTATCAAGATCACATTAAGCTTTGAAATCAAAGTCATTCACTTTCATATTAATGATGGGTTCCCAACCATCTTCTTGTTTTATAGGAATAGAAGCTTTATGTTTCATCTTTTCTTCTTTAATCTTTATGAGAGCATCAGTAATGTGTTTTGTAAAGGCCATGTTCATAGCACTAGCATTAGGACTTTTAGCAAGCTTTTGTAGGAACTTAATAACTTCAGAGATATTGCAACCATCAAGATCAATATCAAATTTATCATCTAAAGTAGTAGAACTATTACTAACCTCAACACTAGTGGTGGTGATAGTACAAACATTAATGTTTCTAGCAATTTCATCTATTCTTTCCCACTTAGCATGTAATTCAGCTAATAGTCTAACATTTTCATCAATTCTTACTTGTATGGCATTAGAAGCTGCAAAGGGATTATCATTAGTTTCAGGTTTAGCAGCCATTTTATTCAAAGAAGATTGAGCTTCAGCCAAAGATGCTATATTCCTTTCAGCATTAGAGAGTTTTTCCTCAATAGTTTTATTGAAAGCAGTTTGCTTACTAATAAAGTATTTAATCATAACTTCAAGTTCAGAGGGAGCACTCCTATTATTGTTGTAGGAACTTCCATAAACATTACCATTGTTGGGAGGATATGGCTTATAATTGTTGTTACCATAATTATTCCTATAAGCATTATTGCCAAAATTGTTATTTCTTATGAAGTTCACATCAACTTCCTATTCTTGAGAAACCAAAGAGGCTAAAGGAACATTATTTGGATCAATATGGGCTTTACCATTAATAAGCATAGACATAATAATATCAATCTCATCACTCAAGGAGGAAGTTTCCTCAACAGAATTTACCTTCCTACCTTGTGGAGCTCTCACAGTATGCCATTTAAAATAATTAACCATCATATTGTCCAGAAGTTTTGTTGCAGCACCCAAAGTGATGGTCATAAAGGTACCTCCAGCAGCAGAGTCCAATAGGTTCCTTGAAGAATAGTTCAATCCTGCATAAAAAGTTTGGATGATCATCCAAGCAGTCAGTCCATGAGTGGGACAATTCTTAACCAAAGATTTCATTCTTTCCCAAGCTTGAGCAACATGCTCATTATCAGATTGTTTAAATTTCATCATTTCACTTCTCATAGATATAATCTTAGCAGGAGGATAGTATTTGCCAATAAAAGCATCTTTGCATTTAGTCCAAGAATCAATACTATTCCTAGTTAGGGAATTCAACCATTCTTTAACTTTTCCTCTTAAAGAGAAACGAAACAATTTTAGCTTAATAATATCACCATCTATGTCCCTATGCTTTTGCATCTCACAAAGTTCAACAAAGTTATTTAGATGGGCAGCAACATCTTCATTACCAATACCAAAAAAATGTTCTCTCATAACAACATTGAGCAAAGCAGGTTTTATCTCAAAAAAGTATCTTCAGGCACATGTGGAGCAATAGGTGTGCTCATAAAATCATTGTTGTTGGTGCTAGTGAAGTCACACAACTTAGTGTTTTCAAGAGTAGTCATTTTGTTGTGTTTTCAAATAAGAAAGCAAACTAGTAAAACTATTTTTTGTGTGTTTTTGATAAAGAAACAAGCAAACAAAGCAAAAAAGAAACTAAGCAAAACAAAAATAACTAAGTAAAGAGATTGGTTATGAGGGACTCCCCTTGTGAAGATGTCCTTGATTCCCCGGCAATGGTGCCAGAATATGCTTGATGGCTCAGTGTTGATGTAAAGCTCGTTGGGAACCCCAAGAGGAAGGTATGATGAGAAAAGCAGCAAGTTTCCCTCAGTTATGAAACCAAGGTTTAATCGAACCAGTAGGAGCAAGGAAACACCCCAAAGGTGTTGCTAGCTGAGCCTTGGTAGGGCGCACTACCGGTGCTAGTAGCAACATGGAGACATGCACAACACAACCACAGAACATTGTCCCCAACTTGCAATGAGGTTGTCAATCTCATCGTGTTTTGCTGAAAACAAAGGATTAAACGTATCGAACGGAAGGAAGTAATAGTTTGCAGAAAGTAAACACAAAACAGTAAACAGTTTATAGATTGTATGTAAAAGAAAAGGACCGGGATCCATAGTTCACTAGAGGTGGCTCTCCTTGAGATAGATAACATGCTGGGTGAACAAATTACAGCGGGGCAATTGACAAACATCGAGAAAGCAATACATGCATATACTAATCATCTTGACTCCTTTGGAACTTGACTGGGCATTACCACATTATGCATAGACCGCCATCCAACTGCATCTATGACTAATATTCCACCTTCAGGTTGTCATCCGAACCCCCTCCAGAATTAAGTTGCAAGCAACAGATTATTGCTTTACGAATTGCGTGTAAAGTAAACAATACGATTGTTCTATGAACAAAGGATTGTTGTTTTCTCCCAAGTAGCAACAGCACATCTAATACCTTAGAGATTTCTGTCACTTCCCCAGATTACGAGAGGCGTGAACCCACTATCGAGCATAAATACTAACTCTTGGAGTTGCTAGCATCTACTTGGCCAAGATAGCTACTAACAACGGAAAGCATGCAAGATCACAAATAACAAAGACATGATAGAATCAATAATCAATCTGAAATAGCATTTCAATATCCATCGGATCCCCGCAAACACAACATGCAGAATTACAAATAGATGATCTTGATCATGAACGGAGCTCACAAGATCTAGCCATGAAAGCACAAAGGAGGAGAACCAGCCATCTAGCTACTAAATGGATCCGTAGTCCAAGGATGAACTACTCACGATTCACACCGGAGGCTTGCATGGTGATGAAGCAGGCCTCTAGGGTGAATTCCCCTCTCCGGCAGGGTGCCGAGAAGAGCTTCAGATCCCTCTCGATCTAGGGATGGAGATGACGGCGGCTACAAACTCTTTCGTGGATTTTTGATCGGGTACTTAGGTTTTTCGTCCCGAGGGCATCTTATAGGCGGAAGGGGAGGCGAGGGGGTGCCGGAGGCGGCCACACCACCCCCTGGCACGGGCCAGGCTGGGCCGCGCGACCAGATGGTGTGGTGACCCCCTGACCCCTCTCCGTCTCGTACTCTGGCATCTGATGACTTCCGGAAAAATAGGCACTTTGGCTTTTGTCCCGTCCAATTCCGAAAATATTCATTTTCTGACTTTCCTGAAACCAAAAATTGCAGAAAACAGGCAGCTGGCACTGTGGCTCTTGTTAATAGGTTAGTCTAATAAATCATATGAAAAGTAATCCAAAGTGTGGACAAAACACAAGAAAGTGGATAAAACCAAGCATGGAACATCAAAAATTATAGATACATTTGCAATGTATCAACCTTATAAAGATATTGCTAAGAGTGTTCCTGCAAGAAATACTGAAGTTTATACTGCTAATCATGTTTTACCTGAACCTTACATTGAGAAAATGCCTTTCCCAGTTAAGATAAAGGAACATTCTATGATAGCTAGTATGGTTGATGAACCTATAATAGCAAATGTGAAATACTTTCTTACTAAATATGAAAAAGTGTGACACACTATCCTTTGTAAGGATCCTCTAATATTGTTTCACAAAGTAGTGTTATGAGAGCTAGTATTCCTGTGTTTTCTGTTAGAATAAGTGATCATTGTTACGATGGTCCTTGTGATAGCTATATTTTTAAGTTTATGCATGATACTGAAAGTTACTATGAGAGAGGGAAAAGTGTTCTGATGCATCTCAATAATATCAAGTTTCCTCGTTTTATGCTGAATTTTTTATGTTGCACTTCTTTTGCCTTCTTATGCAAGCAGCCTCTGGTTTCAACAACTTGTTTGTTTACAAAACACCCTTACATAGGAAGTGGGTTAGACTTAAATGTGTGTATTTTTGCTTCTTAATGGTCTCTTTCACCTCAATTCATATTCCTATGTGAGCATCTTCAAAATTATCATGCCCATCTTAATGGCTATAAAGAAAGAGCTTTTTGGGAGACAACCCAATTTGTTTTTGCTTTCAGTTTGTTTTTGTTTATTTGAGTCTTGGAAGTTATTACTTCGGTAATAACCACTCCTTATCCATTTTTTTTGGTTTTTGTGTCAAGATCAACCTCTAATGAGAGAGAAGTAAGATTTGGGAAAGTTGTTGTCTCGAAACAGATTTTTGTGCTTCACCGTAAAAATTCCTAAGAGATCTATGTATGTCGGATTGAGCTGTAATTTTTTGTCCTTCTTCCCCAGGTTGTTATTTAACGTTCGTTAGTTTTGCACTTTTTGATTTGAGCAACATAAGATTTTCGAAACAATTGATCTTTACCTGCTGGTCTGTTTTGACATATTTTGCCACTCTTGCATTTGCTTCTTTATTCGATTTCCTTTTTGAATTCTTTTTGGGTTTACGGAAGGAGTTGCTACAGTGTCTTATGTTTTGATGGTTTTCAGTTCAAGTTGGACTCAAAAGATCTTATCACTTCATTTATACTAATGTTGGTAATGAGAACTGTGTGAAGTTTTGTGTGAAAGAAATTTCCAGGTAGTGGAGAAAATGGTGTAATAAGGAAGAGAAATGTTTTATGACTCAAGTAATAAGTATATGAAGATGAAGATACTGATGATTATTCAAGTGGTGACTCTGGAAGAATCTACTAGATACCAAATTCAGAGACTTACAGAGTCTGTTTTCAAATAGGTAACAGTTCTGGTAAGAAAAGTTCCGCGAAAATACTATCCAACTATATTTTTGCAGTTTTCAGTCAATAAGGAAAGCTACGAAGCGAAAGAGGGACGGAAATGGAGCCAGGGTGGCTCACACCACCTTGTGGCGCAGGCCCTCCCCTGGCCGCACCACCAGGTGGTGAGTCCACCCTGGACTCCGCCTCCGACTCGTTTTCTCCTAGTACCTTCCTTTTGATATGAAACTTCGTAATATATAACCCCCCCCCCCCCAGATCCCCCGAGGTTTGTATATCGTGTTTTCGTCGTGTTTTTTTCGATCTGTTTCTGCCAGAACATACTCTTTGAAGGTTTAGAAGCACAATGGTGTCTGCCAAGGATAAAGGGAAGGAGCCTATGGAGGGAGATCTCCAAGACCCCGGGAAGGAGAAGGAGATCAAGAGTGAAGATGAAGAGGAGCAAGGCCAACATCCACACATCGGCACTACCATTGCAAGCATTGGAGTGGTGACAAAACCTGCCAGGGTTAGAAGGACTGCACAGATGCAGACTGGGGGGAAGGCTCCTCGTCACTGCTTGGTCCATGGTCACTTCCTCCGCGCACCAAGAACACTTTCCATACCCTTATCCATGAGCATCAATACCAGAATATGGCCAAAGGGAAATTACCCTCCAATTGTGATTTGCCTCGTTCTAGCCATGAAGGAAAAGAAGACTTCAAGGAGGAAGAGTGGGGAAAGAATAGCAAGAGCTGGAATTCTCAACCCGACATGATCATGAGCCGCATTGAGCAAAACTCACAGCTGATTCGTAATCTCACCTTCGAGATTGAGGACTTGGGGAAACTTATCAGAGAGCTCATCGAGAGGATACCACCACCACCAAAGGAGTAATTCGTCATCAGGTTTGGCATCCCCTTGGTTTGTTCCAAGCTTGGGGGAGTGTCGCGGTATCACATCACTATCTTCTCTCTTTTTACCTTATTAGTAGAGTCATATCATGAATAGAGAAGTTATTATGTAGGATGGTTTGCATTATGGAAGTGTCCCCTCTCTCGTTAGATATGTATCCCTTGGTGTGAGTTGCCGTTATGGAATATTAATGAGAAGTTCTATCATTTACCCTTTTGCGTAGTTTATTTTAGTTTTCAATTTGTGGTTATATGATTGATCTTGTTGTTAGTATTGGTAGCACTTTCGGATCATGGAGTTAATTTAGTTGGTCTGGGCAAACGTGGCTCAGTCAGTAGCAACACTATTTTTGAGAGTTGAATGAAAAGATAGAAGTACTCTAAAGAAAAATAATTTCATCATCTTTCTTGATTTGCTCATAAGTCTAGTATTCTCTAGTTAAGATCTTTTGTGCTTCCAAGGAAGATTGCATGTTTGTCTTTATCACTTGTATGTTTGTTTGTTTCCTTCAACTCTTGTACTTGCTACCCAACCTTGCTAGCCAAAAACCTGTACTGAGAGGGAATTCTTCTCGTGTATCCAATCCTCAAAACCAAAACATCTCCCATTTGTGTCCACCATACCTACCTAGTAGCACTATCGCTATTCCAAGTAAATTCTTGTTTTATCTACCTCCCAAATTAAACTTGTTATGTGAAAAGTAGTGATTAAAGCTCTCACGAACTTGATGGCATACTTTACTTTCTTGCAATTAATAAACTTGAACCATTGTGCTCACCTATGTTGCGTATATGCTTGCGCTTTGTAAGTTGTGAATTAGCAGAACCATGCTTTCATGGGGAATGCTTCAAACATTGCATTGGTACTTTGTACCAAGTTGATATCATGTTCTTTTGTCTATGTATGTCGTCAGTGTGAAATGAAAGGGGAGCTTGTAAGTCCATGGAGTTATGCATGTGTGTTAGAGAAACGCCTGGGCCACTGGTCTAATCCATGCTGACATGGTGGAAACCTGCAGCGTAATCATAATGGGCATCTATGAAGCATTCTTCTTATAAAAAAGAGTCCGATATTGAGAAAAAAGAGAAAAAGAAAAAAAAGATTATGAAAAGAGGAAACAGAGAAAAAAGCACCATATTCCCATGGTAAATAAGAAGATTGCTGCGATGATTGTTGTCTGCTTGCCTTGTCATTTTGATATGGGGATTCTTCCGTATCATTGGGCAAGGGGTACCCCGTTGGAGGTTCTCTATGATACACATATGCTTACAATGACAAGAACTTACCGGTGACTAAACTTGAGTAGCATGAGGAGCGGCCCTCGTATTCAAGGGACATGAGTTTCTCAACTTACAACTTGTTAATGCATATCCTCATATTTGATCACTTTAACCTTAATCACCTAAAGATGCCTATGATATGGGCAATGAGAGCTGAAAGCTAGTAAGTATCATAATTTTTGGGAGCTCTTTATGAAACTTGGAATCCCTGCTTCCCTCTTTGAAGGGCCTTTCTTTTACTTTTAGTTGAGTCGGTAAACCTACTACCTTCTATCTCAGCAAGTATTTTGAGTTGTTGTGTTTCATTCATTTATATGATGATTTATTCAATCATGCTTCTTATGTCCCTTGTTGTGCACATTGCTCTTATCTTGGTGTTTACTACTTTGAAAGCTATCATTGAAAACCAATTATTTGTGAACTCCAGCAAATTATCAATTATTCTTCGACCAAGAGCTAAGTTTGCCATTACCAATTATGATTTACTTCATGTATCTTTATTGTGTTTCCTTTACCTATCACAAGTTGAGTTATATGATAGTGAGTTGTCTTCTATTATGATCTATGTATTTGATGAATGTGATGCTTCTTGTCCGTATTCTTTTATCGACTCTTCACTCCATAAACCTGAGGCCATGTTTATTGAGCTCAGTTTCGCTTGGGGACAAGCGAAGTCTAAGCTTGGGGGGAGTTGATACGTCCATTTTGCATCACTATTCTATGTCATAATTCACTGTTATTCATTGATATATTTCGTATTGAGAGGTGATACTTATGTTATTTTATCTATTTTTGCATGGTTGATGACTTTTGGAGCATGGACCGCTGCAGTCAGGATTCTGATGGAAAAGGTGCTATTTGGAGGCAAAATTCGCGAAGATCAGAAAATCCGGGAAAATATACGGAAAATCCTATTTTTCCAGAAGACGAAGGAACCCAGAAGGGGGGCTAGAGATGGGCCACAGGGGGCCCACACCACCCCTAGCGCGCGCCACCCTGGGCCGCCCCACCAGGTGGTGTGGCCACCCTGGTCCACCCCTGGCACTCCCCTCTGGCGTATATTATCCTCCTGAAACCCTAAGACTCGGGGAGCGACGACAGAAAGATTCCGCCGCCTCTGCGGGGTAGAAAACACCGAGAGAGAAAGATCTCTCCAACAAACAGATTTTTGCTGGGGGAATTCCATCCTGGAGAGGGGAGATCGTCGCCATCAACACCACCATCAAGCTGGACTTCATCGGGATCATCATCATCATCAGCATCATCACCATCAGCACCCTCATCACCATCTCCATATTGCTATAACAATTGGGTTGAATCTTGCATTAGTTCTTAGGGGAAACTTTCCCGGTGTTGATTACTCTTTGTAGTTGATGCTTTTGAGTGAACCATTGAATTATTGTTATGTTCAGATTGTTATATAGCATTATTCCATCTCTGGTCATGATCAATATGATGTCTTGTGAGTAGTTCCTTTTGTTCTTGAGGACATGGGAGAAGTCATGTTGTTAGTAGTGGAGTTGTGTTGAGAAAGATTCAATAGTTTGATATTTAAGTTGTGGTGTACTTCTTCTAGTGGTGTCATGTGAATGTCAACTACATGACACTTCACCTATATGGGCCTAGGGGAATGCATTGTGTATTTGGCTACTAATCGTAGGGGTTGCCGTAGTGACAGAAACCTAAACCCCCGTTAGGAAACCATTGCACAAGGGACGCAAGGGTCTTAGAGTTTAAAGTTGTGTTTAGGTTTCTACCTTAATTACTTTCTTGTACTTACGGATGTTTGCAATGGGTATAATCACAAGTATGTTATAGTCCTAGGAAGGTCGGTTCATTTGCACAGGTTCACCCACACAACACGTAGCAAGCTAAAGAAGATTAATCAACTATATGAAGCGAAAGCACCTGGTAGTCTTCCCATGTGTCCTCGAGAACGTTTGGTCATCTTAAGTAATACAACCGGCTTGTCCTTTGCTGCATAAAGGATTGGGCCACTTTCTGCATTCATTCTCTTTGTCTTTTATTTACTCATGCTTTGTTTACTTGCTTTATCAAAAACCCCGAAAAATCCGTTTGCTAACTATTTGCAGAGAATTCCTGATCCATACCACTAGTCAGCACCTTCTGCTCCTCGTTGGGTTCGACACTCTTACTTATCGAAAATACTGCGATACACCCCCTATACTTGTGTGTCATTAGAGTGGTATTCAGCTTGTCCCTCATGATATAGCAAAACATAAATTCATAGGACCTCTTCAAAGTTCATAAGGGTGACTAGATACAAATAATTTAAGAGCAAGCAATACCGAAATTATGAATCAATCAATAAGTTTTGGGACAATGCACATTGAACTATGGTACCCTAAGTACCCGATCAGAGTGGGCCATCAGAGTGGTATTCAGCTTGTCCCTCATGAGTGGGCCATCAGAGTGGTATTCAGCTTGCACATTGAACTATGGTACCCTAAGATAGAAGATGGAGACTCAACATAAAAAGATAAAAAAGAAAGGCCCTTCATAGAGGGAAGTAGGGATTTTAAGTTTCATAAAGAGCTTCCAAAAATTATGGTACTTATTAGCTTTCAGCTATCATTGCCCCTATCATAAGCATCTTGAGGTGATTAAGGTTAAAGTGACACAAATATGAGGATATTCTTGACAAGTTATAAGTTGAAAATTTCATGCCCCTCGCTTATGAGTACCGAACCTCATGCTACTCAACTTTAGTCACAAGTAAGTTCTTGTCATTGTAAGTACATGTGTATCATGCAGCACTGCCAATGGGGTACCCCTTGCCCCATGACACAGGAGCTTTCCCATATCAAAATGACAAGCCAACAGCCAATGAGCATCTCAACGATCTTTTTATTTGCTATTTTCATAGGTTTTTATTGAGGATGCTTCACAGAATGCTCACTATGCTTATGCTGCAAGTTTCCACCATGATTAGGCATGGCTTAAGCTAGCCACCCAGGCGTTTCTCTAACACACATACAAACTCCATGAGCTTACAAGCTCCCCTTTTATTTCACACCGCGGGGATCCATAAACAAAAGAGCATGATATCAACTGAATAATAAGTGGAATGTTAAAAGTGTTCCCCATGGTATCTGATGTCTACGCACTTCTATTCTTGTAGACAGTTGTTGGGCCTCCAAGTGCAGAGGTTTGTAGAACAGCAGCAAGTTTTCCCTTAAGTGGATCACTCAAGGTTTATCGAACTCAGGGAGGAAGTGGTCAAAGGTATCCCCTCTCAAGCAACGATGCAATCAAGATACAAGAAGTCTCTTGTGTCCCCAACACATCCAATACACTTGTCAGGTGTATAGGTGCACTAGTTCGGCGAAGAGATAGTGAAATACTAGTGGTATGGATAATTATAAGTGGTAACGGTGCTAGAAAATAACTTGATGGTGTGGAAAAGACTAAAGGCAAACTGAAATAAAGATGGAGGCAAGCAAACATGTAACAGATCTAATAGCAAACGATGTACCAATGCTTAGAAACAAGGCCTAGGGATCATACTTTCACTAGTGAACACTCTCATACAAATATCTTCTCTTTATGATACTACTCTTAACTACTCTCCGATTGAACACTCTAATCGATGGTAGGGCTATAACATCACACCTCAAAGTAAGTCTTTCCCATCTAGAAAACCCCACACTGTCACCTTGAGCACTAGATAGGTCCAACAAACACCACAATTTCATAAAGACATCCAACTTCAAGTATAACTCATAAAAAGTATTTGTAATCTCTAGCCTAAGTGCCACAAGGGTGAGCACGCTGTCACTTTCACACACATGGGGAGAGCAGAGATCTATTAAAGCACTTGAGTAGCAAGGTAGATCTATAGATTACAAGCTCATGATCTCAATAATATCATGCATAGAGAGAGAGATGAACACATAGCTACCGGTAGAACCCTTAGCCTCGAGGAAGAACTACTCCCTCCTCGGAATCAGCAACAGTGATGGTGATGGTGGTGGAGATCGATGGAGATGCCTCCAGGGGCACTTCCCCATCCCGGCAGGGTGCCGGAATAGAGACTTTTTGTCCCCCGAATCTCCCCTTCGGTGGCGGCGGCGCAGCGGAACTCTTCATGGATTTCTGATGGACGATTTAGGGTTTACGCATCGGGAGGCTTCTTATTGGGCGAAAGGGCAAGGTCGGTGGAGTGCCAGGGGGCCCACACCACCTGGTGGCGCGGCCAGGGCTAGCCCGCGCCACCATATGGTGTGGCCAGGCCCTGGCCCTCCTCCGTCTCTACCTCTGGCTCCGTGAGTCTTCCGGTAAAATAGGAACTTTGGCTTTTGTCCCGTCCAATTCCGAGAATATTGATTTTCTGACTTTCCTGGAACCAAAAACAGCAGAAAACAGGCAACTGGCACTGTGGCATCTTGTTAATAGGTTAGTCCAAGAAATCATATGAAAAGTACTCCAAAGTGTGGAAAAAACATAAGAAAGTAGATAAAACCAGCATGGAACATCAAAAATTATAGATGCATTTGCAATGTATCAACACCCCCAAGCTTAACTCCTGCTAGTCCTCGAGTAGGTAAGTGATAAAAAGAAAGAATAATTTTTGAGGTGACATGCACCATCATAAACTTGATCAAAGTATTTGTAAAACATTGATAGCTGGGACCATAGTACTTCAACATAGCATGAAAGACAAAGTTTTAACAATAAGACAAAGAAACTATGTTGTAGCATGAAAAGGCACAAACAAAAGATTCATGAATAACAATGCTTTGCAAGACGTTTGTTTGTTTCATATAAAGAAAACATAGCATAGTAGTATTCAGCTTGTCCCTCATAGAGTAGCAAACATAAATGCATAGGACACCTTCAAAGTTCATAAGAGTGACTAGATACAAGTAGTTTAAAACAAGCAATATCAAAGTTATGCATCAATCAACAAGTCTTGGGACAATGCACATAGAACTAAGAATGGCCACTATCCTCTCAAAGTAGGTGCATAAAGGTAGAAGGTGGAGACTCAATATAATGGGTGGAAGAAAGGCCTTCATAAAAGGAAGTAGGGATTCAAGTCTCATAAAGAGCTTCCAAAAATTATGGTACTTATAGCTTTCAGCTCTCATGGCCCCTATCATCAGCATCTTTAAGGTGATTAAGTTTAAAGTGACACAACTAAGAGGATATGCTTGACAAGTTATAAACCGAAATCTCATGCCCCTTACTTACGAAGACCGAACCTCATGCTACTCAACTTCAGTCACGAGTAAGCTCTTGTCATTGTAAGTACATGTGTATCATTAAGAACCGCCAACGGGGTACCCCTTGCACATGATACAGGAGCTATCCCATAATCAAAATAACAAGGCAAGTAGACAATGAGCATCTCAGCGATCTTTTTATTTTCTATTTGCATAGGTTTTTATTGAGGATGCTTCATAGAGTGCTCATTATAGCAGTGCTGCAAGTTTCCACCATGATTAGGCATGGCTTAGGCTAGCGGCCCAGGTGTTTCTCTAACACACATACAAACTCCATGATCTTACATGTCCACTTTTATTTCACACCGCCGGGATCTATAAGCAAAAGAACATGATATCAACGGGGTACAAAGTACAAGTGCAATGTTGAAAGCGTTCCCCATGAAACATGGTTCTGCTAATTTCAACTTATAAAGCGCAAGCATATACGCAACAAAGAAGGACCCAATGGTTCAAGTTTATTAGATGCAAAAAAGTAAAGTGTGCCATCCAGTTCATGAGAGCTTTAATCACTAGTTGTCTCATAACAAGTTCAATTTGGAAGGTAAACAAAAGCATTAATATACTTGGAATAGCATAAGCTAGTAGGTAGGTATGGTGGACTCTTTGGAATTACTTGGTTTAGGGTGTTGGATGCATGAGTGGAACTCATACTTGGTTGTGGAGGCTAGCAAAAGACTAGGAGCGACAAACTAAGAGAGCAATAATGGCCATAATCATGCAGAGCGACAAAACATCATTGAACAAAGCATAAAGTGATACTACAAGTTGAAAACTAAAGGAACATAAAGGCTATGGTGACTTGAGATAGTCATAACATGGTGTGAGCATGCGCCAAGTCTACCCAAATAAAGCATCAAAGGAGAATACCACTATACTATGCTTTAATATGCTAGAACAACGCATGATTCATCCAAGGCACATTAAGCAATCTCAATTGTTTATAACAAGTCATGCTACAGCAAAGAATACTAAGCATAAAGCCAAAGCAATATCAAGCATGGCATGACAAAGCATAGGCCACAGTCAAAAACAAGCTCCTTTTACCACTTAAGCATGAACTTTCCTACTCTTTTCCAAACCAAACCAAACTAATTGCAAACCAATGTATGAAAGAGGGGGGTCCAACAAAATTATCCATAAAACTAAGCAAACCAAGCAAACGAAAAACCAAAACAAAAACGAAAAATAAGACGCTCCAAGAAAAACACAACTGTGCATGAAACAATAAAAATGAAGCATTTGGAAGAAACCTGGGATTTTTATTGATGAAGAAGGGGATGCCTTGGGCATACCCAAGCTTTGATGCTTGTACTTCTTGGATATTTCTTGGGGTGACACGCGTGGCATCCTCAAGCTTGAGCTTTAGTCCATCCTTCATCTCATTACTCATTCCTTCCGTACACCTGAAATTTTTCCTTCATACAAAACTTCACACAATCTTTATTAGCAACATTAGTGCACTCAAGATAAATAAGTCTTAAGGTTCAGTTCTAACACCAAATAAACTTCCATTAGAACACTAGATACTGTAGCACTTCCCTCAAAAAGCTCAGTTCCCCAAAAGAACTCAAGAAGGAACCAACAAGAAGCAAATGCAGAAAATGGCAGAAATCTGTCAAAACAGACCAGCAGGTAAAGACGAATTTTGTCGAAGACCTTCTGTTACTAAAATCAAAAAGTTTTGAACTAACTAAAGTTAGATAACAACCTGGGGCAGAAGCACAAAAAATGAAAGCTCAATCCAACATACAGAGCTCTCCCACGAATTTTTACGGTGAAGCACAAAAATCTGTTTTGGGACAACAACTTTCCCAATCATTACTTCTCTCTCATTAGAATAACTTCCAAGACTCATCTAAAACTTTTGGGTTATCTCCCAATAAGTAATTTTCTTTAACGCCTTTAAGTTAGGCATGATAGTTTGAGAAGATGCTCACATAAGAAATATGAATTGAAGTAAAAGAGAGCATCAAGAAGCAAATTCAAAGCACATTTAAGTCTAACCCACTTCCTATGCATAGGAATCTTGTAAAGAAACAAGTCATGAAAGGACAAAACAACAAGCATAGTAAAGCAAAACAAGTGCAACTTCAAGACTTTCAACATAAAGAGGGGAAACTTAATATTATCGAGATGCATAAAACCATGTTTATCTCTCTCATAATAACTTTCAGTAGCAACATGAATAAAATTAACGATATAACTATCACATAAAACATTCTTATCATGAGCCACATGCATAAAATAATTAATACTTCCCACATAAACATAGTTATTCTTATTAATTGTAGTGGGAGAAAATTCAACAAAATAGCTATCATTATTATTCTCATCACCATAGTCATGAAATATAGGAGGCATATTGTAATCAAAATTAATTTTCTCCTCAATAGTAGGTTGAATGAAAATATCATATTCATCATTGTAATCATCATATATTGGAGGTTTGATATCATCATAAGCAATAGAATAGCTATCTTCCAAAGCTGGGGAACTAAAAAGATCATTCTCATCAAAACCAGCTTCCCAAGTTTAGACTTTTCCATAGCATTAGCAATAATGGTGTCCAAAGAATTCATACTAACAACATTGCTATTAGCATGCAAATAAAGTTCCATAGGTTTTTTAATTTTCTCTTCAAACACTTCATGTCCTAACTCAAGATAAATACTATAAAGCTCTCTAATTTTGTTGTTGTTTTCCATTAAGCCTAACTAGTGAAAACAAGAAACAAAAACACAAAATTGCAGAATCTAAAGGAAATAACTTCGAGTACTCACACCAGAAAATAGGCTTTTGCCGTGGGAGGTTCTTCTTCTTTAACCCTCCGGTGTGAATACCTTTTACCTTACCTCCCCGGCAACGGCGCCAGAAAATAGCTTGATGTCTACGCACTTCTATTCTTGTAGACAGTTGTTGGGCCTCCAAGTGCAGAGGTTTGTAGAACAGCAACAAGTTTTCCCTTAAGTGGATCACCTAAGGTTTATCGAACTCAGGGAGGAAGTGGTCAAAGGTATCCCCTCTCAAGCAACCCTGCAATCAATATACAAGAAGTCTCTTGTGTCCCCAACACACCCAATACACTTGTCAGGTGTATAGGTGCACTAGTTCGGCGAAGAGATAGTGAAATACTAGTGGTATGGATAATTATAAGTGGTAACGGTGCTAGAAAATAACTTGATGGCGTGGAAAAGACTAAAGGCAAACTGAAATAAAGATGGAAGCAAGCAAACATGTAACAGATCTAATAGCAAACGGTGTATCAATGCTTAGAAACAAGGCCTAGGGATCATACTTTCACTAGTGAACACTCTCATATAAATATCTTCTCTTTATGATACTACTCTTAACTACTCTCCGGTTGAACACTCTAATCGATGGTAGGGCTATAACAACACACCTCAAAGGAAGTCTTTCCCATCTAGAAAACCCCACACTGTCACCTTGAGCACTAGATAGGTCCAACAAACACCACAATTTCATAAAGACATCCAACTCCAAATATAACTCATAACAAGTATTTGTAATCTCTAGCCTAAGTGCCACCATGGTGAGCACGCTGTCACTTTCACACACATGGGGAGAGCAGAGATCTATTAAAGCACTTGAGTGGCAAGGTAGATCTATAGATTACAAGCTCATGATCTCAATAAGATCATGCATAGAGAGAGAGATGAACACATAGCTACCGGTAGAACCCTTAGCCTCGAGGAAGAACTACTCCCTCCTCATCATGGGAATCAGCAACGGTGATGGAGATGGTGGCGGAGATAGATGGAGATGGCTCCGGGGGCACTTCCCCGTCCCGGCAGGGTGTTGGAACAGAGACTTTCTGTCCCCCGAATCTCCCTTCGGTGGCGGCGGTGCTGTGGAACTTTTCGTGGATTTCTGATTGACGATTTAGGGTTTACGCATCGGGAGGCTTCTTATAGGTGAAAGGGCAAGGTCGGTGGAGTGCCAGGGGGCCCACACCACCTAGTGGCGTGACCAGGGCTAGCCCGCGCCACCATATGGTGTGGCCAGGCCCTGGCCCTCCTTCGTCTCTGCTTCTGGCTCCGTGAGTCTTCCGGTAAAATAGGAACTTTGGCTTTTGTCTCGTCCAATTCTGAGAATATTGATTTTCTGACTTTCCTGGAACAAAAAACAGCAGAAAATAGGCAACTGGCACTGTGGCATCTTGTTAATAGGTTAGTCCAAGAAATCATATGAAAAGTACTCCAAAGTGTGAACAAAACATAAGAAAGTAGATAAAACCAAGCATGGAACATCAAAAATTATAGATACATTTGCAATGTATCAGTATCATGGTTCTACTAATTCACAACTTATAAAGTTCAAGCATATAAGCAACATAGATGGACACAATGGTTCAAGTTTATTAAGTGCAAGAAAATAAAGTGTGCCATCAAGTTTGTGAGAGCTTTAATCACTAATTTTCACATAACAAGTTTAATTTGGAAGATAGATAAAAACATGAATATACTTGGAAAGCGACACCAAGCAAAATACTGGGAGCGACCAACTAAGAGAGCAATAATGGCCATAATCATGCAAAGCGACAAACATTATTAATTAAAGCATAAAGTGATATTGCAAGTCAAAAACTAAATGAACATAGAGGCTATGGTGACTGGTTCATAATCTTAACATGGTGTAAGCATGTGCCAAGTCAACCCAAGTAAATCATCAAAGGATAATACCACAATATTATGCTTTTATATGCTAAAACAACGAATGATTCTTTCAAGGCACATTAAGCAATCTCAATTGTTTGAAACAAGTAATGCTACAACAATAATCACTAAGCATATGGTCAAAGCAACATCTAGCATGACATGATAAAGTCTAAGTCATAGTCAAAACAAGCTTCCTTTTGTACCACTATAAGCATGAAACTTCCTACTCTTTTCCAACACCAATCAACTTATCTGAAACAGCTCTCAAAGATAATAATCAATAAAGACCAGAGAGAATGTCTCACCCATAATAAGAAAACTAAAGCTAAACGCAGTGCTAGCAAAGGAGAACACTCACATAACAATAAGAGTGAAAACTAGAGTGTTCTAGGGAATGAATAACAGGGCGTGTCTCTCTCCAAAAGAAGTGTGTTGGGATCCAACCAACTTATTGCTGCAAAGAAAGCAAAAGAAAAATAAAAACAAAAACGCTCCAAGAAGAACACACAGTGCATAAGGTAATAGAAATAAAGTGTCTTGAAAGAAGACCTGAAATTATTGATGAAGAAGGGGATGCCTTGGGCATCCCCAAGCTTTGACGCTTGTACTTCTTGAATATTTCTTGGGGTGACACAGGTGGCATCCCCAAGCTTGCGCTTTGGTCCATACTTTATCTCATCACATCATTCTCTCCCTACACTTGAAAACTTCCTTCATACAAAACTTCACACAATCTTCATTAGCAACATTAGTGTATTCAAAATAATAATCCTTTGGGTTCAGTTTCAACTCAAGTAAGTCATACATTAAAACACAAGATACTGTAGCAATTACTTCTAAAATCTCAAGTGATCAAAGAGAACTCAAAGATAAAAAGATTAAGAGGCAAATGCAAATAATGGCAGAAATCTGTCAAAACATACCAGCAGGTAAAGACCGATTTTTTAGAAAATCTTATGTTGCTCAAATCGAAAAGTGCAAAACTAACGAAAGTTGGGTAATAACCTGGGACATAAGCACAAAAAATTACAACTAAATCCGACATACTGAGATTTTTCACGATTTTTTACAGTGACGCACAGAAATCTGTTTCGGGACAGCAACTTCCCCATATCTTACTTCCCTCTCATTAGAGGTTATTCTTGGCACAAAAACCAAACAAAAAGGATAAAGAGAGGTTATTGCAGAGGCAATAACTTCCAAGACTCAACAAAACAAAAATAAACTGAAAGTAAAAAGATAATGGGTTGTCTCCCAAAAGGTCTTTCTTTATAGCCATTAAGATAGGCATGATAATTTCGATGATGCTCACATAAGAAATATGAATTGAAGTAAAAGGGAGCATCAAGAAGTAAATATGGAACAAATTTAAGTCTAACCCACTTCATATGAAAAATAATCTTCTAAAGAAACAAGTCATGAAAGCACAAAGCAACAAGCATAGGAAAGCAAAACAAGTGCAACTTCAAAATTTTCAACATAAAGAGGGGAAACTTAATATTGTTGAGATACATAAAACCATGTTTCCCTCTCTAATAATAAATTTCAGTAGCATCATGAATAAAATTAACAATATAAATATCACATAAAACATCCTTATCATGATTCACATGCATAAAATAATTATTACTCTTCCTATAAGCATAGTCATTCTTATTAATCATAGTGGGAGCAAATTCAACAAAATAGCTGTCATTATTATTCTCATCACCATAGTCATCAAATATAGGAGGCATATTGTAATCATAATGAATTTTCTCCACAATAGTAGGTGGACTGAAAATATCATATTCATCATTGTAATCATCATTTATTGGAGGTAGTGTATCATCAAAGTAAATTTTCTCCTCCGTGCTTGGGGGACTAAAAATATCATACTCATCAAAACCAGCTTCCCCAAGCTTAGACTTTTCCATAGCATTAAAAATAATGGTGTTCAAAGAATTCATACTAATAACATTGCTATTAGCATACAAATAAAGTTTCATAGGTTTTTTAATTTTCTCTTCAAACACTTCATGTCCTAACTCAAGATAAATACTATAAAGCTCTCTAAAATTTTAGTTGTTTTCCATTAAGCCTAACTAGTGAAAATAAAAACAAGAAACAAAAAGATATAATTGCAGAATCTAAAGGAAATAACTTCGAGCACTCACACACTAGCAACAGTACTAGAAGCTAGCTTGGTAGCCAAAGGATGTGAGTATCTTTTACAGATAGTATGGTGCCGATGAAGTTGTTCTGCACTTTGAAAGCTTGCTCTCACGGTCAAATTTCGCCGGTCACAAGGGAGGCGATGCACGGGTGCCTGCGGCTGGCGGGTGGGGGCGGCGGTGTCGGCCGGAAGTGGGAGCTGGCGGCGAGCGGGGGTGCCATCGGCGGATGGTCGGGGCCAGCGGCGTCAGTCGATTGCGAGGGAGAGAAATCAGAAGGGGATTTGGACTAAGTTGAACCATCGTGTACCATCCTAGCCGTGCAAAACAACTGTCCACGTCAGCTAAACCACCAATCAATACCGCTCTCGATGGTTGAGGGGGTCAATTAGCCGGTATACAATACTTAGGGGGGTTAAGTGCCCCAATCCAAACTTGGGGGGAGGGGTTAGAGTCCCAAACCCGATAGTTAGGGGGTTATGTAGACTTATTTCAACAAATTCATTTGTCCTATGTGTGGTGGTTTTCTTCACTCGTGCATTCCCCCTTGAGATCAAGTGCAGTCTTGCATTGACCATTGATTATCATATCGAATCCCCATTTTCATCCCATGTTGATCTTCTAGGCGAGGCATCAGCCTCTACTGTGTGTCAGGTTGCTCATCTCCATCCCATAATCTCATATAAGTTGTATGATTTTTTTCATTATTCATTTTGTATAGTTTTATGCAGGCTGGGAAGTTATACAATAGTATTTTATTTAATTCTGTGTGGATGCCGATTAAAACTGTATGCAAGCTGTGACAAGGTATCCCTAAAAAGGATCATTTGAACATGTGTGTTTTCAACATTTCATAAGACATATACTTTTGTTTACCAAGGCGGATGTAGATTTTAATAATTCATGGGTGTCTTCTTTTGCGTAGTATTAACACATTTTCTTCGAATAAAGAAGCAACAAACGCTATCCACATTTTACGTTGACTAATTTTTATGATTTTTGTTGTTATGCTACAAGGATAGAACACATTCATACTATTATTAGTTAGATTATATTTATTATGTCACCTTCTTTTTTTGTTTGGATGAGCATGCCAAGGGTTGTCCAGGTCATTGGATGTTATGTGTATCTCGTGCTTGATCACTTTATGCATGTACTAGCTGGTTCGTACAAGATAGACATGCAAAAATATGACAATCTTATGTGTTTGTTGTATTTGCAAGACAAGAACAAAATCACTACCTAATGATGTCCTCTTGATACATATGTATTGTTAGCATTTCTTCTCTAAGTATCAGATTTTTTTATTTTTTCTTAGCACCTACCTACTTGATACACTCAGAACTAATGATGTCCTCCTGAAAAATGGCATACAATACAACCTTCTAAAATTTAGAGGCTTATCCTCCATGTTTGCTCCAAGCTCAGATCAAATGTCCAGAACTTCTACATCTTGATTATACAGTGCTTGCTTAAACCTTGTGCATTAATAAGGTTGCTTAGATCAGTTAAAACAAAAAGTCTACATAGATACTGTATCCCCAAATATCAGATGGAATATTGAACTTATTACATTGCCCATGCTTTGAGATATTTAGGTCCAATTTAAATCCTTTTTTATTTCCTCCTATTGCAAAATCCTTTGCTACTACCCTGTTGGTTCATTCTCAGAGCTTACTTAGTTTTCGAAGTTATTTAAAGTATAGTTTAAGGATTTTTTGACCTATATACAGTGTTACATCATATTTGTTGAGAATCTTGTGCACATGTTTTTCTAGTTTTTGCTACATAGAGGTATTAGATGAACTAAGTAAATAAAAATGATATGTTTTCTTCTTTGGACTAAGCTGTAGCTACTAACATCTTTTATATGGAAATTTAGTCAGTTATTGATATAATAATTAACTAATCATAGAGATTCTTAAGCATTTATGTGATGCCATGTTGTGATTTTTGGTTTCGTTAGTACTGCACACTTCACATGTTCATTGAATGGTTATTTTATTTTCATCTCTTTTTTGTAGAAGGTGCACATGTTGGGCTTTCCGTTGAAAGATTCCAAGGACGCTATGCTGAATTGGGTTTTCACACCTTTTTTTGAGCTAAAATGGGTTTTCACACATGATTACTTGCTTGATGAGCATCATGGCTTCGGGAATCACAATCAAGTCATTAGGTATCAATTCTTCCAGGTGGAGAAAAGTTATGTGCACCTTTACAACGGACCTGTTATGAACTGGTGTTCTTAGTTCTCATTTCTATGACATTAATGATCACTAGGTTCTTCTTCTATGTTCAAAAGGCAACAGCGGAAATGATTCTCTAGGCGAACTTGCTAAAGATTGGTTTTCCAGTATGTCGACTTTGGGGTACTATAATCTTACTGCTTGGCTAGAGGCAGGAGTAGCTGCTATAATTTTTTGAACTTTTATTTGGTGGTCTTGCATTGTGGATATCACCATATCGTGTCGCATATCTCCATTCGCCATCTATTTCTGATAGATTGGATTTACATCTCTGTGATAAAGGTAATATCTTGTTGGCAAATATGTTGGTTAAGTTTCTTTTGTTGTTAAAAACATGATTCATACAATCAGTTCGTTTTTTCCCACAAAAGACTATTTGAGTTGAGACTAATTGTTTAATCTTCATTTGGCATCCAATCCCTTGTTGTTCTACCTGTCTCTAATAGGTGTTTTGGGTGTCTAGCTCTCTTTTATTTTATGGGTATTACCAAAATAAATAAAAAACCGTTCTACATGCACAAATAACTCGGATGGCTACACATGAAAACCCACCACACTTACTACGAAGTGTCAGACCATATTGAAAACGGCGGGGCAAAGCCCGCCTATCCACCTAGTATGATCAATGCATAACGTACAAAACTATTAGTGCTGAGTGGACCTTCTTGATCAAGACAACACAGACGTTGGGAGGTCAAGAAGCCATACATTATTGTTGTTTTGAGTTTAGCATCTACAAAGGAATGGTGCGTTATTATTTTCTACAACATTTAATTGTTGAGAAATCACATGTGTTCTATGTAATTAGCAGAAATAAAAGATCATCTGATACAAAACTACAAAGATTAGCTCTACAACATATCGAAGGAATTGTGTTTGTAAACATATTGAAAAATATACCGGTATATATTAGTTTGGAGTATAGTTACAGTAACATTTTATTTTATTTCTGTTTTTTTGTTGTTGTAAAACTCCCGTGCCGTGTCTCAGGAGGCTAAAGTGATTCTGAACTCGACCGTGATGATTTGGTCTCGAGAATCATGGTACAAGATATTCGTTTGATTCTCCTACGAGAGAGCATATTGGTTGAAAATAGTCCTTTTGTAAAATGAGTTCTTGACCAATGACCAACCACAAAATGTTCTCATGTTCTATCTGAAATTTGTAGAGAAATATTTTTATATCCCCTCACTAAGCGTGAACCAATTTTAGATTGTTCTGCAGTACCGCTAGAGATAATGTTACCAGCATCCTTTTCGTCGAGTAAGGCCCACCATGTTACAAAATCTGCTCACCATCAACCTCACCAAAACTGTCAACGCAGCTTGTGGCATTGAAGATGATGTTGCCAGCTTGTCAACACGCAGAGCGTGCCACCAAAGAAATCATCTCTTGGGAGGCCACATGTAGCCGCACGCCGATGCCGACGTACTATTCGGAGGTGTGCTAGGAGCACTGAGTGCGATAATGCGTGAACCTTGATGTACATCCAAGAACAAACATCGACTACTTATATATCCAGTGTTAGCTTTTGGTAGTACTGGTCTTCAACAACATGTACTTTTGTGAGGCATACTCCTCGCTCACCATGACAAAAGGCAGGCCATCAACATCGCCATCTACTCGGGCTTGGCATAGTCTTAGCATATATTCAACTTGACTAGATGCAAACCTCAACATCATCCCCGTGAGCCGTGAGAGGATACCACCCACTAAACATACGACCATCCCCGGGCACAAAGAGAACACAAAGCAAAGACATGGGAGGGCAGGAGAGAAAGGGATCCGCAGCAATGCACGGGCACACAACTAGTCCTTTATGATAACAGTCAAAAGGTCTTGAGTTCAAGACTCTGCTCACGCGGTATTAGAAAAAGATAAAATTCGGCAGCCTGCACCAAACCACGCCAAGAACTAAAATAGCTTATACGTGAGGAGGAAGTGTTGAATATAAATATATTTCCTAGTTTCTTTTTATCAGATTGGTCTTTCGGTTAGGAGAGCTCATAGAATTTCCGTACAAGAATGGTGAGGTACCTCCTCAGCATTTCCTTGCAGTTTGTGTTGTCCATGATCTACAAGATCTTCAACCTCCCCATTTCTCCTCCCTTGCGAGCCATTGCTTATGTTTTTAGTGTCTAAGGAGAAAAGAGATAGTTGGGCCCATTTTTTAGCAGAAAATTATATGGAGTCATGACTGTTGTGAAATTTGGATTTTGAAGATATGTGTATATAGGCTCCAATATGTAGGGGAAATCTACGAGGAACAAAAGCATTAGAGACAATCAATAAAGATTTCATTACTGGTGTCTTTCACCCTCAGAATCCTGGGTTATCGTCCTTTTGTGGAAAATATGAATATTAATACTTTTCAGATAGAGGAAATCCAAAAACATTTCATCACGAGTGTCTTTCACACTCAGACTGAAGTTATCCTCCTTTTCCATAAAAAACGTGTCTTTCACACTCATATATATTTCCAACTTTCACGTATGTACTTCGCCATATGTAAGAGAAAAAATCCCTCACACAGTCACATGTATGTACATTATTCGACCGTTAATCTTAATGATTCAATCGTGCGTGGACATGCATGAGCATACATACATGCATGATGGATCATGGATAAGTCGTGTTTTACCTCATTTTTAGACATATAGTGTCTATGCATGTGGCAACCACATATTTCTTCAAACTACAAGAGAAACGCGAGGGCATGTTATTTTGGTTGGCCAATATTTACTTCTATATTTTAAGGGCATACGTAATCTAATTAATACAATATTCATTTCAAACACATAGCGTTTAGACGTGGAGGCTTTCTTGAGGTGTAACTTTGAAATTTAGTTCTATATATGATTATGTTTGAAGAAATACCTCTAAACAACTTCATGTTTTGTATATGTACTTTTGGTATATAATATTTTTCGTAAAAACAAGTTTGAGTGTCTAATTGCCTGCATACTTTTGGAAAGCAATGGAAATTCACGGTGCTCGGTACAAAAAGATAAAATTGATTATCTAAATAGACAATTTTAAACCTTCTTAGACCATCATTTTTGTGTGATTTGTGCATAGAACACTGAGAACTTCATCTCATGATGAATCTTTGCAGTACAATACTCGGAAAAAAATCTCAAAAGATTTTTTTTATTAATTGACTATTCATGAGTGTGCTGCACATATACTCTTGTGTTAGAATTCTTGCCTAAATGGCCCAGCCCATATTCTATTTTAATAATTCCTGAAAATCCTAGAGTCCCATGTGACCCATTCATGCATGGCAAGAGATGGGACAAATGTTTAGTCCCACGTTTCTAGTTGAAGGAAGATTTCACCATCTTATAAGGGGGTTCTTCTACCACTTGATAAAAGGATGAGAAGGAGAGAGACGTACACGCGCGTTCCTCCTTCTCCGCCGCCCTTTTTGCCAGGCATGAATAGAATTAATTCGGACATTTCCTCTAAGGTTTAATTCGAACTTAATGGAGGCCGTTTCCTCTTCCGATGCTACCCGTTTGCCTGTGCTGATAAGAGTGAGAGGTCGCTCCTCTCCTGTTACACGCTTTGCCTCCAGTTCCAGAGCATTGCGCTGCCACTCCGTTCTTCCCCATCCCGTCTTGCGGCGTGCGCTGCTAGCTGGGACAGTAGGCCCTGGAGACCACGCTGCTTCGAGTCCTGTGTGGTAGAAGGGCGATAAGGTTTTTGGGGAGCGCTATCGACGTGACTACTAGCTTCATCACGGACTCCTTCACGGATGGCGAATGCGACGATGATGTCTTCCCCAACGAAGACTTCTTTCCCGATATCAGCAACCTCTTTCTCAACGACATGGCTGACAATGGTGCCGACGCCAACACCGGCGGTTCCTCTAGTAGTCCCTCTACTGTGATGTACATCCTCTTACTTAATCTTGTTTATCTTAGTCATATAGTATGTCATTCCCTTTGGTTTACTACAGATCTTACTATGATCTTATCTCAAGTTGTATGATTTGCAATTCTCTTCGATAACTGCCTTAATTTGTATCGGCTAAATCAAAGATTAGTTTAACTTCTGTTATTCTATTCATGTTTTATTTAGCATTTATCTTGAGTAAATTTCTCTTAAACTGAACAATCTAAAAACCTTAATATAGGAAATTTGCTCCAGGTGGTTTTGTTGCATACACGAAGCCACATGTGTTTAAAGGTGTCAATTACAAAATATGGCATGCGAGGGCAGTGCTCTGGTTTCAGACCATGAGCTGCGATAACGTCATTTACGGCACACCTGAGGGAGATCTTAATCCTTCTCAAGAAGAGGCCTTTCAAAAACTTGATACCATATTTAAGGCTGCCTTGATCAGCATCCTTGGCGACAATATTGTCGATTCATACCTATCATTAGGCAATATCAAGGATATGTGGGGTGCGCTCGAGATAAAATTCAGAGTCTCCGATGCTGGCAGTGAGCTGTGTGTCATGAAACAATTCTATGACTATAAGATGGTTGATGACCGCTCCGTTGTGGAGCTTGATCACTTCACTTGTGTGTTATCAGACAAGTTTGTTGTCGGAGGCATTTTTGCCAAGCTTCCCAAGTCATGGAGGAATTTTGCTACTTCTCTGAAGCACAAGAGACAAAAGTTTTTCGTGACGGATCTCATTGGAACTCTTGATGTGGAAGAGAAGGCGAGAGTAAAAGACACACGTGCTTCACAATCTGGTACAGAAAAGGAACTTCCAGCCTAACAAGTTAAAAAACAAGGGCAAGTTTGATGGCAAAGGAAAGTTCGATGAAAAGAACAAGGCTTCACAGTCTACCAGCTTCAAGAAGAAGACTGATAAGAAGAAAGGTGCTTGTCATGTGTGCGGTGATCCTGATCATTTGGCTCCTACTTGTCCCAACCGCTTTGACAAGCGCCAGCATGGGAAGGGCAGCAAGACTACTAACGTTGTCACGACGTTGAGATGAAAGATGTTGGGTCAAAGGGACTCAAACCATGCTGATGGGGAACAGCTCGCAAGCTTCAGTTCATGGTGTTGGTACGGTCGATCTGAAGTTCACTTCAGGAAAGACCGTGCGCCTGAAGAACGTGCATCATGTTCCCTCAATAAATAAAAATGTTGTTAGCAGATCTCTTCTGTGTCGAGACGGCTACAAGATTGTATTCGAGTCCAATAAATTTGCAATTTCTAAATATGGAACCTTTGTTGGTAAAGGTTATGAGTGCGGAGGCTTGTTCCTCTTATCTCTGTCGGACTTTGTAATAAAGTTGTTAATCATATTTACACGAATTTCGAATCAAATGTCTAGCATTCTCGTCTTTGCCATATTAATTTTGGTTGTATGACGTGACTAGCCAAAATGAATTTAATCCCTGATTTCACTAATGTTAAGGGATCTAAGTGCAAAGTTTTCCTGCAAGAAAAACAACCTTGCAAGTCACATACGACTGTAGAAGCGAGAAATTTAACACTACTAGAGCTCATACATTCTGATCTTTATGAGATGAATGCTGTGTTCACAAAAGGTGGAAAGAAATATTTCATTATATTGATCGATGACTCTACGAGATATTGCCATGTGTACCTTCTGAAATCAAAAGATGAGGCTTTGAGTTTCTTCAAAATCTGTAAAGCTGAAGCAGAAAACCAACTTGATCAAAAAATTATGAGTCTTAGGTCTGATCGTGGTGGAGAGTATTTTTCCAATGAGTTTGATTCCTTTTGTGTGGAACATGGTATAATCTATGAGAGGACGCCTCCGTATTCACCTCAGTCAAATGGTCTAGCTGAAAGAAAGAACCGTACTCTAACAGATTTGATTAACGCCATATCAGATACATCGGGTCTATCTAAGGAATGGTGGGGAGACTCTATTGACTACATGTCATGTCCTAAACCGAGTTCCCACGAAGAACAAAGAAATTACCATTTGAAGAATGGGAGAAGAAAAGGTTAAAACACTCTTACCTAAGAACTTGGGAATGTTTGGCAAAACTTCATGTGCCAATTCCCAAGAAGCATAAGCTTGGACCAAAAACTGTTGACTGTGTATTTCTGGGTTCTGCTTTCCAGAGCATTGGTTATAAATTCTTGATAGTAAAATCCGAGGTACCTGACATGCATGTCGGTACAATTATGAGGTCGACTGATGCGATTTTCCTTGAGGATATCTTTCCTATGAAGGATATACCTAGCTCATCAAATCAGGAGATGCCTAGTTCATCTAGTGAGGAATTTGCTACAAATTCTGAACCTACCACTCCAATTAAACAAATTGAAAATCCTAAGGAGGATGATAATGAAATTCCTAAAAGGAGCAAGAGACAGAGGACTACAAAGTCTTTTGGTGATGATTTCATTGTGTACCTCATGGATGATACTCTCACTTCTATTTCAGAAGCCTATGCATCTCCTGATGCTGACTACAGGAAGGAAGTCGTCCGCAGTGAGATGGATTCCATCTTAGCCAATGGAACATGGGAGATCACTGATCGTCCTTATGGGTGCAAACCTATAGGATGTAAATGGGTGTTCAAGAAAAAGTTTAGGCCTGATGGTACTATTCAGAATTAGAAGGCACGGCTTGTGGCCAAAGGATAAGAAGGTGAAGACTTCTTTGACACTTACTCACCTGTTGCCAGATTGACCACCATTCGAGTTCTACTTTCATTGGCTTCCTCTCATGGTCTTATCGTTCATCAAATGGATGTTAAGACAAGTTTCCTAAATGGAGAGTTGGATGAGGAAATTTACATGGATCAGGCAAATGGCTTTGTGGTAAATGGTCAAGAAGGAAAATTGTGCAAATTGTTGAAGTCTGTATATGGCCTAAAACAAGCCCCTAAGTAGTGGCATGAGAAGTTTGAAAGAACTTTAACTGATGTAGGCTTTGTTGTAAATAAAGCTGACAAATGTGTGTACCATCGCCATGGTGAGGGTGAAGGAGTCGTCCTTTGTTTGTATGTTGATGACATACTAATTTTCGGAATCGACCTTAATGCAATTAAGGAAGTCAAGGATTTCTTATCTCGTTCCTTTGAGATGAAAGATCTGGGTGTAGCTGATGTTATCCTAAACATCAAGCTATTGAGAGATGATGATGGTGGGAGTACATTGATTCAGTCTCACTATGTGGAAAAGGTCTGGAGTCGTTTCGGGTATAGCGACTGCAAGTCTTTTCCTACACCGTATGATCCTAGTGTGATGATTCGAAAGAATCGAGGAAATACTAGAGACCAACTGAGATACTCTCAAATTATTGGCTCGCTTATGTATTTAGCTAGGGCCACAAGGCCTGACATCGCTTTTGCTGTAAGCAAACTTAGTCGATTTGTTTCAAATCCAGGATATGATCACTGGCATGCTCTTGAGAGAGTTATGCGCTATCTAAAAGGCACTACAAGCTATGACATTCACTATACCGGGTATCCAAGGGTACTAGAGGGTTATAGTGATTCAAATTGGATATTTGATGTTGATAAGATAAGGGCCACGAGTGGATATGTATTTACACTTGGTGGTGGCGCTGTTTCTTGGAAGTCTTGCAAGTAGACCATCTTAACGAGGTCAACTGTGGAAGCAAAACTCACAACATTAGACACAACTACAATTGAAGCAGAGTGGCTTTATGAACTCTTGATGAACTTACTTGTGATTGAAAAACCAATACCCACAATCCTTATGAACTGCGATAATCAAACAGTGATTTTCAAAGTGTATAGTTCTAAGGATAATATGAAGTCATCAAGACATGTGAAGAGGAGACTGAAATCTGTCAGGAAAATGAGAAACTCCGGAGTTATTGCATTGGATTATATCCAAACATCTAAAAACTTGGCATATCCCTTCACAAAGGGTCTATCACGCAATGTGATATAAAATGCATCGAAGGATATGGGTATGAGACTCACAATATGAGTTTTCAGAGTGGTAAACTAGTCTATGTGGTCGGAGATCCCGTGAATTAGAATTGGGAGACAAGCTGTTGATTAGCTGAGAGGAAAGTATCCCTACTTTAATGAACACCGCCCCATGGAGATGCAATACTTTCCTATTCTGCACAGCAGGTTGATTTATTATCTTAATGTGTTCTAAGTGGCTTATCTTAAGTAGAGATGTTGTCGTGCAGAACATCTTTTGAAGACACACCTTTATGAGTCTGACTGTTAAACGTCGCAGTTTATGAGAGTAGGGTGCTCTCTAATAAACTCATGAAAGGCCATGGATTATGACGCATAAGCTCCACCCGCGGGGAAGTCCCACGACAGCCTAGTATCGGTCAAGACTTTGTGTGAATCTAGGTTTGCAGCAAACTTGTAGTTTAAGGAACAGTCCACTATACAAGTTGCAGCCTAGTGTAGCATAAAGTTCTAGGTGGAAGTTCAACTTAACAGTCTCCACTATAGTATCGGTATATAAACAATGTTTTGGAACCAAAGGCAAACTTCATGTGCCTCTAGAATCTGGTGGTGGATTGTTGGAATTCTTGCCAAAATGGCCTAGCCCATATTCCATTTTAATAATTCCTAAAAATCCTAGAGGCCCATGTGGCCCATTAATGCATGGCAAGAGGTGGCATGTTTAGTTCCATATTGCTAGTTGAAGGAAGATTTCACCACCTTATAAGGGGTTCTTCCACCACTTGGTAAAAGGATGAGAAGGAGAGAGATACGTACACGCGCGCTCCTCCTCCTCTGCCGCCTCGCCACGCCACGCATCGTCACGACGCGCGCGCCGCTAGTTGCGGGAATGCCTCGAGCCGAGAGTTTTCCTTTCTTTTTGCCGTGCATCAATGGATTAATAATCTGAATAGTCTGCGTAAGTGGGTGTTTAATACAATGGTTAATTCGGATGTTTTCTCTGAGGTTTAATTCGAACTTAATGGAGGCCGTTTCTTCTCCCGACGCTGTCCGTTTGTGTTACACGCTTCGCCTCTAGTTCCAGAGCATTGCGCTGCCGCTCCGTTCTTCCCCATCCTTTCTTGCGGTGTGCACTACTAGCCGGGACTTCGCGTCCTGTACGGGAGAAGGGCGATAAGATTTTTGGGGAGCTCTATTGGCGTGACTACTAGCTTCATCACGGACTCCTTCACAGATAGCGATTGCACCGACGACGTCTTCCCCAACGAGGACTTGTTCCCCGACATCAGCAACCTCTTCCTCGATGACATGGCTGACAACGGTGCCAACGCCAACACCGGCGGTTCCTCTAGCGGTCCCTCTGTTGTGATGTACATCCTCTTACTTAATCTTGTTTATCTTAGTCAGATAGTACGTCGTTCCCTTTGGTTTACTACATATCTTACTTTGATCTTATCTCAAGTTGTATGTTTTGCAATTCTCTTTGATATCTGCCTTAATTTGTATCCGCTAAATTATATGATTAGTTTAACTTTTGTTATTCTATTCATGTTTTATTTAGCATTTATCTTGGTTAAATTGCTCTTTTACTCAATATCTTGTTCATGAGGGTGCTTATGAGCTTCAAAAACGAATTAAATTTCTCAACTTCTACTATATCTTGTCTTTCTTCCTCCGATATATTACATTAGTACATAATTTTTCTGCAACAAACATGTTTGAGTTTCAACATAGTGCAAAGTTTCATCGAGAAATCACATTCGTGCTGCTTACTGTGTAAAAGATAAAACTGGTGATCAAAAGACTATTTATAAGCCCTTTAGAGCACCTATTTTGTGTTCTTTGCACAACGCACCGAGGATGTCATTTCATGACAAAATTTTTGCACGTAGACCAGTCGAACATTCATCTCGAGAAAAAACCCAGCTTTTGGATATACTGTTCATGAGGGTGCGTATGAACTCGGGAGCAAAATCAAATTTCTCACTTCCATCACAAAACTAAATGCATTATTGTACTCCAATGATTAAAATTATTATGCTAAATTTTGTCAGGAACATTGCTACAACTCATGTATTAATTTATGTCTCTAAATTTGATTGGTAAATAAGACCAAAAATGCTAAGTGACAAAAAAATATAGGGAATTCTTTAGTTGCACACACCATTGAACTGCATCATTATCGGTTCCTACGGTATGACCTTGTATATGTCGGCTGAAAAAAAATATCAGTAATCATGCACATGAATATTAATGTCCAAACGAATTATAGACTCCGTCGGGATATCTGCAGTGTAATGATCGAGCACCATTAAGTTTTAAGTCCAATTGAATTATAGAATCTTTTTATTTCAGATTTTGATGCACTTATGTTAATCTACATCCTCTATGGAGAAAACAATGACATTACGTTTCAAGTTTTAAAATCAGGGAGATCAAAGTTCTTTTTTGGGGGAAGATAAAGTACTTAATATTGGGGAGCCTTCCGGCTGGCATGATGAGATTTTTCTCATCTGGCTTTGGTGCAAACAAATAAAATCCATAACCTTTAATATTGACCACCTTTGAACTATAAAAAAGCAAAAGAGTCTGTGCAACAATTGAATTTAACATGTTAAATAATAGACTATATATATAGACCCTTGTTATTACATGTTTCTCTGTTCCCTTGTTGCTAATATTGGAAGTCACCGAAATAAATAGATCAGTCCATCTTGTATATGTATATTTCATTGTGTCTTATACATATAACCAGAGATAGAAAAAACTACCACATGCGCCTACCTTTGCAATCTATATAGAAGGAAAATTATGGATTGATCTTGCATGGCAGACACATGGGGTAAAATTGAAAGTTACCATGTTGAATTGCATTGTACGGGAACGGGAAATAACGTGAAGGCAACCGGCCGGCACGGCCGGCAAAGGGCATCAGGCTAGCGCCATGAGAGGACTTGGGAGAAGTTGCTGATGTCGATACACATGAGGGCCAGCTGGTCAAAAAGTGTCTGGGTCCAGTTGGTTGTGGTACGCATTCAGAATGTTTTGTATTAAATCGTAAAATCAACTATTCCCAAAAAAAAATCGTAAAATCAACTACTCCCCTTATGTACCTGTAGTTTTTAAGATATATGCAAAGGATTAGTATGTGCTATCTTCTTAAACTCTACATGGATATGAGCCCAGCTTGCCTCGTTCACGATGTTGAATATAAATATATTGTCTAGTTTTTTTTACCGGATCGATGTTTTAGTTAAGTTGGCTAGTGCATAAATCTTTACTATTTCAAAGTTGGCTAATAGTTTTAGTTTATCTCAACAATAAAACCAAACTTCCTAACATCACGCGGTCCGCTCTCTCTTGTATCTCGTTTTTGGCTTCTTTCTCTTCACTCTCTAATCTCAATTCTAATCCAATATGATGCCACAAGCCTGCCCACCCCGGTGATTCTACTGTCGCCCAACTCATCATGCAGGAGGCCAAAGCTAAGAGCGTAGGCCAAAGCTAAGAGCGTGAACACGGTGGTCACAAGAACAAGGTCCAGGAACGTCGTCGAGGCGCTGCTGCCATGGATGAGCCGGATGTTGGCTGAACCGATGGAGGTCAAGGAAGTAAGAAGTGGCTTGATGTGTCTCTCGTTGGCCGTGGATCACTATCGTACAAGATCAACCATGACTCCAGCAAGTAAGTGGAAGACAATGATGGATGGTTCCTAAACTTGAATAAGCTCGTGCATGATGCTTCGCGGGGCTCTCGTTGTCCATGGGATCCCCATCATACAAGATCAGTCGTGCCGCGGGCAGGTTAGGAGGTGACAAAGACGGTGGGTTCCAGTTCCTAGACAAGCTCTCGTCCATGGTCTCCCATAAGGAGCGTCATAGTAGGACTGGAGGCTGGAGTAGAACCGAACAGCTGCAATTTTTTGAAGATCCAAATAACCCTACCAATTTCAAGTTTTTTTGCCAATAACATGTATTACTCAAAACTCAGGAACTACAATCTCTATGGCATGTGCTCAATAAACCATCAGGACCGAGGCGAGCCATACAACCGTTCGAGCATTAGTTTTAGCAAAGTTTCCCGGGAAATGATTAGTACCATTCTGGCATCTACATTTTAACTCATGATAGATGAATGATGGAACTTAATGTTTGTCTACTAGAAGTAAGCTTCTTTCCCTCATGTGATTCTCCTTGATTTTTTACTACCATTGCTTACTTGACCTCCTCGACCACCATCGGTCAAGGAAGTGAGAAGCAGCTTCATGTGGCTCTTGTGATTCCCCTTAGTTTTAATATATACGATCAATGCATAAAGTACAAAATGATTAGTGCTCAGTGGACCTTCTTGATCAAGACAGTACATACGGGTCAAGAAGCCATACATTATTGTTGTTTTGAGTTTAGCATCTACAAGGAATTGTTGAGCAATCACGTGTGTTCTATGTAATTAGCAGAAATAAAAGATCATTTGACATAAAACTACAAAGATTAGCTCTACAACATATCGACGGAATTGTGTTTGTGAACAAATTAAAAAAATACCGGTCTATAGTAGTTTGGAGCACAGTAACATTTTTTATTTTTTTTATTTTTTGTTGTTGTAAAACTCTCGTGCCATGTCTCGGAAGGCTAAAGTAATTCTGAACTCGATTGGGATGATTTGGTCTCTAGAATCATGGTGCAAGGTATTCATTTGATTCTCCTACAAGACAGCACATTGGTTGAAAATAGTCCTTTTGTAAAATGAGTTCTTGACAAATGACCATCCTCAAAATGTTCTCATGTTTTATCTAAAATTTGCAGGGAAATATTTTTATGTCCCCTCACTAAGCGTGAACCAAATTTGGATTGTTCTGCAGTACCACTAGAGACAATGTTACCAGTGTCTTTTATGTCGAGTAAGGCTCACCATGTTAGAAAATCTGCCTACCGTCAATCTCACCAAAATTGTCAAGGCAGCTTGTGCCATTGAGGATGATGTTGCCAGCTTGTCAACACGCAGCGGGTGGCACCGAAGAAATCATCTCTAGGGGAGGCCATATGTAGCTGCTCCCCACTGTCGACGTACTATTCAGAGGTGTGCTAGGTTCACTGAGTGCCATGATGCGTGAACCTTGATGTACATCCAAGAACAAACATCGACTACTCCTCCAGTGTCAGCTTTCGATAGTACTGGTCTTCACCATAATGTACTTTTGTGAGGCATACTCCTCGCTCACCATGACGATGGGCAAGCCATCAACATTGCCGTCTACTCGGGCTTGGTAGTCTTAGCTTATGTTCAACGTGAGTAGACACAAACCTTAACATTATCCCTGTGAGCCGTGAGAGGATACCACCCACTAAACATACGACCATCCTCGGTCACAGAGAGAACACAAAGCAAAGTCATGGGAGGGCAAGAGACAAAGGGACCCACTACAATGCGCAGGCACACAACTAGTCCTTTATGATATCAGAGCCAAGATGTCTTGAGTTTAAGACTCTGCTCACACCGTATTAAAAAACGAAAAATCGGCGGCCTAAACAGAACCACGCTATGGACTAAAATAGCCTATACATGAGGAGGGGGTGTTGAATATAAATATATTTCCTAGTTTCTTTTCATTAGATTGTTCTTTCGGTTAGGCAAGCTCATAGACTTTCTGCACAAGAATGGAGAGGTGCATCCTCAACATTTCCTTACGGTTTGTGTTGTCCAAGATGCACAAGATCTTCAACCTCCCCCTTTCCCTTCCCATACGAGCCATTGCTTCTGATTTTTGTTTCTTAGGAGAAGAGAGATAGTTGGGCCCATTTTATAGCGGAGAATTATATGGAGTCATAACTATTGTGAATTTTGGATTTTGAAGATATGTGTCTCCGCTATAAAATGTACCCAACTATCTCTGCACAAGAACATTAGAGACAATCAATAAAGATTTCATCATTGGTGCCTTTTTTCACCCTCAGAATCCAGGGTTATCCTCCTTTTGGCCAAAATGTGAATATTAATACTTTTCATATAGAGGAAATCCAAAAACATTTCATCACGAGTGCACTCAGACCAATGTTATCCTCCTTTTCTAGAAAAAATATGTCTTTCACACTCATATATATTTCCAACTTTTACGTATGTACTTCGCCATATGATTCAATCATGTGTAGACATGCATAAGCACACATACATGCGTGATGGATCATGGATACGTCGTGTTTTACCTCCTTTTTAGGCATATAGTGTCTATGCGTGTGTCATCAACATTTTTCTTCTAACTACAACAGTGCGTATGCGAGGGCGTGATATTTTGATTGGCCAATATTTACTTCTACATTTTAAGGGTATATGTACTTTAATTAACATACGATTCATTTCAAACACATAGCGTTTAGACTTGTAGGCTTTCTTGAGGTGTAACTTCGAAATTTAGTTCCGAGTGGACATTCTTGATCAAGACAACACAGACGCTGGGAGGTCAAGAAGCCATATATTATTGTTGTTTTGAGTTTAGCATCTACAAAGGAATGGTGCGTTATTATTTTCTACAACATTTAATTGTTGAGAAATCATGTGTGTTCTATGTAATTAGCAGAAATAAAAGATCATCTGATACAAAACTACAAAGATTAGCTCTACAACATATCGATGGAATTTTGTTTGTAAACATATTGAAGAATATACCGGTATACATTAGTTTGGAGCACACTTACAATAACATTTTATATTCTTTCTGTTTTTTATTGTTGTAAAACTCCCGTGCCGTGTCTCAAGAGTGATTATGAACTCGATCGGGATGATTTGGTCTCCAGAATCATGGTACAAGGTATTCGTTTGATTCTCCTACAAGAGAGCACATTGGTTGAAAATAGTCCTTTTGTAAAATGAGTTCTTGACCAATGACCACCCACAAAATGTTCTCATGTTCTATCTGAAATTTGCACTAAGCGTGAACCAATTTTAGATTGTTCTGCAGTACCGCTAGAGACAATGTTACCAGCGTCCTTCTCCTCGAGTAAGGCCCAACATGTTACAAAATCTTCCCACCATCAACCTCACGAAAACTGTCAACACAGCTTGTGGCATTGAGGATGGTGTTGCCAGCTTGTCAACATGTAGAGCGTGCCACCAAAGAAACCATCTCCTGCGGAGGCCACATGTAGCCGCACGCCGATGCCAACGTACTATTCGGAGGTGTGATAGGAGCACTGAGTGCCATAATGCGTGAACCTTGATGTACATCCAAGAACAAACATCGACTACTTATATATCCAGTGTTAGCTTTTGGTAGTACTGGTCTTCAACAACATGTACTTTTGTGAGGCATACTCCTCGCTCACCATGACAAAAGGCAGGCCATCAACATCGCCATCTACTCGGGCTTGGCATAGTCTTAGCGCATCTTCAACTTGAGTAGACGCAAACCTCAACATCATCCATGTGAGCCACGAGAGGATACCACCCACTAAACATACGACCATCCCCGGGCACAGAGAGAACACAAAGGAAAGACATGGGAGGGTAGGAGAGAAAGGGATCCGCAGCAACGCACGGGCACACAACTAGTCCTTTATGATATCAGAGCCAAGAGGTCTTGAGTTCAAGACTCTGCTCATGTGGTATTTCAAAAAGATAAAATTCGGCAGCCTACACCAAACCACGCCAAGGTCTAAAATAGCTTATACGTGAGGAGGGAGTGTTTAATATAAATATAGCGCCTAGTTTCTTTTTATAAAATTTGTCTTTCGGTTAGGCGAGCTCATAGACTTCCTGCACAAGAATGGTGAGGTGCCTCCTCAACATTTCCTTGCGGTTTGTGTTGTCCATGATCCACAAGATCTTCAACCTCCCCATTTCTCTTCCCTTGCGAGCCATTGCTTCTATTTTTGGTGTCTAAGGAGAAGAGAGATAGTTGGGCCCATTTTTTAGCAGAGAATTATATGGAGTCATAAAAGTTGTGAAATTTGGATTTTGAAGATATGTGTATATATGCTCCAATATGTAGGGCAAATCTACGGGGAACAAAAACATTAGAGACAATCAATAAAGATTTCATTTCTGGTGTCTTTCACCCTTAGAATCCTGGGTTATCCTCATTTTGGGAAAAATGTGAATATTAATACTTTTCAGATAGAGGAAATGCAAAAACATTTCATCACGAGTGTCTTTCACACTCATACCGAAGTTATCCTCCTTTTCCAGAAAAAATGTGTCTTTCACACTCATATATATTTCCAACTTTCACGTATGTACTTCGCCATATGTAAGAGAAAAAATCCCTCACACAGTCACAAGTCACATGTATGTACATTATTTGACCGTTAATCTTAATGATTCAATCGTGTGTGGACATGCATGAGCATGCATACATGCATGATGGATCATGGATAGTCGTGTTTTAGCTCCTTTCTAGGCATATAGTGTCTATGCGTGTGGCAACCACATTTTTCTTCTAACTACAACAGAAATGCGAGGGCATGATATTTTGATTGGCCAATATTTACTTCTATATTTTAAGGGCATAAGTAATCTAATTAACACAATATTCATTTCAAACACATAGCGTTTAGACGTGGAGGCTTTCTTGAGGTGTAACTTTGAAATTTAGTTCTATATATGATTATGTTTGTAAGAAATACCTCTAAACAACTTCATTTTTTTGTATATTGTCTTTTGGTATATAATATTTTTCATAAAAAACATGTTTGAGTGTCTAAATGCATGCATACTTTTGGGAAACAATGGAATTCACGGTGCTCGGTACAAAAATATATAATTGATTATCCAAATAGACAATTTTAAACCTTCTTAGAGCATCATTTTTGTGTGATTTGTGCAAAGAACACTGAGAATTTCATCTCATGATGAATCTTTGCAGTACAATACTCGGAAAAAATTCTCAAAAGATTCTTTTTATTAATTGACTATTCATGAGTGTGATGCCCATGTACTCTTCATGAGGGTGCTTATGAGCTTCGAAATCGAATTGAATTTCTCAACTTCTACTATATCTTATGTTTCTTCCTCCCATATCTTACAGTAGTACATATTTTTTCTGCCACAAACATGTTTGAGTTTCTACATAGTGCATAGTTTCATCGAGAAATGACATTCGTGGTGCTTGCTGTGTAAAAGATAAAACAGGTGATCAAAAGACTATTTATAAGCCCTTTAGAGCATCTATTTTGTGTTCTTTGCACAAAGCACCGAGGATGTCATTTCATGACAAATTTTGCACGTAAACGTAGGCCAGTCAAACATTCTTCTTGGGGAAAACCCAGATTTTGGATATATTATTCATGAGGGTGCGTATGAACTCGGGAGCTGAGTCAAATTTCTCACTTGCATCACAAAACTAAATGCATTATTGTACTCCAACGATAAAAATTATTATGCTAAAATTTGTCAGGAACATTGCTACAACTCTTATATTAATAAATATGTCTCTAAATTTGATTGGTAAATAAGACTAAAAATGCTAAATGACAAAAAAACTAGGGAATTCTTTAGTTGCACACACCATTGAACTGCATCATTTTCGGTTCCTGCTGTATGACCTTGTACATGTTGGCTGAAAAAAAATTATCAGTAATCATGCCCATGAATAGTAATGTCCAAACGAATTATAGACTCCGTCGGGATATCTGCAGTGTAATGATCGAGCATCATTAAGTTTTAAGTCCAAATGAATTATAGAATCTTTTTATTTCAGCTTTTGATGCACTTTCGTTAATCTACAACCTATGTGGAGAAAACAATGAAATCACATTTGAAGTTTTAAAATCAGGGAGATCAAAGTTCTTTTTTGGAGGAAGATAAAGTACTTAATATTGGGGAGCCTTCCGGCTGGATGATTGCGATACATGATGAGGTTTTTCTCATCTGGCTTTGTTGCAAACAAATGAAATCCATAACCTTTAATATTGACCACCTTTGAACTATAAAAAGCAAAAGGGTCTGTGCAACAATTGAATTTAACATGTTGAATAATAGACTATATATAGACCCTTGTTATTACATGTTTCTCTGTTCCCTTGTTGCTAATATGAAGTCACCGAAATAAATAGATTAGTCCATCTTGTATATGCATATTGCATTGTGTCTTATACATATAACAAGAGATAGAAAAAACTACCACATGCGCCTACCTTTGGAATCTGTATAGAAGGAAAATTATGGATTGATCTTGCACGGCAGACACATGGGGCAAGATTGAAAGTTACCATGTTGAATTGCATTGTACGGGAACGGGAAATAACGTGAAGGCAACCGGCCGGCACGGCCGGCAAAGGGCATCAGGCTAGCGCCATGAGAGGACTTGGGAGAAGTTGCTGATGTCGATACACATGAGGGCCAGCCGGTCAAAAAGGGTTCGGGTCCAGTTGGTTGCGACACGCCTTCGGACTGTTTTGTATTAAATCATAAAATCAACTATTCCCAAAAAACGTAAAATCAACTACTCCCCTTGGGTACCTGTAGTTTTTAAGTTATATGCAAAGGATTAGTATGTGCTATCTTCTTAAACTCTACATGGATATGAGCCCAGCTTGCCTCGTTCACGATGTTGAATATAAATATATTGTCTAGTTTCTTTTTACCGGATCGATGTTTTAGTTAAGTTGGCTAGTGCTTAAATCTTTACTAATAAATTCAAAGTTGGCTAGTGCATAAATCTTTACTAATAAATCTTTACCGGAGCGTAGGCCAAAGATAAGAGCGTGAACACGGTAGTCACAAGAACAAGGTCCAGGAGACGTCGTCGAGGCGTTGTTGCCACGGATGAGCCGATGGAGGTCAAGGAAGTGAGAAGCAGCTTAATATGTCTCTTGTTGGCCATGGATCACTGTCATACAAGATCAACCATGACTCCAGTAGGTAAGTGGAAGACAATGATGGTTGGTTCCTGATCTTGAATAAGCTCGTGCATGATGCTTCGCGGGGCTCTCGTTGTCCATGGGATCTCAGCATACAAGATCAGCCGTGGCACGAGCAGGTTAGGAGGTGATAAGACGGTGGGTTTCAGTTCCTGGACAAGCTCGTCCATGGTCTCCCATAAGGAGCGTCATAGTAGAACTGGAGGCTGGAGTAGAACTGAACTGCTGCAATTTTTTGAAGATCCAAATAACCCTACCAGTTTCTATTTATTTTCCAATAATGTATTACTCAAAACTTAGGAACTACAATCTCTATGGCACGTTCTCAATAAACCATCAGGACCGAGGCAAGCCACACTACCGTTCGAGCATTAGTTTTAGCAAGAACCATCATAGGTTGTTGACTACATAGATGGAGGATTGCACCTAGATGCCTGACTTCGTATCCCACCCTCTCCTGCTGATCCCTTTATGCGTACTTGAAGCCTGATCATTTTTCTCGTAGACCGCCCCTGATGTGACCCGTTAGCCCATATCTAATACTTAGTAAAGCCCTTCCCTACCATTATAGTAGGTAGCTAGGAACATCAATAGGGAAAGCAAGAAGCCTTAGAGAGCTTCTAGGCAAGGAAAGGAAGGGAAGCTAGGTCCCTAAGGGCAATCACTCAGAGAACAAATCAAACTATTCAATTCAAAGAACTAACAACTGCAGTCCCAAGGAACGAATTGGTTGAGTTTCCCAGGAAATGATTACTACCATTCTGGCATCTGCATTTTAACTCATGATAGATGAATGATGGAACTTAATCTTTGTCTACTAGAAGTAAGCTTCTTTCCCTCATGTGATTCTCCTTGATTTTTTAGTACCATCGCTTACTTGTCCTCCTCGACCACCATCGGTCAAGGAAGTGAGAAGCAGATTCATGTGGCTCTTGTGATTCTCCTTAGTTTTAATATATATGATCAATGCATAACGCCATACATTATTGTTGTTTTGAGTTTAGCATCTACAAAGGAATGGTGCATTATTTTCGAGGATAGTTTCAATCAATATATTAGAGCAGAAATAAAACAATGAGCACATGCACAGGTGACACAAGGATTTACGTGAAAAAACCTCCTCAAGGTGAGGAAGAAAAAACCACGGGTGCGGACCAACCGGTCCACGCGAGCTTCATTATGAGCAACATGGCTACAGAGTCTTCTCTAGAACATCTAGAGATATACAACACACTCAGCATGTTGCCAACCGGCAAAAACAACAACAACCAATTAAGAGAAAGATTACAGCAAAGTAGAGTATCTCAGTTTCTGTCTTCTTCGGTAATCAGAAACTGCTCTTAAACCGCAGATGCAATCAGTACCAAACTTGGTAGACAAGCTGACATACGAGTAGCCAACATACACACCAAATTTTACGTCAATCGGATACCGTTTGCCTTCCCAAACTGTTCATCTACCAAAACTGCTCTGTGCTGAAACTGCGGCAGTCCGAACTGAATAAACCGCTTCCAAATCTGAAACTACACTATCCCAAACCTCAAACCAGCCAACCAGATCGAAGTATTCAAAGCAAGGAACTATCTCACCAAGTTTGGAGTCAATCCAAGAACCTTTGAGCCTCCAAACATCAGCTTGAAGACAGTTCGTTCAGATCTCAGAAATTTGGACATAAATCACCTCTCCTTCTTCCTCTCTTCTCACTAGGTTGTGATGTTCTTGCATGTTCTCTCACCCTCTCTCAGCAGCAGCCATTTTGGCTTGCTTCTCACACTTGCTCACTCTCTGATTGAGACACGCAGAGTGTCTCACACACAACCACCAAGGGTAGCTAGGGTTTTTTTCTACTCCTCTCCTAAGGAGCACCTCAGCTGTTGGATACGAACATCGATCAACGGTTAAAACGTGTTGGACTTCACGGACTGATGTTGGGCTACCAACACACCTCCATGTGGAGGGACATTGCCTAGCAAACTCCCCCTCTCAACATCATGGACGGTCTCACTGCCACGGCAGTCATGCCGGCGAGCCGACGGCATACCTCGAGCTTTCCTCTTGTCACCTCCTTGGTTAACATATCAGCCCCATTATCATCTGTGTGCACCTTCTCAATTTGCATTTTCTTGGAATTCAGCACATCTCGAATCCAATGATAGCGCACATCAATATGCTTCGACCTCAAAAGAAAACTTGCATTCTTACTCAGGTGAATGGCACTTTGGTTGTCACAAAACGGCGCATACTTGTCTTGGTTAAAACCAAGCTCACAAGCCAATCGTTTCAGCCACAATAGCTCCTTGCTCGCCTCAGTTACTGCGATGAACTCGGCCTCAGTTGTGTTCATCACCACACACTTTTGCAACCTGCTTTTCCATGCCACTACCCCCCTAAATGGGTAATCAAATAACCTAAAGTAGACTTCCTTCCATCGACATCTCTAGCCAAGTCTGAATCTAAATATGCAATCAGCTTGGGCTCACTACCACCAAAGCAAAGCTTCATATTAGTGCTGCCCCGGAGATACCTCAAAATCCACTTCACGGCTTCCCAATGTGGTTTTCTTGGATTGGACATAAATCTTCTCACAGTACTAACCGCTTGAGCAATGTCAGGCCGTGTGCACACCATAGCATACATCAAATTCCCAACTGCTGAAGCATAAGGAACTTTCTGCATTTCCTTTTCCATCTCTTCATTGGAGGGACATTGCTTTTTACTCAACTTGAAATGAGCTGTGAGTAAACAACTCACTTCCTTTTCCTTGTCCATCTTGAACTTGCGAAGTACCTTCTCAATATATTTCTCTTGAGACAAGTACAACTTGTTGGATTTTCTATCTCTCTCAATTCTCATGCCGAGAATACACTTTGCTGGACCCAAGTCTTTCATGGCAAAACTTTTTCTCAACTCTTTCTTTAGCCTAGCAATTCTTGAGACATTCTGGCCAACAATCAAGATATCATCCACACAGAGCAATAACATGATAAAATCATCACTTGAGAACCTCTAAATAAACACACAATGGTCTGAGCTACACCACTTGAAGCCTTGCTCCCCCATGACAGATTCAAACTTTATGTACCATTGTCTTGGTGCTTGTTTCAGGCCATAGAGACTTTTCTTCAATTTTCACACATAGTCTTCTTTTTCTTTAACAAGAAACCCCTCAGGCTGCTCCATATAGGTTTCTTCCTCCAACTCTCCATGAAGGAAAGCTGTCTTCAGATCCATTTTCTCAACTTCCAAGTTGAGACTTGCTGCCATGCCAAGGATCATTCGGATTGATGTCATCTTCACCACCAGAGAAAATATTTCATCAAAGTCAATACCTTTTCTCTGCCTGAATCCTTTTACAACTAGCCTGTCCTTGTACCGTGGATGTGACGTGTGCTCTTCTTCCTTGATTCTGTAGACCCACTTGTTCTTTAGAACTTTCTTGCGCTTGGGCAACTTCGCCAGCTCATAAGTATGATTCTTTTGCATGGAATCCATCTCTTCTTGCATAGCCTTATTTCACTCTTTTTTGTTCTCATCTTTCATTGCATCTTGAAAGCACTCAGGTTCTGAACCATCAGACAATAACACCACATATTGGTCTAAATCGTACCTGGTGGAAGGAACACGGCCTCGACTAGACCGTCTGAGTGGAGCAGCTGGTTGACTATATAGTTCAGGTGCTTGCTGATCATGATCATCTTCTTCAACATCATACTCTTGCTGTCGGGGAGCATCCTCACCTGTACCACTATGTGCATCACCTTGCACATCTTCTACATCATCATCTTTAGCTTCTTCTTCAAATAGATCTGCAGGAACTGGGTCAGAGTCAGATCTGTCTTGCTGTTGATTTCGAGGAGGAACATGCAACAGAACTTGCACCGGAGCCTGCACCTTTGTCTCCACAATATCCTCAATTTTTTTGTCTTCAACAAACACAACATCACGGCTTCTCACAACCTTTCTTCCTATTGGATCATACAACTTATAGCCGAACTGATCACCTCCATAGCCAAGAAATATACAATATCGGGTCTTTGAATCAAGCTTTGACCTTTTATCTTGAGGGATATGAACAAAGACCTTGCACCCAAAAACATTCAGGTGCTCATACGAAATGTCCTTGTCATGAAAGACCCTGTTTGGAACATCTCCCTACAGTGGATAACTTGGTGAGAGATTAATAAGATAAATCGCAGTCGACAAAGCCTTACCCCAATAATGTTTAGGCAGCTTTGCACTCGATAGAAAGCATCTAACTCTCTCAACAATTGTCTTGTTCATCCTCTTAGTAAGACCATTCAACTGTGGTGACTTCAGAGGAGTAAATTGGTGCCTAATTCCCTTCTCCTTGCAATAGGCATCAAATGGTCCAATATACTCTCCCCCATTATCAGTGTGAATGCACTTTATCTTCTTCTCGGTTTCTCTCTCAACTGAGACTTGGAATTGCTTGAACATACTTAGTACTTGGTGTTTGTTCTTCAAAACATAGACCCAAACCTTCCTGGAAAAGTCATCAATAAATGTGACAAAGTACTTTGCTCCACCCAATGACCTCACCGACATTTTACAAACATTGGAATGTATCAAGTCCAGCACCTCGGCCTCCTTGTGAGGAGGTTAACTCTTGAACACAACTCTATGTTGCTTCCCCGCTAGACAATCTGAACATTTCTTGATGTGAACACCCTTCACACCTTTCAACAGATTTTTGTTTACTAGCACCGTCATCCCCTTCTCACTCATGTTCCCAAGTCTCTTGTGCCATAAGGCACACGCATCCTCTTTCTGCAATGCATTAACACAAGCAGTAGAAAGCTTAGCATGAACATGATACACAACTGAAACCATGTTACCTTTTCCAACAATCATATTTTCTTTGGTGAGCTTGTATTGTTCATTTCCAAATCTGCTCAAGTACCCATCTCTATCAAGCAATCCAACTGAGATAATGTTGAGCCGAAGGGCCTCAACATGCCTCACCGACTTGAGGAATAGTGTCGTACCATTTTCAGTCTCCAAGTGCACATCCCCTCTTCCAATGATTTTTGCTCTATCATTATTTCCCATCTTCACAACACCAAAATCACCTATTGTGTAGTTGGTGAAGAGCCCTCTACGAGGTGTAGCATGTATGGTAGCACCGCTGTCCGGAATCCAAGTCATCTCATGTAGCATCCCAATTGTCTAACAATTGTAATGCTACTTGGTCTAGTAATATAATGGCTACTTCCTACAGATAATTGTTGCATCATAATTATATCATGCTCATGCCATCATGCCACCTTGCATTTGAGCATCATATAAAACCCTTTTCTTTTGGTTCTTCTCTCATATGCATTATTAATTGTATTTGCCTCTTGATATTGTATTTGGTTATTGATATATTCTTTAAATGCCCAAGTTGAGTTGGGGGCATATCTTTTATTCCACTCCTCCATTTCCTTTTCACCACCTTATAATTCCACCATCCCATTACCCATGAGCTTGTATTTCTTTTCTTTTGATTTTATTTCTAGCTCATGTGGGTTGGGGTGGACCTAATTCTATAATTTCTTTTGCTTGGCCTTTATTCCACTTCTTGGGGATGCATAAGAATAATGCCATGTTATTATTTTGTTTTCACAAGAATTTAAACATGGCATTTAATGTTTTGCATGGGCCATGCAACCATCATCATCACCATTTCCTTCCTTTTGGTTTTTCTTTGCTTTGAGTGGAACCTTCTCTTGTGAGATCTTTTCTTTTTCTCTCTTCATCTCTACCTCATCAAGCCACTCTCACATGTGTAATGCCATGCATGGTCATGGAAAATCCTTCCTGTCTCCATATTTTTCCCCCACACTTGATTAAGTCATGCTCATGCATCTTTTAATTCTTACACACTCCCTCACCCCTTCATCTTGTCTTGATCTATAAGCATGTGTTAAAAACCTAAAAACTTCTAAATAAAACCCTAACCCTAGCTTCCTCCCTTATCCTCTCTTTCTAAACCCTAAACCTAACTACCACCTCTCCATGCCGAGCACCTAGCTCCCTCCCTCTCTCATTCTTCCTCTCTCTCTCTACCAGGCTGGCCCCACCCAGCTACCCTCCTACCCTAACCCTAGCACCATCCTAACCGAGCCACTACCCCATTTCTAACCCTAGCCTAATCTACACCCGAGCCCCTCTCCTCTCTCTTTCTCTCTCACTGCCGGGCCTGTCCCACCTGAGCCCCCGCCTTGCCCTCTTCCTGGCCCACCTGCCATGCCCTACCTGGCCAAGACGAGCTCCAGCTTGAGCACGTGAGGAGGAGGGTGAAAAGGTGGCCGAAGCCACTTTATCTACCCTGATTCCCACGGATGCCTCTCCTCTCTCCCTCTCGCTTTACCTCCTTCCCCACGCCTCTTGGCATCGCCCAGATCCACTCTAGGCCCTGCCCTCTCCCCTCTGTCTTCTTCACAGACGACAGCTCCCTCGCCAGCCACCGCCAGTACCCCCGGTGTCTCTTCGTTCCGGCCAGCACGCGCGTCGTGGAAGTGGTCGAGGAGACCAAGGACGACCCCCTGCTTCGCCCAGTACACGCCAACGAGGAGGAGGAGCACCAGGATCGCCAGGACCAGCGCTGCCCCGACGAAACCCTAGATCTCCGGCCACCAGCCTCGTCGTCAATCTGCTGCGCCCCACCCTGAACCGAGCCCTCCATCGAGCCCGCGGTGAGCCTTTTAACCTCCCTGACATCCTCGTGTCCTCCGTCGCACGCTAGCCTCGCCGGGCGTTTGACCGAGCACTCTCGGTGCGTGGTGGCCGCCGGTGTTCGCTCGTCACCGCGCCTCGTCACGACATACCTAGCCCTCGGCCACCCTCCTATCAACTCCCCTAACCTAGCCGCACTGGTTCCACCCCATAGCACGCACGCCCAGGTCCCCAGTTCGAGCCCCCGCGCCGCGCCCTATCGCTGTCGAGCACGGGAAGCTCGTCAGATTCGTCAGAGAAGATCTACAGGGCGCTGTGGCCGTTTTACAGTTAGCCCCCCCTTTTATCTCGCGCTCAACCCACGGTCCATCCGACCCCACCTGCCAGCCGCTGTGTAAATCTTACAAAAACGCCCCCGCAGTTTTTGCACATCAACCCGCGCCCCAGCACGGCCCCACCTGGCAGCCTCTGCGCGTTCGGCCGTTGTCACGTGGGCCTCTAGCCGCTGGCCCACCTGTCATCCGCAGTGGCTAGCCAGTCCCGGTGTGAGAAAAGCCCGCGTCTGTGCAACGTTGACCACTGGGCCCAGTTTGCGTCGGCCCCATCTGTCAGTGGCTTGGGCTGGAATATTCTGGGTGTAAAAAGTTCTGGCGAATTCCTGTTTAAATAAAAATGATTTCAGTAATTGTTTAAATTCAAATTCAAACCAGATTTTAAATAACTTTTAAAATACAAATCCAAATAATACAAATGATATATGGTTTGGAATCAGAAAAATGTGAGGTTTTCAAATATGCTATTCAAAATATTTTTTGACCACTTTAAAATTTCGAGATAAATAAAATTACAACGAAATGCCCTTTTTCTTAATAAATTAATAACTTTAAATCTATAACTCCAAATTGGGCAAATAATATGTCTAAATCAATCAGCACGACGAGCCCGTTCTATATATGCAGTCCTTGTTCTGAATTGAAGCATGCATCATGCCATATTTTAAAATCAGAACTGTTTATGACAATAAAACTTGGCTAAATAATTAATAAAATGCTTTATTCCTGCACCACACCTCACCCTTGCCATGCTACTTTAATGCCATGTAAATTGTGCATCATCCATCATGGCATGCTTGTTTGCTTGTCGCATTCTAATTCATATGCTTGTGCACTTTATTTATGTTGGCCCTTGTTTGTTTGGTTCTTCTTCGAATAGACGCCCAGCAGGAGAATTACCAGGAATCACAGGAGTACTACCCAGATCCATCTCTCGCTTCAACTGAGCTGCCAGGAAAGCACTACCACATGCTTGCATACATATAGTACCTATTGCCTCTATCTTATTCTTGCATCATTGAGTCGCGATTGCATTAAATGGAATCCCAAGTACTGCATAGCCTTTACTTTTAAACCCCACCGAAGCTTGTTCCTCCATCCCATGAGCCATTACTACAGGAGTTGTTTGAGCCATGCGAGTCGTAGAAAAGCATGTGTAGGGTATGTGAGTGTCTGATGAATAATGAGGTACCTAAACAACATAACCTGAGTAGTAAAGGGATAACTAATGAAAGAGGCACCGGTGAGCAATATCTGCGATTTGGTTTTTCATGCTCACTTGTGTCCCGTAGGACCCCGAGTACTTGATTCCTGTTCCTTGTTTATTCGCACTATCCACATCCGGGAGGCCTTATGGACCCCCCTGAGTCAGAGCTTGATTCATTCTTATTTCTTGGGGCCACAATTAGTTTGGGGCTTTATTACTATCCTGTACTTATGCCATGTTACTGTTTTATTAATATTGTGCGAGGAGCACCTATACTGTTTTGGATCGTGACACGTTTTCGCTGTATTGACAAGCCCAGTCACATTTTTGGGTTCCCAGTCGTTTACCGCCATCCACACAAACCTTGGGTCTGTCTCGGAGTCGGCCAACTTCGTTGCGGGTAGCTTAATGGGGTGGCCCCCTGAAATATTTCTGAATCCTATGATTGCTTTGTCTTGAATGCCTCGTTGGGTTTTGTTTTGGTTTTCCGAGGATGATCGAGTGTGTGTTGCTATTCGTGCACCCCTGCAGGGTAAATCTTTCTGAAAGCCGTGTCCACGGTTATGGACGACTTGGAGCACAGTTTCTCGATCATAGACAAGAATAACTAAAGTACCGCTTTTTTAATTTGACTAAGTACTTGACTAGTAAATAGTGCAACACTCATGGAATGGTTAATAAAACTGCCAACGGATGATGGGGGTTGTTCGTCTGCTTCCTCGTTGGTAAGCGAGGAGGAGGATGGATCTGTTAATTATACTGTTATAACTGTTGTTCTTAATTAATGGACATCCGTCTATCATTGGTTAGGCGGATGGTTAGCGAGTATCTATAGACTTGTTAGATATTATCTTTTGCTGCAGTTGCGTCACCCCAGGTTGTGTCCCCTTTAGTGGCATAAAGACTTGCTGAGTACCCCTAGGGTCTCACACGATAAATTGTTTGATTCAGATGAACAGGTGTATTCGCAAGATGGATACTGGGTGGAGGAGACATATGATGTTGGCAACGATCACTCGGTGTAGAGATTCCGGGAACGGGGATCCGTGAGATCTGTGGGCGAGATGTGTTTATTTATGTGGCATCTTATGCCGATTTGCTTCTTATCCATACTCGGATCTTGTTTTTCCGCTTCCGCCTGATACTCTGATGTTTGTTGTATGAGGAGCTATCCTAAAATATTATCTCTATCTAGGATATTTGAATCTTGCCATATGGCGTTGCAGTATTTCTATTTCTTTTAGATGGAATGGCTCTGAGGACTGTTGTATGTGGCTTGCATACATACTCATTTGTGTATGTAGTTGATCCCTTCGCCTGCCAATTACGCCGCTCGTTCTTGTCCCGATGTTCTGAAAGTGGTTAGGACGGCCGAAAGGTCTACCGTGAGTGGCCCTGGGCCCCACCGTACTATTTTAACCACTTTCGTTCATCCAGGCATGTAACTAAGAGCGTAATTCACCGAGGTAGTTTCATCTCATGACCATTTGCAAGGCTGATGGTATCATCAGGAACTACCGTGATCCGCTCCTTAGTGGTGGAAACATTGCTGCCATCATGTTCTTCATGCATGAGAAACATGATCTCCTCTACCACAGCAATTCAGCCTCCCTCACTGTCATTGTCACTGTTATTGTCGGTCTGTTTCTAAACTTCCTTCTTTTTCTCTTTGTCTTTCTTCCATTGTTCACAATGCCACTTGATGTGGCCCTTCTCATGGTAGTGATGGCATATAACACTAGCATACTTGTATTTGCCTCTTGATTTGCTTCTACTTCTTTCTCCTCCCTTACTTAGACCTTTACTCTTGCTTCTCCCCTGTGACTCGGTCACTAACATTTTAGAATGTGAGGAAGAACCGTCCTTATCAGGAATTTTTATGGACTCTTCATTTAGTACCTTGGTCTTCACAAGGTTCCAAGTGACAACTCCATTAGGTGCCAAATTGTACACGATGACCTTAAAGGCTAGTGTCTGGTAATGAGCCAAGTAGCAGCAAGGCTCGCACTTCATCTTCAAATGTAATTCCCATTGAAGATAGCTGATTTAAAATGCCCTGCAATTCATTTACATGATCTGAAATTGGAGTGCCCTCTTTGTACCTCAAACGCATCAATTTCTTGATCCAGAACATCTTGTTAGTACCTTCTTTGCGGGCATACAACTCCTCCAATTTTTGCCATAAGGTAGGTGCATGTGTTTCTTCAATGATATGGTTCAAAACATTGTCATCCACCCATTGTTAGATGAACCCATAAGCTTGAAGATAAAGTACCTCCCATTGACCTTCTTTCATATCACTGGGCATCTTAGTGGAGAATACTGGTATCTAGTAATCCTTCACATATAACAAGTCCTTCATCTTGCACTTCCAAGATTGATAATTTGTACCATTCAAAGAAATCATTTTGTTGGTATTCACTTCCATCTTTCACCACAAGCAAATGCAATCAGCCCAAAACAAACCTTGCTCTGAAACTGAATACAAACTGAACCTCAACTCTGATACCACTTTGTTGGGGGAGCAAGAGGATACACAACCTCCCTGCTCTGCATGCGGTGAACCTTCGAGGATAGTTTCAATCAACAGATATGTAGCGGAAATAAAACAATGAGCACATGCACAGGTGACACAAGGATTTACGTGGAAAAACCTCCTCAAGGTGAGGAAGAAATAACCACGGGTGCGGACCAACCAGTCTACGCGAGCTTCACTATGAGCAACCTAGGTACAGTGTCTTCTCTAGAACATCTAGAGATATAGAACACACTCAGCATGTTGCCAACCGGCAACAACAACAACAACAACCACTTGAGAGAAAGATTACAGCAAAGCAGAGTATCTCAGTTTCTGTCCTCTTTGGTAATCAGCAAACTGCTCTTAAACCACAGATCCAGTCAGAACCAAACATGGTAGAAAAGCTGACATACGAGTATCCAACATACACACAAAATTTCAGGTTAATCGGGCATAGTTTTCCTGCCCAAACTATTCGTCTACCAAAACTGCTATGTGCTGAAACTGCAGCTGAATAAACCGCTTCCTAATCTGAAACTACACTGACCCAAACCTCAAACCAGCCAACCATATTGAAGTACTCAAAGCAAGGAACGAGCTCACCAAGTTTGGAGTTAATCCAAGCACCTTTGAACCTCCAAACATCAGCTTGAAGACAGTCCAGTCAGATCTCAGAAATCTAGACAGAAATCACCTCTCCTTCTTCTTCCTCTCTTCTCACTAGGTTGTGGTGTTCTTGTGTGTTCTCTCACCCTCTCTTAGTAGCAGCCACGTTTTCTTGCTTCTCACACTTTCTCACTCTCTGATTGAGACACGCGGAGTCTCTCACAAATAGCCACCAAGGGTGGCTAGGGTTTTCTTTTCTACTCCCCTTCCAAGGAGCACCTCAGCCGTTGGATACAAACATCGATCAATGGTTGAAATGTGTTGGACTTCACGGGCTGATGTTGGGCTACCAACACACCTATATGTGAAGGGACATGTCCCAGCACAATGCATAACGTACAAAAATATTAGTGCCAAGTGGACCTTCTTGATCAAGACAACACAGACGCTGGGAGGTCAAGAAGCCATACATTATTGTTGTTTTGAGTTTAGAATTTACAAAGGAATGGTGCGTTATTTTCTACAACATTTAATTGTTGAGCAATCGCGTGTGTTCTATGTAATTAGCAGAAATAAAAGATCATTTGACATAAAACTACAAAGATCAGCTCTACAACATATCGATGGAATTGCGTTTGTGAACATATTAAAAAACATACCAGTCTATATTAGTTTGAAGCACAGTAACATTTTATTTTATTTCTATTTTATATTGTTGTAAAACTCCTGATGCTAAAGTGATTCTGAACTCGATTGGGATGATTTGATCTCCAGACTCATGGTGCAAAGTATTCGTTTGATTCTCCTACAAGAGAGCACATTGGTTGAAAATAGTCCTTTTGAAAAATGAGTTCTTCTTGACCAATGACCAACCTCAAAATGTTCTCATGTTTCAACTGCAATTTGTAGGGAAATATTTTTATATCCCCTCACTAAGTGTGAACCAAATTTGGATTGTTCTGCAGTACCACTAGAGACAATGTTACCAATGTCTTTTATGTCGAGTAAGGCTCACCATGTTACAAAATCTGCCCACCATCAATCTCACCAAAATTGTCAAGGCAGCTTGTGCCAATAAGGATGATGTTGCCAGCTTGTGAACATGCAGCGGGTGCCCCTGAAGAAATCATATCTAGGGGAGGCCACATGCCGCACCCTGCTGTCGACGTACTATTCGGATGTGTGCTAGGTTCACTGAGTACCATGATGCGTGAACCTTGATGTACATCCAAGAACAAACATCGACTACTCCTCCAGTGTCATCTTTCGATAGTACTGGTATTCACCAACATGTACTTTTGTGAGGCATACTCCTCGCTCACCATGACGATGGGCATGCCACCAACATTGCCGTCTACTCAGGCTTGGTAGTCTTAGCGCATGTTCAACGTGAGTAGACGCAAACCTCAACATTATCCCCATGAGCCGCGATAGGATACCACCCAATAAACATACGACCATCCTCGGGCACAGAGAGAACACAAAGCAAAGACATGGGAGGGCAAGATACAATGGGATCCGCAACAATGCGCAGGCACACAACTAGTCCTTTATGATATCAGAGCTAAGAGGTCTTGATTTCAAGACTTTGCTCACCCGGTATTAAAAAAAGAAAAAAATCTATGGCCTACACCGAACCACGCTATGGACTAAAATATCCTATACGTGAGGAGGGAGTGTTGAATATAAATATATTGCCTAGTTTCTTTTCATAAGATTGTTCTTTCAGTTAGGCGAGCTCGTAGACTTTCTTGAGGTATAACTTCAAAATTTAGTTCTATATATGTTTATATTCTGATACATGAGAATCATATATTTGTAAGAAATACCTCTAAACAATTTTGTATTTTTAATATTTTTCATAAAAAACATTTTTGAGTGTCTAATGGTGTGCATAATTTTGAGAAGCAATGGAATTCAGGGTGCTCGATATGAAAAAGATAAAATTGATTATCCAAATAGAAAAGTTTTAAGCCTTCTTAGAGCATTAATTTTGTCTGATTTTTCCAGAGAAAACTTAGAATTTCATCTCATGATGAATCTTTGTCGCACAATACTCGGAAAAAAATCTCAAAAGATTCATTTTTAATTGACTATTCATGAGTGTGATACCCATGTACTCTTGTTCATGCGGGTGATTATGAGCTTGGAAACCGAATTGAATTTCTCAACTTCTAGCATATCTTATCTTTCTTCATCCGATATCTTACACTAGTACATAATTTTTGTGCAACAAACATGCTTGAGTTTGAAAGGAATATGCCCGAGAGGCAATAATAAGTGGTTATTATCTTATTCCAAATTTATAATAGATGTTTATTTCTTATGCTATAATTATGTTAATCGGAAACGTTAATACATGTGTGTTTAATAAACAAAGAAAATATTCTTAGTAATGCCTCTCATTACACTAGCTTGTTGATTAACAGATGATCAAGGTTTCCTAATCATGAGCATTATTGTTAATAATGAAGTCCTGTCATTGGAGAATGATCTGATGAACATTCACCCATAGAGGTTTAGCAATACGATCATGTATTCAAAGTTTATACTGCTATCTCACTCTAAGTAACACTAACCTTAGACCATGAGATCACATCAATCACTAACACTAGAAGGGTACTTTGATTCCATCAAATATCACACCATAACAGGGTGATTATAAAGATGGCGTTGGGTATCTGGAAAGTGTTAGTTGAGGCTCATGGATCAAGATTAGGATTTGTCCATCCTGATGATGAAAATATATACTCAGGACCCTCTCAGTGATATCATATGGACATAGCTTGCAAGCAAGTGATAAGATCACTAAGCATGTTATATCACGGGAACGAGAAAAGACTACTTCTCGGTAACAAGATCGAAATAGGTATGGATGATACCAAATGATCGGATCTCGGACAAGTAAAATATAACGAGACAAAAGGAATTGGTTACTACGAAAAAGGTTCACGCGATAACTAGTTCATCATTGAGTAAGTGGGAGTCATTATGGATCTCTAGATCCTGCTGATGGTTCTTGATCAAAGAGAGTATCGGTCATGTCCACTCAGTTCACAAATCGTAGGGTGACATACTTAATGCTCGTCGACGCATTTGAGTGGATACAGAACGTAGGAGGAAATATTGGACAGTGCAAAAACTGTTTTGATAAAACTACCAGAATATTTTTGGTATATCAAAATATTGCAAGAGAATAAATTGTTGACGTGTTCATTAAATGAAGTACTCATTAAATGAAGTGTTTATTAAATTGATTAGCATTAAACCAAGTGAATTAAAGTGCTTTATTGGAAAGATCTTTGATTTTTTGAGTGGAAATTTAATGGGAGAAAGTGGCCTTGATTATTTGTGTGTGGAGATTCAACTAGTAATCAAGAGGGAATAGGTGGGGGCACCTCCTTTGGCTGCCGGCCATAGGAAGGGGCTGCCTCTCTCCCATATAAAAGGAGGGGTGGAGCTCCTCTCCTTTCAGTCATTCTCATCTCCTCTCATATGTCATTTGGTTGACATCTTCTCCCCCTTGCTAGCTTGTCCATTGCCACAAGTACGGTGCTTAGGCGAATCCCTGCTCAAGATCTTCTCCACCACCACCACCACCATGTCGTAGTGTTTCTAAAGTTAATGAGGATCCACTACTTCTGATGCCCAACTAGAGCAAGGGACGGAGGGTGTCATCACACTAAACATGTGACTGATTATGGTGGTGTTGCCCGTTTGTGGTGTTGATCGTCTTCGCGTCCTTGAGGACAGTCGAGTACAATCTACACCATCCACGTTTGTTTGCAGGAATGTTATCCCACTTACGGTCTTCGAGGGTGAGTCCTTCTAAAACCTTTACAAGTATCGCCTAGATTCGATCTTGGTTGTTGCAACCGTAGGACTTTTTTTATTTTCTATGCAATGAACCCCATCGATGGTATCAGAGCTATGTCTATGCATAGATGCTTTGTACGGTTAGAACACAAGGAGATGTGGATGTTGATGATCATGTTATTGCATACTTCGTGTATTTTGGATCATGGTGGCATGTTGGGATGAAGCGGCCTAGACCAACTTTACATGTTCTCACACATGAAACTTGTCCCACGTTTAACATGCAACTTGTATTGCATAAGTGGCTTAGAGGCTGTCTGTCTCTCCTAGTATAGTCATGACCTAATTCACAATGGTTTCCTAATAACTTGATTATCACCATTTTGGTTGAAGTTCGTAGGTAGAACGGTTCTTTCCTAGAAAGCCCATAGTCACGTAAAATATGCGAAAATAAATTAGAGATGTCTAACTTGTTTTTTTAGGGGCACGTGATGTGATATGGTCATTGATACAAAAATTGTTGTATGCAATGAGATTTATTGTAAGTTAAACAACCGGCAAGAGCCATATGGTTGTCTTTATATTTTTATGGCATGCGTGTTGTATATATCCATGAGATATATTATAATGGTGGAAACGATCATGATGAAGGCGCCATGGACCTTTGTGCCACACCTGTGGAATGATGGAGATCATACCATGACGTACAAAATGGAGATCGAATGTGAGAATGACCATATCATATTGATGTCTACGCATGCTTCTATTCTTGTAGACAATGTTGGGCCTCCAAGTGCAGAGGTTTGTAGAACAACAACAAGTTTCCCTTAAGTGGATCTCCCAAGGTTTATCGAACTCAGGGAGGAAGTGGTCAAAGGTATCCCTCTCAAGTAACCCTGCAATCAAGATACACGAAGTCTCTTGTGTCTCCAACACACCCAATACACTTGTCAGGTGTATAGGTGCACTAGTTCGGCGAAGATATAGTGAAATACAAGCAAAATGGACGATTATAAGTGGTAATTACAATCTTAAATAAGAGTGGCAGAAAGCAAACATATAATAGGACTGATTGTAAACGACGTTTCAATGCTTAGAAACAAGGCCTAGGGATCATACTTTCACTACTGGACACTCTCATATAAATATCTTCTCTTCATTATGCTACCTTGAACTACTCTCCGGTTGGACGATGTAGGGCTACAACAGCACACCTTAAAGTTCGCATTCCCCATCGAGATAACCCCTCACTATCACCTTGAGCGCTAGATGGTTCCAACAAACACCATAATCTCATAGAGACATCCAGCTCAAATTATACTCATGATAAGTATTTCTGTAACCTTAGCCAAAGTGCCACACAGTGTGCACACTGTCAACTTCACAGAAGTGGGGATAAGCAGAGATTAATTAAAGCACTTGAGTAGTAGAATAGATCTATATTACAAAGCTCATGATCTCAATAAGATCATGCATAGAGAGAGATGAACACATAGCTACCGGTAGAGCCCTTAGCCTCGAGAGAGAACTACTCCCTCCTCATCATGGTAGTCAGCAACGGTGATAGAGATGGCGGTGGAGTCGATGGAGATGGCTCTGGGGGCACTTCCCTGTGCCGGCAGGGTGCCGGAACAAAGACTTTTGTCCCCCGGATCTCCTCTTCGATGGCGGCGGTGCTGCGGAACTTTTCGTCGAATTCTAATCTGGTACTTAGGGTTTTCGCCTCAGGGGAATATATAGGCGAAGGGGCAAGGCAGGTGGAGGCCCGAGGGGCCCACACCACCTGGTGGCGCGCCTGGGGGTACCCATGCCACCATAGGGTGTGGCCGCCTCGGTGCCCTCCTCCGTCTCTGCTTTGGACTCCGTCTTGTGTCGGGAAAAATAGGAACTTCGGCTTTTGTTTTGTCCAATTCCGAGAATATTTCCTTACTAGCTTTTATGAAACCAAAAACAGCAGAAAATAGGCAACTGGCACTGAGGCATCTTGTTAATAGGTTAGTTCCATAAAATGTATAAAAATACCTCAAAGTGTAAACAAAACATAAGAAAGTTAATATAAAACTAGCATGGAGCATCAAAAATTATAGATACGTTTATGACTTATCAAGCATCCCCAAGCTTAACTCCTGCTCGTCCTCGAGTAGGTAAGTGATAAAAAGAATAATTTTTTAGGTGACATGCACCATCACAGTCGTGATCAAGGTATTGTAAAACATTGATAGCTGGGATCATAGTACTCTAACATAAACATGAAAGATATAGTTCTAACAATAAGACAAAGCAACTAAGTTGTAACAAGAAAAGGTACAAACAAAAGATCATGAATAACAATGCATTGAAAGACGTTTGTTTGTTTCACATGTAGAAAATATAATAAGAGTGGTATTCAGCTTGTCCCTCATGGTATAGCAAAACATAAATCCATAGGACACCTTCAAAGTTCATATGGGTGACTAGATACAAATAATTTAAGAGTAGGCAATACCGAAATTATGAATCAATCAATAAGTTTTCGGACAATGCACATTGAACTAAGAATGACAACTATGCTCTCTCAATTGGTGCATAAAGATGGAAGATGGAGACTCAACATAAAAAGATAAAAAAGAAAGGCCCTTCATAGAGGGAAGCAGGGATTTCAAGTTTCATAAAGAGCTTCCAAAAATTATGGTACTTATTAGCTTTCAGCTCTCATTGCCCCTATCATAAGCATCTTGAGGTGATTAAGGTTAAAGTGACACAAATATGAGGATATTCTTGACAAGTTATAAGTTGAAAATCTCATGCCCCTTGCTTACGAGTACCAAACCTCATGCTACTCAAGTTTAGTCACAAGTAAGTTCTTGTCATTGTAAGTACATGTGTATCATGGAGAACTACCAATAGGGTACCCCTTGCCCCATGACATAGGAGCTTTCCCATATCAAAATGACAAGGCAATAGACAATGAGCATCTCAACAATCTTTTTATTTTCTATTTGCATAGGTTTTTATTGAGGATGCTTCACAGAATGCTCACTATGGTTATGCTGCAAGTTTCCACCATGATTATGCATGGCTTAAGCTAGCCACCCAGGCGTTTCTCTAACACACATACAAACACCATGAGCTTACAAGCTCCCCTTTTATTTCACACCGTGGGGATGCATAAACAAAAGAGCATGATATCAACTGAATAATAAGTGCAAATTTAAAAGTGTTCCACATGGTATCATGGTTCTACTAATTCACAACTTATAAAGTTCAAGCATATAAGCAACATAGATGGACATAATGGTTCCAGTTTATTAAGTGCAAGAAAATAAAGTGTTCCATCAAGTTTGTGAGAGCTTTAATCACTAATTTTCACATAACAAGTTTAATTTCGAAGATAGATAAAAACATGAATATACTTGAAATGGTGTAACACACCATGCATAGGAATTTATAGTGGACTCTTTGGAATAACTTGGTTTCTTGGGAGTTGGATGCATGAGTAGAACTCATACTTGGTACAGGTGGAGGCTAGCAAAAGACTGGGAGCGACCAACTAAGAGAGAAATAATGGCTATAATCATGCAAAGCGACAAACATTATTAATTAAAGAATCAAGTGTAATTGCAAGTCAAAAACTAAATAAACATAGAGGCTATGGTGACTGGTTCATAGTCTTAACATGGTGTAAGCATGTGCCAAGTCAACCCAAGTAAATCATCAAAGGATAATACCACAATATTATGCTTTTGTATGCTAAAACAACGAATGATTCTTTCAAGGAACATTAAGCAATCTCAATTGTTTGAAACAAGTAATGCTACAACAATAATCACTAAGCATATGTTAAAAGCAACATCTAGCATGACATGATAAAGTCTAAGTCATAGTCAAAACAAGCTTCCTTTTGTACCACTATAAGCATGAAACTTCCTACTATTTTCCAACACCACTCAACTTATTTGAAACAACTCTCAAAGATAATAATCAATAAAGACCAGAGAGAATGTCTCACCCATAATAAGAAAACTAAAGCTAAACGCAGTGCTAGCAAAGGAGAACACTCACATAACAATAAGAGTGAAAACTAGAGGGTTCTAGGCAATGAATAACAGGGTGTGTCTCTCTCCAAAAGAAGTGTGTTGGGATCCAACCAACTTATTTCAGAAAATAAAGCAAAAGAAAACTAAAAACAAAAAAGCTCCAAGAAGAACACACAGTGCATAAGGTAATAGAAATAACGTGTCTTGAAAGAAGACCTGAGATTATTGATGAAGAAGTGGATGCCTTGGGCATCCCCGAGATTTGACGCTTGTACTTCTTGAATATTTCTTGGGGTGACACAGGTGGGATCCCCAAGCTTGAGCTTTTGTCCATACGTCATCTCATCACATCATTCTCTCCCTACACTTGAAAACTTCCTTCATACAAAACTTCACACAATCTTCATTAGCAACATTAGTGTATTCCAAATAATAATCCTTTGGGTTCAGTTTCAACTCAAGTAAATCATCCATTGAAACGCAAGATACTGTAGAAATTCCTTCTAAAAGCTCAAGTGATCAAAGAGAACTCAAAGAGAAAGAGATTAAGAGGCAAATGCAAATAATGGTAGAAATCGGTCAAAATAGACCAGCAGGTAAAGACCGATTTTTTAGAAAATCTTATGTTGCTCAAATCGAAAAGTGCAAAACTAACGGAAGTTGGGTAATAACCTGGGACATAAGCACAAAACATTGAGGCTAAATCCGACGTACTGAGATTTTTCACAATTTTTTACAGTGACGCACAGAAATCTGTTTCGGGACAGCAACTTCCCCATATCTTACTTCCCTCTCATTAGAGGTTATTCTTGGCACAAAAAACAAACAAAAAGGATAAAGAGTGTTTATTACAGAGTCAATAACTTCCAAGACTCAACAAAACAAAAATAAACTGAAAGTAAAAAATATAATGGGTTATCTCCCAAAAGGTCTATCTTTATAGCCATTAAGATAGGAATGGTAATTTTGATGATGCTCACATAAGAAATATGAATTGAAGTAAAAGAGAGCATCAAGAAGTAAATATGGAACACATTTAAGTCTAACCCACTTCCTATGAAAAATAATCTTTTAAATAAACAAGTCATGAAAGCACAAAGCAACAAGCATAGGAATGCAAAACAAGTGCAACTTCAAAATTTTCAACATAAAGAGGGGAAACTTAATATTGTTGAGATACATAAAACCATGTTTCCCTCTCTCATAATAACTTTCAGTAGCATCATGAATAAAATTAACAATATAAATATCACATAAAACATGCTTATCATGATTCACATACATAAAATAATTATTACTCTCCCTATAAGCATAGTCATTCTAATTAATTGTAGTGGGAGCAAATTCAACAAAATAGCTGTTATTATTATTCTCATCACCATAGTCATCAAATGTAGGAGGCATATTGTAATCATAATGAATTTTCTCCTCAATAGTAGGTGGACTGAGAATATCATATTCATCATTGTAATCATCATATATTGGAGGTATAGTATCATCAAAGTAAATTTTCTCCTCTGTGCTTGGGGGACTAAAAATATCATACTCATCAAAACCAGCTTCCCCAAGCTTAGACTTTTCCATAGCATTAACAATAATGGTGTTCAAAGAATTCATACTAATAATATTGCAATTAGCATACAAATAAAGTTCCATAGGTTTTTTAATTTTCTCTTCAAACACTTCATGTCCTAACTCAAGATAAATACTATAAAGCTCTCTAAATTTTTTGTTGTTTTCCATTAAGCCTAACTAGTGAAAATAAAAACAAGAAACAAAAGATATAATTGCAGAATATAAAGGAAATAACTTCGAGCACTCACACACCAGCAACAGTACTAGAAGATAGCTTAGTAGCCAGAGGATGTGAGTATCTTTTACCTTACCTCCCCAGCAACGGCGCCAGAAAATAGCTTGATGTCTGCGCACGCTTCTAATCTTGTAGACAGTGTTGGGCCTCCAAGTGCAGAGGTTTCTAGAACAGCAACAAGTTTCCCTTAAGTGGATCACCCAAGGTTTATCGAACTTAGGGAGGAAGTGGTCAAAGGTATCCCTCTCAAGCAACCCTGTAATCAAGATACAAGAAGTCTCTTGTGTATAGGTGCACTCGTTCGGCGAAGAAATAGTGAAATACAAGTAATATGGACGATTATAAGTGATAATTGCAATCTGAAATAAGAGTGGAAGCAAGCAAACATGTTATAGGACTGATTGTAAATGGTTTTTCAATGCTTAGAAAGATGGCCTAGGGATCATACTTTCACTAGTGGACACGCTCATATAAATATCTTCTCTTCATTATGCTACCCTGAACTACTCTCCGGTTGGACGATGTAGGGCTATAACAACACACCTTAAAGTTCGCATTCCCCATATAGATAACCCCTCACTATCACCTTGAGCGTTAGATGGTTCCAACAAACAACACAATCTCATAGAGACATCCAACTCAAATTATACTCATGATAAGTATTTCTGTAACCGTAGCGAAAGTGCCACACGGTGTGCACACTGTCAACTTCATAGAAGTGGGGATAAGCAGAGATTAATTAAAGCACTTGAGTAGTAGAATATATCTAGATTACAAAGCTCATGATCTCAATAAGATCACGTATAGAGAGAGATGAACACATAGCTATCGATAGAGCCCTTAGCCTCGAGAGATAACTACTCCCTCCTCATCATGGGAGTCAGCAACGGCGATGGAGTTGGCGGTGGAGTCGATGGAGATGGCTCCGGGGGCACTTCCCTGTGCCGGCAGGGTGCCGTAACAAAGACTTATGTCCCCCGGATCTCCTCTTCGATGGCGGCGGAGCTGCGAAACTTTTCATGGAATTCTGATCTGGTACTTAGGGTTTTTTCTCGGGGGGATATATAGGCAAAGCGGCAAGGTCGGTGGAGGCCCGAGGGGTACGTGCCACCATATGGTGTCGCGCGCCTGGGGGGTACGTGCCACCATATGGTGTGGCCGCCTCGGCGCCCTCCTGCGTCTCTGCTTTGGACTCTGTCTTGTGTCGGAAAAAATATGAACTTCGGCTTTTGTTTCGTCCAATTCCGAGAATATTTCCTTACTAGCTTTTATGAAACCAAAAACAGCAGAAAACAGGCAATTGGCACTGCGGCATCTTGTTAATAGGTTAGTTCCAGGAAATGTATAAAAATACCTCAAAGTGTAAACAAAACATAAGAAATTTGATATAAAACTAGCATGGAGCATCAAAAATTATAGATACGTTTATGACGTATCACATATCACATTATTCTGGCATGTGATATTTATCATTTTGTTGCATATTATATTACTTTGATTTGATCGCCACCATAGCATTATAAGATGATCCCTCCCACTAAATATCAAGATAATAATATGTTCTTCCTTAGTATGTATCGTTAAAAAGTATGTGATTTCAAAGTACCACATGATGATCGGGTGTGATAGACTCTACAATCGCATACAATGTTGTAAGATAGTTTTCCACATGCGAATACTAAGTCTCTACTTGGCGACCCTAGTATGTACAAACATGGCCTAGGAACATAAACCAAAAGGTAAAGGACGAGTCATATGAATGATATGATGTCCATATAATGCTCGCCATTGCAGTTGCACCACCTCACGTGATGATCGGTCATGGTGTAGTGTTAGGTTCATGTAATCACTAAAAATGACTAGAGGGGTGTCATTTTTTAGTGGGAGTTCTCATAGTAATTTTTTAATTAACTTGAACTCTATCTGTTATAAACCTAGTCTAAATAGTCTTTGCAAATATATTGTAGATCATTGCACCTGCTATGATCAATTTCAATGCATTCCTAGATAGAGAAAAGCTACAAGATAATGGGTCTAACTTCACCAACTGGCTACACGACGTGAGGATTATCCTTGCAGGCATGAGAAGTCCTATGTGTTGGACAGGACGTTAGGTGACACCTCTGCATATGATGCAAATCAGGATGAGTGCAACGTGTATGACACAAAGTATTATGACTACACTCTTGTGCGTGTGTGATGGCTCAAAATATATTCAAGCTCATTGGGGAACCCTAAGAGGAAGGTATGATGAGCATAGCAGCAAGTTTTCCCTCAGTTATGAAACCAAGGTTATCGAACCATTAGGAGCAAGGAAACACCTCCAAGGTGTTGTTTCCAACTTGGAATCCTGCACAACACAGCCACAGAACTTTGCCCCCAACTTATAGTGACGTTGTCAATCTCACCGGATTTACTGAAAAACAAAGGATTAAACGTATTGTCTGGAAGATAGTAATTGCTTACAGAAAGTAAATAGAAAATAGTAAATAGTAGATTGTAGATTGATAGTAAAAGAAAGGACCAGGGTCCATAGTTCACTAGTGGTGATTCTCCTTAAGATAGATGACATGTTGGGTGAACAAATTACAGCGGGGCAATTGACAGACACCGAGAAAGCATACATGCATTTACTAATCTTCTTGACTCCTATGAGATTTGATTGGGCATTACAACATTATACATAGACCGTAATCCAACTGCATCTATGACTAATAATCCACCTTCAGGTTATCATCCAAACCCCTTCCAGTATTAAGTTGCAAGCAACAGATAATTGCATTAAGCAAAGTGTGTAAAGTAAACAATACGATTGTTCTATGAACAAGGATTGTTGTTTTCTCCCTAGTAGCAACATCACATCTAGTACCTTAGAGATTTATGTCACTTCCCTAGTTTACTAGAGGCATGAACCCACTATCGATCATAAATACTCCCTCTTGGAGTGGCTAGCATCTACTCGGCTAAGATAGCTACTAAAAATGGAGAGCATGCAAGGTCACAAATAACAAAGACATGATAGAATTAATAATCAATCTGAAATAGCATCTCAATATCCATCGGATCCCCTCAAACACAACATGTATGATTATAAATAGATGATCTTGATCATGAACAGAGCTCACAAGATCTAAACATGGTAGCACAAAGGAGAAGAACCAACCATCTAGCTACTACATGGACCTGTAGTCCAGGCATGAACTACTCACGCATCACACCGGAGGAAGGCATGGTGATGAAGAAGGCCTCCAGGGTGATCTCTCCCCTCTGGAAGGGTGCCGGGAAGAGCTTCAGATCCCTCCCGATCTAGGGATGGAGATGGCGGCGGCTACAGACTCTTTCGTGGATTTTTGATCAGGTCTTTGATCGGGTACTTAGGGTTTCTGTATCGGAGGCTTCGTATAGGCAAAAGGGGAGGTCGAGGGGGTGCCCGAGGCGGCCGCACCACTCCTGGCATGGGCCAGGCCTGGCCGTGCGGCCAGGTGGTGTGTACGGCCCCTGGCCCCTCTCCATCTCGTCTTCTGGCTCCGTGTTCCCCTCGGTGAAATATTGACTTTGGCTTTTGTCCCGTCCAATTCCGAGAATATTCATTTTCTGACTTTCGGGAAAAAAACAGTAGAAAACAGGCAACTGGCACTATGGCATCTTGTTAATAGGTTAGTCCAAGAAAATGTATAAAAATACTCCAAAGTGTGGACAAAACATAAGAAACTAGATATAAAACAAGCTTGAAACATCAAAAATTATAAATAAGTTTGCAACGTATCAGTGTGCGATCCTCCAATCACTCGAGCCTAAACTCCGAAAGTGCTTTGGGCTTACTAATGCTGATGAAATGGTGGAGGAACTCAAAACTATGTTTGGGGACTAAATCCGTGAGGAGAGATATGAGATCTCTGATAAGTTCTTTAGTGCAAAGATGGAGGAGCATATATAGCTATGTGAGCGAGCACATCATCGAGATGACGGGCTACGCTCAATGTCTTGAGCCACTAGGATGTGAGCTTCCAGCTGATCTCCCGATGGATAGGGTTCTGCAGTTGTTCCCACCAAGCTAGAAAGGGTTTATGATGAACTACAAGATGAGTGGTGTGAACAAGTCGCTCATTGAACTCGCAACCATGCTAAAGACTACTGAGGTAGAGATAAAGAAAGAGCATCAAGTGTTGGTGGTCAATAACAAGACCACCATTTTTAAGAAAAAGGACAAGAAAGGCAAGTCCAAGGGTAACTTCAAGAAGGACGGCAAGTCTAATGTTGCACCTGAGAAGAAAACAAAGGGAGGCGCTAAGCCTGATACTGAGTGTTTATACTATAAGGGGAATGGTCACTGGAAGTAGAACTGCCCAAAATACTTGGCAGATAAGAAGTCTGGGAATGTGAACAAAGGTATATGTGATATACATGTTATGGATGTGTACCTTACTAGTAGTCAAAGTAGCACCTGGCTATTTGATACCGGTTCGGTTGCTAACATATGTAACTTGAAACAGGGGCTAAGGAATAGTCGGCAACTAGCCAAGGATGAAGTGATGATGCGCGTCGACAATGGATCAAAGGTGGATGTGATCGTCGTTGGCTCGCTACCTCTCATCTACCGTCAGGATTGATAATAAACCTAAATAAGTGTTATATGGTGCATGCGTTGAGCATGAACATTATATCTGGATTTTATTTAATGCAAAATGTTTATTCATTTTCATCTGAGACCAATGGTTGTTCCTTTTATAATAATATGTTTTATGGTCATGCACCTGAAAGAATGGTTTAGTTATTCTGAATCTTGATAGTAGTAGTACACATATTCATACTATGAATGGAAAAAGGATCAAGATGAATGATGACATAGCTATATATATGTGGCAATGCCTTTTAGGTCATTGCTTGTTGGCCCAAAAGATATCGAGCTCGTAGGGGATCCCCAAGAGGAAGCTATGATGAGCACAGCAGCAAGTTTTCCCTCAGTTATGAAATCAAGGTTATCGAACCATTAGGAGCAAGGAAACACCTCCAAGGTGGTGCTTCCAACTTGGAATCCTGCACAACACAACCACAGAACTTTGCCCCCAACTTATAGTGAGGTTGTCAATCTCACCGGTTTTGCTGAAAACAAAGGATTAAACGTATTGTGTGGAAGAGAGTAAAAGCTTGCAGAAAGTAAATAGAAAATAGTAAATAGTTGTACATTGATGGTAAAGGAAAGGACCGGGGTCCATAGTTCACTAGTTGTGGTTCTCCTTAAGATAGATGACATGTTGGGTGAACAAATTACAGTGGGGCAATTGACAAACATCGAGAAAGCATACATGCATATATTAATCATCTTGACTCCTATGAGATTTGATTGGGCATTACAACATTATACATAGACCGTAATCCAACTGCATCTATGACTAATAGTCCACCTTCAGGTTATCAATCTGAACCCCCTCCAGTATTAAGTTGCAAGAAACAGATAATTGCATTACGCATTGTGCGTAAAGTAAATAATACGATTATTCTATGAACACATGATTGTTGTTTTCTCCCTAGTAGCAACAACACATCTAGTACCTTAGAGATTTCTGTCACTTCCCTAGATTACTAGAGGCATGAACCCACTATCGAGCATACATACTCTCTCTTGGAGTTACTAGCATCTACTCGGTAAAGATATCTACTAACAACAGAGATCATGCAAGATCACAAATAACAAAGACATGATAGAATCAATAATCAATCTGAAATAGCATCTCAATATGCATAGAATCCCTGCAAACACAACATGTATGAATACAAACAGATGATCTTGATCATGAACGGAGCTCACAAGATCTAAAGATGGTAGCACAAAGGAGAAGAACCAACCATCTAGCTACTACATGGACCCGTAGTCCAAGGATGAACTACTCACGCATCACACCGGAGGCTTGCATGGTGATGAAGAAGGGCTCCAGGGTGAATTCTCCCCCCCCCCCCCGGCAGGGTGCCGGGAAGAGCTTCAGATCCCTCCCGATCTAGGAATGGAGATGACGGCGGCTACAGAATATTTTGTGTAATTTTGATCGGGTACTTAGGGTTTATGTATCGGAGGCATCTTATAGGAGAAAGGGGAGGCCGAGGGGTTGCCCTAGGCGGCCACACCACCCCCCTGGCACGGGCCAGGCCTGGTCGCACGGCAAGGTGGTGTGGGCGGCCCCTGGCCCCTCTCCGGCTCGTATTCTGGCTCCGTGTCCCCCTTAGTGAAATACTAACTTTGGCTTTTGTCTCGTCCAATTCCGAGAATATTCATTTTCTAACTTTTCTGGAACGAAAAACAGCAGAAAACAGGCAGTTGGCACTGTGCCATCTTGTTAATAGGTTAGTCCAAGAAAGTGTATAAAAATACTCCAAAGTGTGGACAAAACATAAGAAAGTAGATAAAAACCAAGCATGGAACATCAAAAATTATAGATACGTTTGCAACGTATCAACATCCCCAGGCTTAACTCCTACTTGTCCTCGACTAGGTAAGTGATAAAAAAGAAAGAATCATTTTAGATGTGATATGCACCATTGATACGTCCATTTTGCATCACTATTCTATGTCATAATTCACTGTTATTCATTGATATATTTCGTATTGAGAGGTGATACTTATGTTATTTCATCTATTTTTGCATGGTTGATGACTTTTGGAGCATGGACAGCTGCAGTTAGGATTCTGATGGAAAAGGTGCTATTTGGAGGCAAAATTCTCGAAGATCAGAAAATCCGGGAAAATAAATGGAAAATCCTATTTTTCCAGAAGACGAAGGAAGCCAGAAGGGGGCTGGAGATGGGCCACAGGAGGCCCACACCACCCCCTGGCGCGGGCCAGCCTAGGCTACGCCACCAGGTGGTGTGGCCGCCCTAGTCCACCCCTGGCACTCCCCTCTGGCGTATATTATCCTCCCGAAACCCTAATACTTGGGGAGCGACCACAAAAAGATTCTGCCGCCTCTGCGGGGCGGAAAACACCGAGAGAGAAAGATCTCTCCGGCAGACAGATTTCTGCTAGGGGAATTCCTTCCCGGAGAGGGGAGATCGTCGCCATCAACACCACCATCAAGCTGGACTTCATCGAGATCATCATCATCACCACCATCATCACCATCAGCACCCTCATCACCATCTCCATATTGTTGTAACAATTGGGTTGAATCTTGCATAGTTCATAGGGGAAACTTTCCCGGTATTGATTACTCTTTGTAGTTGATGCTACTGAGTGAACCATCGAATTATTGTTTATGTTCAGATTGTTATACATCATTATTCCATCTCTGATCATGATCCATATGATGTCTTGTGAGTAGTTCGTTTTGTTCTTGAGGACATGGGAGAAGTCATGTTGTTAGTAGTGGAGTTGTGTTGAGAAAGATTCAATAGTTTGATATTTAAGTTGTGGTGTACTTCTTCTAGTGGTGTCATGTGAACATCGACTACATGACACTTCACCTATATGGGCCTAGGGGAATGCATTGTGTATTTTGCTACTAATCGTAGGGGTTGCCAGAGTGACAAAAACCTAAACCCCGTTAGGAAACCATTGCACAAGGGACGTAAGGGTCTTAGAGTTTAAAGCTGTGGTTAGGTTTCTACCTTAATTACTTTCTTGTAATTACGGATGTTTTCAAGGGGTATAATCACAAGTATGTATTAGTCCTAGGAAGGTCGGTACATCAGCACAGGTTCACCCACACAACACTTAGCAAGCTAAAGAAGATTAATCAACTATATGAAGCGAAAGCACTTGACAGTCTTCCCATGTGTCCTCGAGAACGTTTGGTCATCTTAAGTAATACAACCGGCTTGTCCTTTGCTGCATAAAGGATTGGGCCACTTGCTGCATTCATTCTCTTTGTCTTTTATTTACTCGTACTTTGTTTATTTGCTTTATCAAAAACCCCTAAAAATCCGTTTGCTAAGTATTTGTAGAGAATTCCTGATCCATACCACTAGCTAGCACATTCTGCTCCTCGTTGGGTTCGACACTCTTACTTATCAAAAATAGTGCGATACACCCCCTATACTTGTGGGTCATCAAGACTATTTTCTGGCGCCGTTGCCGAAAGCGCTATTGGTGAGTGGAACTGGTAAAGGAAACTTCTACTATGAGTATTCTTTACTTCTGCTAGTTGCTTTATTTTCGTTATGGATAATTCACTGAGTTTCTTATTTGGTAAAGCTACTACCACTTCTAAGGTAGTAAATGAACCACCACCTGCTGAGAATGATGCTTTTAAAATACCTACAAGAATTATTGATCGTGTTATGGATAACTACTATGTTGGGGATGGAACTGTCCATCCCGGTGATCATTTGTTCTTTATACACGAATTATGCGGGTTGCTCAAGTGTGCAGGTATTAATATAGATCAAGTTAAGAAGAAGTTATTCTCATTATCGCTGAAAGGAAGAGCTGAGGAATGGTATAAGGTGCTGAAGAATGGTCAAGCTCTGGAATGGGAGGAAATAGTTCCTCTCTTTTATTCAAAGTTTTATCCTCCTAGTGATATTCATAAAGATCGGAATCAAATATACAACTTTTGGCCTCTTGATGGAGAGAGTACAGCTCAAGCTTGGGGGAGATTGAAGTTACTAATGCTCAAATGTCCCATTCATGAGCTCCCCAACAATATTATTATCAACAACTTTTATGCAAGGCTCCCTCTTCATGATAAGGATTTATTGGATGCTTCTTGTGCTGGATCATTCACTCGTATGGAAGAAGAAGCTAAATGGGATCTTTTGGACCATATTCAAGACAATGCTGAGGCTTGGGAGAATGACAAAGGTAGAAAGTCAGGTATAAATTATGATTATGAATGCACGGAATCTTTTATGGGAACTGATAACTTTCAAAATATTAAAAATGCTTATGGTCTTGATTTACAAGTAATTACGAATTGCTTTAGGGCTTTTGCTTCTTATATTGAAATTCCAAAAAGGGATGGAACAAGTACCATGAACCTTATAAAGATATTGTTGACTATGTTCCTGTTGGGAGTGCTGAGTATTGCACTATTGATCCCATCTTACCTGAACCTTATATCGAGAAGATTCCCTTCCCATATAAGGTAACGGATCATCCTATGATAACTAATGTAATCATAAAAAGTGAAAAGAGAACTGTAAAACCTGATGAACAAATAAATATTGAACCTGTGGTAGCAATTGTGAAAGAGCTTGTCACTAAAAGCATAGAAGATGGACACATAGTATTTTGTGAGGATGCTTCTAATATTGTTTCACATCCTAATAGAACTAAAAAAGCTAGTATCCATGTGCTTTATGTTCGAATTGGTGATCATTGCTATTATGGTTTATGTGATATTGGTGCAAGTTCCAGTGCTATTCCTTATGAGCTTTACAGAGAAATTATGCATGAAATCAGTCCCTGCGAATTGGAAGAGATTGATGTGGTTATTCACCTTGCTAATAGAGAGACCATCTCTCCAATTGGTATTGTACAAGACGTGGAAGTTCTTTGTGGTAAGATTAAGTACCCTGCTGATTTTCTAGTACTCGGTTCAGCTACTAGTAAAACTTATCCTATTATTTTTGGTAGACCTTTCTTGAGTACTTGTGGAGCTATTATAGATTGCAAAAGGGAGAAAATATTGACTAAGTTTGATGGGGAATCTTATGAGTTTAATTTCTCGAAATTCGCTAAAGAACCTTGTGAAGAGGAAACCCATAATGAGGATTTTAGAGTTGAACAACTTGCTTCTATTTCTCTTGCTCCTAACAATGCTTTGGAGCAATTTATGGAAGATCATGAAAGTGAAATCTTCATGGAAGAAAGGAATGAGATTGACGAGATTCTCTGTGATCAGCCTAAGATGCTTAAGCATAACTTACCTGTAGAAGACTTGGGTACCACGTTGCCACCTAAAAAGGATCCGGTCTTTGATCTAAAACCTCTCCCTGATGATCTTAAATATGCTTATATTGATGATAAAAAGATTTATCCTGTTATTATTAGCTCCAAACTTTCAGGAAAGGAAGAAGAAAGGTTATTGGAGGTTTTGAAGAAACACCGAGGAGCTATGGGCTATACTCTAGATGATTTAAAAGGGATTTCACCTACTATATGTCAGCATTCTATCAACATAGAACCAGATGCAAAGCCAGTAGTAGAGCACCAACGACCTTTAAATCCTAAGATGAAGGAAGTGGTAAGGAATGAGGTATTGAAACTCCTTGATGCTGGTATTATTTACCCTATTGCTGATAGTGAATGGGTTAGTCTTGTTCATTGTGTTCCTAAAAAAGGAGGTATTACCGTTGTTCCTAATGATAATGATGAGCTTATTCCTCAAAGAATAGTAGTAGGATATAGGATGTGCATTGATTTTAGAAAAGTCAATAAAGTTACTAAGAAAGATCACTACCCGCTTCCTTTTATTGATCAAATGTTGGAAAGGTTGTCTAAAAAGACCCATTTTTGTTTTCTTGATGGTTATTCTGGTTTCTCTCAAATTGTTGTTAAACAACAAGATCAAGAAAAACAACTTTTACTTCCCCTTACGGAACTTATGCTTACAGACGTATGCCTTTTGGTTTATGTAATGCTACTGCTACTTTTCAAAGGTGCATGTCTGCTATCTTTCATGGTTTTTGTGAGGAAATTGTAGAAGTGTTCATGGATGAATTTTTTGTCTATGGAACTTCTTTTGATAATTGTCTGCACAACCTGGATAAAGTTTTGCAGAGATGTGAAGAAACTAATCTTGTTCTTAATTGGGAGAAATGCCATTTCATGGTTAATGAAGGGATTGACCTTGGGCATAAAGTTTCTGAAAGAGGCATAGAAGTTGATAGAGCTAAGGTTGAGGCCATTGAGAAGATGCCATGCCCAAGAGACATCAAAGGTATTCGTAGCATCCTTGGTATGCTGGTTTCTATAGAAGGTTTATTAAAGACTTTTCTAGGATATCAAAACCCCTCACTAATCTTCTTTAAAAAGATGTACTCTTTGTTTTTGATGATGATTGTAAGGGAGCTTTTGAAACTCTTAAGAAGGCTTTAACTACAACCCCTATTGTTCAACCACCTGATTGGAGTTTACTCTTTGAAATAATGTGTGATGCTAGTGATTTTGTTGTTGGTGCTGTCCTTGGGCAACGAATTGATAAAAAGTTAAACGTTATTCATTATGCTAGTAAGACTCTAGACGCTGCTTAAAGGAATTACGCTACTACTGAAAAAGAATTTCTAGCTGTCGTTTTTGCTTGTGATAAGTTTAGACCCTATATTGTAGACTCAAAAGTCACCATTCATACTGATCATGCTGCTATTAAATACCTTATGACGAAGAAGGACGCTAAGCCTAGGCTTATTAGATGGGTGCTGCTTTTACAAGAGTTTGATCTACATATATTAGATAGGAAAGGTGCTGAAAACCCTGTATCTGATAATTTATCTCGATTGGAAAACATCTCTTTTGACCCTATGCCTGTTAATGATAGTTTCCCAAATGAGCAGTTAGCCACAGTAGGGGTAAGCTCGCGAGGGAGCCCTTGGTACGCTGATTATGCTAACTTTATTATCGCCAAGTATTTGCCTCCAACTTTTACAGCTCAGCAAAGAAGGAAGTTCTTCTATGATTTGAGGCATTATTTTTGGGATGACCCACATTTATACAAAGAAGGAGTAGATGGTATTATGCGAAGATGTGTTCCAGAATATGAACAAAAGGAGATATTGCGTAAATTTCATGGTAGTGCTTATGGAGGACATCATGCAGGAGATAGAACTGCACAAAAGGTGCTACAATCAGGTTTCTACTGGCCTACCCTTTTTAAAGATGCAAGAAAATTTGTTTTATCTTGTGATGAATGTCAGCGTGTTGGTAGTATTTCTAGACGCAATGAAATGCCTATGAACTACTCTCTAGTTATCGAACCCTTTGATTGCTGGGGATTTGACTTTATGGATCCTTTCCCTCCCTCGAAAGGTTATACTCATATTCTTGTTGTCGTTGATTATGTTACTAAGTGGGTAGAAGCCATTCCTACGAAGAGTGCTGACGGGGAAACTTCTCTAAAAATGCTTAATGATGTTATATTCCCTAGGTTTGGAGTGCCCTCATGACTGATGGGGGTTCTCATTTCATTCATGGTGGTTTTAGAAAGACCCTTGCTAAATATGATGTTAATCATAGAATTGCTCCAGCCTATCACCCCAAACTAGCAGGCAAGTAGAGTTATCAAATAGAGCAATTAAATCCATCTTGCAAAAGACTGTTAATAGATCTAGAAAAAACTGGGCTAAAAAGTTGAATGATGCTTTATGGGCTTATAGAACTGCCTACAAAAATCCTATGGGGATGTCTCCTTATAAAATGGTTTATGGGGAAGCTTGTCACCTACCTTTAGAATTAGAACATAAAGCTTACTTTTGTCCTTTGTTGATGGGAAGCCCTTACCCTGGAAGTCAGACGAAGATGAGAGGATACCGCCACCACCGAAGGAGTAATTCGTCATCAGGTTTGGCATCCCCTTGGTTTGTTCCAAGCTTGGGGGAGTGTCGCGGTATCACATCACTATCTTCTATCTTTTTACCTTATTAGTAGAGTCATATCATGAATAGAGAAGTTATTATGTAGGATGGTTTGCATTATGGAAGTGTCCCCTCTCTCGTTAGATATGTATCCCTTGGTGTGAGTTGCCATTACGGAATATTAATGAGAAGTTCTATCATTTACTCTTTTGCATAGCTTATTTTAGTTTTCAATTCGTGGTTATATGATTGATCTTGTTGTTAGTATTGGTATCACTTTGGGATCATTGAGTTAATTTAGTTGGTTTTGGCAAACCTAGCTCGGTCAGTAGCAGCACTATTTTTGAGAGTTGAATGAAAAAGATAGAAGTACTCTAAAGAAAAATAATTTCATCATCTTTCTTTCTTGCTTTGCTCATAAGTTTAGTATTCTCTAGTTAAGATCTTTTGTGCTTCCAAGTAAGATTGCATGTTTGTTTTTATCACTTGTATGTTCGTTTGTTTCCTTCAACTCTTATACTTGTTACCCAGCCTTGCTAGCCAAAAACCTGTGCTGAGAGGGAATTCTTCTCGTGCATCCACTCCTTTAAACCAAAACCTTTGCCATTTGTGTCCGCCATACCCACCTATTAGCATTATTGCTATTCCAAGTAAATTCTTGTTTTATCTACCTCCCAAATTAAACTTGTTATGTGAAAATTAGTGATTAAAGCTCTCACGAACTTGATGGCACACTTTACTTTCTTGCACTTAATAAACTTGAACCATTGTGATCACCAATGTTGCGTATGTGCTTGCGCTTTGTAAGTTGTGAATTAGCAGAACCATGTTGTCATGGGGAACGCTTTCAACATTGCACTGGTACTGTGTACCTAGTTGATATCATGTTCTTTTGTCTATGGATGTCGTCGGTGTGAAATGAAAGGGGAGCTTGTATGCCCATGGAGTTATGCATGTGTGTTAGAGAAACGCCTGGGCCGCTGGTCTAATCCATGCTGACATGGTGGAAACCTGCAGCGTCACCATAACGAGTATCTATGAAGCATTCTTCTTATAAAAAAAGAGTCTGATATTGAGAAAAAGAGAAAAGAAAAAAAGAGATATTATGAAAAGAGGAAAGAGAGAAAAAAGCACCATATTCCCATGGTAAATAAGAAGATAGCTGAGATACTTGTTGTTTACTTGCCTTGTCATTTTTATATGGGGATTCTTCCGTATCATCGGGCAAGGGGTACCTCGTTGGCGGTTCTCTATGATACACATATGCGTATGATGACAAGAACTTACCGGTGACTAAACTTGAGTAGCATGAGGAGCGGCCCTCGTATTCAAGGGACATGAGATTCTCCATTTACAACTTGTCAATGCATATCCTCATATTTGATCACTTTAACCTTAATCACCTAAAGATGCCGATGATAGGGGCAATGAGAGCTGAAAGCTAGTAAGTATCATAATTTTTGGGAGCTCTTTATGAAACTTGCAATCCCTTCTTCCCTTTCGAAGGGCCTTTCTTTTACTTTTTAGTTGAGTCAGTAAACCTACTCCCTTCTACCTCAGCAAGTATTTTGAGTTGTTGTGTTTCATTCATTCATATGATGATTTATTCAATCATGTTTCTTATGTTCCTTGTTTTGCACTTTGCTCTTATTTTGATGTTTACTACTTTGAAAGCTATCATTGAAAACTAGTTATTTGTGAACTCCAGCAAATTATCAACTATTCTTCAACCAAGAGCTAAGTTTGCCATTACCAATTATGATTTACTTCATGTATCTTTATTATATTTCCTTTACCTATTACAAGTTGAGTTATATAATAGTGAGTTGTCTTCTATTATGATCTATGTATTTGATGAATGTGATGCTTGATGACCCACAAGTATAGGGGGTGTATCGCAGTATTTTCGACAAGTAAGAGTGTCGAACCCAACGAGGAGCAGAAGGTGCTGGCTAGTGGTATGGATCAGGAATTCTCTACAAATACTTAGCAAACGGATTTTTAGGGGTTTTTGATAAAGCAAGTAAACAAAGTACGAGTAAATAAAAGACAGTAGGAATAAATGCAGCAAGTGGCCCAATCCTTTATGCAGCAAAGGACAAGCCGATTGTATTACTTAAGATGACCAAACGTTCTCGAGGAGACATGGGAAGACTGTCAAGTGCTTTCGCTTCATATAGTTCATTAATCTTCATGAGCTTGCTAAGTGTTGTGTGGGTGAACCTGTGCTAATGTACCGACCTTCCTAGGACTAATACATACTTTTGATTATACCCCTTGCAAACATCCGTAAGTACAAGAAAGTAATTAAGGTAGAAACCTAACCACAGCTTTAAACTCTAAGACCCTTACGTCCCTTATGCAATGGTTTCCTAACGGGGCAGGTTTCTGTCACTCCGGTAACCCCTACGATTAGTATCCAAATACACAATGCATTCCCCTAGGCCCATATAGGTGAAGTGTCATGTAGTCGATGTTCACACGACACCACTAGAAGAAGTACACCACAACTTAAATATCAAACTATTGAATCTCTCTCAACACAATTCCACTAACTATTGAATCTCTCTCAACACAATTCCACTACTAACAACATGACTTCTCCCATGTCCTCAAGAACAAAACGAACTAGTCACAAGACATCATATGGATCATGATCAGAGATGGAATAATGATGTATAACAATCTGAACATAAACAATAATTGAATGGTTCACTCAATAGCATCAACTACAAAGAGTAATCAACACCGGGAAAGTTTCCCCTATGAACTATGCAAGATCCAACTGAATTGTTACAGCAATATGGAGAAGGTGATGAGGGTGCTGATGGTGATGATGGTGGTGATGATGATGATGATGATCCCGATGAAGTCCAGCTTGATGGTGGTGTTGATGGCGACGATCTCCCCTCTCCGGGAAGGAATTCCCCCGGCAGAAATCTGTCTGCCGGAGAGATCTTTCTCTCTCGGTGTTTACCGCCCCGCAAAGGCGGCGGAATCTTTCTGTGGTCGCTCCCCGAGTCTTAGGGTTTCGGGAGGATAATATATGCCAGAGGGGAGTGCCAGGAGTGGACCAGGGTGTTCACACCACCTGGTGGCACGGCCAAGGCTGGCCCGCGCCAGGGGGTGGTGTGGGCCCCATGTGGCCCATCTCCAGGCCCCCTTCTAGCTTCCTTCGTCTTCTGGAAAAATAGGATTTTCCATATATTTTCCTGGATTTTCTAATCTTCGCGAATGTTGCCTCCAAACATCACCTTTTCCATCAGAATCCTGACTGCAGCGGTCCATGCTCCAAAAGTCATCAACCATGCAAAAACAGATGAAATAACATAAGTATCACCTCTCAATACGAAATATATCAATGAATAACAGTGAATTATGACATAGAATAGTGATGCAAAATGGACGTATCAACTCCCCCCAAGCTTAGACTTCACTTGTCCCCAAGCGAAACTGAGCTCAATAAACATGGCCTCAAGTTTATGGAGCGAAGAGTCCATAAAAGAATACGGACAAGAAGCATCACATTCATCAAATACATAGATCATAATAGAACACAACTCACTATTATATAACTCAACTTGTAATGGGTAAAGTAAACACAATAAAGATACATAAAGTGAATCATAATTGGTAATGGCAAACTTAGCTCTTGGTCGAAGAATAGTTGATAATTTGCTGGAGTTCACAAATAACTGGTTTTCAATGATAGCTCTCAAAGTAGTAAACATCAAGATAAGAGCAATGTGCAAAACAAGGAACATGATTGAATAAATCATCATATGAATGAATGAAACACAACAACTCAAAATACTTGCTGAGATAGAAGGTAATAGGTTTACTGACTCAACTGCAAAGTAAAAGAAAGGCCCTTCGTAGAGGGAAGCAGGGATTGCAAGTCTCATAAAGAGCTCCCCAAAATTATGATACTTACTAGCTTTCAGCTCTCATTGCCCCTATCATAGCTTTTGGTGGTTAAGGTTAAAGTGACACAACTAAGAGGATATGCTTGACAAGTTATAAATTGAAGTCACATGCCCCTTACTGATGAATACCGAACCTCATGCTACTCAACTTTAGTCACGAGTAAGCTCTTGTCATTGTAAATACACGTGTATCATTGAGAACCGCCAACGGGGTACCCCTTGCACATGATACAGGAGCTATCCCATAATCAAAATGACAAGGCAAGCAGACAGTGAGCATCTCAGCGATCTTTTTATTTGCTATTTGCATAGGTTTCTATTGAGGATGCTTCATAGAATGCTCACTATAGTTATGCTGCAAGTTTCCACCATGATTAGGCATGGCTTAGGCTAGCGGCCCAGGCGTTTCTCTAACACACATATAAACTCCATGATCTTACAAGTTCCACTCTTATTTCACACCGCTGGGATCCATAAGCAAAATAACATGATATCAACTTGGTACAAGTACCAATGAAGTGTTGAAAGTGGTCCCCATGACACATGGTTCTGCTAACTTCAACTCATAAAGCGCAAGCATATACGCAACAAAGAAGGACCCAATGGTTCAAGTTTATTAAATGCAAGAAAGTAAAGTGTGCCATCAAGTTCGTGAGAGCTTTAATCACTAATTTTCACATAACAAGTTTAATTTGGGAGGTAGATAAAATAATAATTTACTTGGAATTGCAATAATGCTACTAGGTAGGTATGGTGGACACAAATGGCACGGGTTTGGTTTTTAAAGGAAGTGGATGCACGAGAAGAATTCCCTCTCAGTACAGGTTTTTGGCTAGCAAGGCTAGGTAGCAAGTACAAGAGTTGAAGGAAACAAACAAACATACAAGCGATAAAAAACAAACATGCAATCTTCCTTGGAAGCACAAAAGATCTTAACTAGAGAATACTAGACTTATGAGCAAATCAAGAAAGAAAGATGATGAAATTATTTTTCTTTAGAGTACTTTTATCTTTTCAACTCTCAAAAATAGTGTTGCTACTACCCGAGCCAGGTTTGCCAAAACCAACAAAATTAACTCAATGATCCCAAAGTGATACCAATACTAATAACAAGATCAATCATATAACCACGAATTGAAAACTAAAATAAGCTATGAAAAAGAGTAAAAGATAGAACTTCTCATTAATATTCCATAACGGAAACTCACACCAAGGGATACATATCTAACAAGAGAGGGGACACTTCCATAATGCAAACCATACTACATAATAACTTCTCTATTCATGATATGACTCTAATAATAAGGTAAAAAGATAGAAGATAGTGATATGATACCGCAGCACTCCCCCAAGCTTGGAACAAACCAAGGGGATGCCAAACCTGACGACGAATTACTCCTTCGGTGGTGGTGGTATCCTCTCGATGAGCTCTCTGATGAGTTTCCCCAAGTCCTCAATCTTGAAGGTGAGGTTATGAATCAGCTATGAGTTTTGCTCAATGCGGCTCATGATCATGTCGGGTTGAGAATTCCAGCTCTTGCTATTCTTTCCCCACTCTTCCTCATTGAAGTCTTCTTTTCTTGCATGGCTAGAATGAGGCAAATCCCAATTGGAGGGTAATTTCCCCTTGGGAATATTCTGGTATTGATGGTCATGGATAAGGGTATGGAAAGGATTCTTGGTGCGTGGAGGAAGTGACAGTGGAGCCAAGCTGTGACGAGGAGCTTTCCCCCCAGTCTGCATCTACGTAGTCCTTCTAACCCTGGAATGTTTTGTCACCACTCCAATGCTCGCAATGGTAGTGTCGGTGTGCGGATGTTGGCCTTGCTCCTCTTCACCTTCACTCTTGATCTCCTTCTCCTTCCCGAGGTCTTGGAGGTCTTCCTCCATAGGCTCCTTCCCTTTATCCTTGGCGGAGACCATTGTGCTTCTAAACTTTCAAAGAGTATGTCCTGGCAGAAACAGATCAAAACAAAAACACGACGAAAACACGATATATGAACCTTGGAAGATCCGGGGGGTTATATATTACGAAGTTTCATATCAAAAGGAAGGTACTGGGAGAAAACGAGTCGGAGGCGGAGTCCGGGGTGGACTCACCACCTGGTGGCGCGGCCAGGGGGCCCACGCCATAGGGTGGTGTGAGCCACCCTGGCTCCGTTTCCGTCCCTTTTTCGCTTCGTAGCTTTCCTTATTGACTAAAAACTTCAAAAATATAGTTGGATTGTATTTTCGCGGAACTTTTCTTACAAGAACTGTTACCTATTTGAAAACAGACTCTACAGGTCTCTGAATTTGGTACTTAGTAGGTTCTTCCAGATTCATCACTTGAATAACATCAATATCTTCATCTTCATACACTTACTACTTGAGTCGTGAAAACCCTTCTCTTCCTTATTACACCATTATCTCCACTTCCTAGAAATTTATTTCACACAAAACTTCACACAGTTCAAGTGAAGTGATAAAACCTATTGAGTCCACTTCAACCAAAAACCATCAAAACATAAGCTACTATAGAAACTCCTTCTGAAAGCCCAAAAAGAATTCAAAAAGGAAATCGATTAAAGAAGCAAATGCAAGAGTGGCTAAATCTATCAAAACAGACCAGCAGGTAAAGATCAATTTTTTCGAAAATCTTCTGTTGCTCAAATAAAAACGTGCAAAACTAACGAAAGTTAAATAACAACCTGGTTCAGAAGCACAAACAATTACAGCTCAATCCGACATACAGAGATCTTCTGTTTCAGGACAGCAACTTCCCCAAATCTTACTTCTCTCTCATTAGAGGTTGATCTTGACACAAAAACCAACAAAACGGATAAGGAGCAGTTATTACCGAAGTAATAACTTCCAAGACTCAAAGAAACACAAACAAACTGAAAGCAAAAATAAATCAGGTTGTCTCCCAAAAAGCTCTTTCTTTTTAGCCATTAAGATGGGCTAGATAATTTTGGAGATGCTCACATAGGAATATGAATTGAAGTGAAAGAGATCATTAAGAAGCAAAAATACACACATTTAAGCCTAACCCACTTCCTATGCAAGGGAATTTTTTAAACAAACAAGTTGTTCAAACCAGAGGCTACTTGCATAAGAAGGCAAAAGAAGTGCATCATAAAAACTTTCAGCATAAAACGAGGAAGCTTGATATTATTGAGATGCATAAGAAAACTTTTCCCTCTCTCATAATAACTTTCAGTATCATGCATAAACTTAACAATATAACTATCACAAGGTCCATTATAGCAATGATCGCTTATTCTAACAGAAAACACAGGAATACTAGCTCTCATAACACTACTTTGTGAAACAATATTAGAGGTATCCTTACAAATGATAGTGTGTTCCTCTTCTTCATATTTAGTGACAAAGTCTTTCAAACTTGCTATAATAGGTTCATCAACCTTCTGTTTATCAGGTTCAACAGCCTTATTCATATTTTCATCAACCATACTAGCTATCATAGAATGTTCCCTTATCTTAACTGGGAAAGGCATTTTCTCAATGTAAGGTTCAGGTAAAACATGATTAGCAGTATAAACTTTAGTATTTCTTGCAGGAACACTCTTAGCAACATCTTTATAAGGTTCATGATACTCAGTCCACTTCTTTTTAGGCACTTCAATGTAGGAAGCAAAAGCCTTAAAATAAGAAGCAATAGCTTGAGAGTCTAGACCATAAGCATTTTTAATATTTTGGAAGTCATCAGTTCCCATAAAAGATTCAATGCATTCATAATCATAATTTATACCTGACTTTCTACCTTTGTCATTCTCCCAAGCTTCAGCATTATCTTGAATACGGTCCAGAAGATCCCATTTAGCTTCTTCTTCCATGCGAGTGAATGATCTAGCGCAAGAAGCATCCAATAAATCCAATTATTCCATCTCTGATCATGATCCATATGATGTCTTGTGAGTAGTTCCTTTTGTTCTTGAGGACATGGGAGAAGTCATGTTGTTAGTAGTGGAATTGTGTTGAGAGAGATTCAATAGTTTGATATTTAAGTTGTGGTGTACTTCTTCTAGTGGTGTCATGTGAACGTCGACTACATGACACTTCACCTATATGGGCCTAGGGGAATGCATTGTGTATTTGGCTACTAATCGTAGGGGTTGCCGGAGTGACAGAAACCTGAACCCCCGTTAGGAAACCATTGCACAAGGGACGTAAGGGTCTTAGAGTTTAAAGTTGTGGTTAGGTTTCTACCTTAATTACTTTCTTGTACTTATGGATGTTTGCATGGGGTATAATCACAAGTATGTATTAGTCCTACGAAGGTCGGTACATTAGCACAGGTTCACCCATACAACACTTAGCAAGCTAAAGAAGATTAATCAACTATATGAAGTGAAAGCACTTAACAGTCTTCCCATGTGTCCTCGAGAATGTTTGGTCATCTTAAGTAATACAACCGGCTTGTCCTTTGCTGCATAAAGGATTGGGCCACTTGCTACATTCATTCTATTTGTCTTTTATTTACTCGTACTTTGTTTACTTGCTTTATCAAAAACCCCTAAAAATCCATTTGCTAAGTATTTGCAAAGAATTCCTGATCCATACCACTAGCCAACACCTTCTTCTCCTCGTTGGGTTCGACACTCTTACTTATCGAAAGTACTGCGATACACCCCCTATACTTGTGGGTCATCAACCATCATGAACTTGATCAAAGTATTTGTAAAACATTGATAGCTGGGATCATAGTACTTCAACATAGCATGAAAGATAAATTTCTAAAAATAAGACATAGCAACTATGTTGTAACATGAAAAGGCACAAACAAAAGATTCATGAATAACAATGCTTTGCAAGTCGTTTGTTTGTTTCACATGAAGAAAACATATCATACTGACATTCAGCTTATACCTCATAGAGTAGCAAACATAAATGCATAGGACACCTTCAAAGTTTGTAAGAGTGACTAGATACAAATAGTTTAAGAACAAGCAATATCAAAGTTATGTATCAATCAACAAGTCTTGCGACAATGCACATAGAACTAAGAATGGCCACTATGCTCTCTCAATAGGTGCATAAAGATAGAAGGTGGAGACTCAACATAAAAGTAAAAGAAAGGCCTTCATAGAAGGAAGCAGGGATTCAAGTTTCATAAAGAGCTTCCAAAAATTATAGTACTTATTAGCTTTCAGCTCGCATTCCCCCTATCATAAGCATCTTGAAGTGATTAAGGTTAAAGTGAAAAAACTATGGAGTATATGCTTGACAAAGTATAAGTTGGAAATCTCATGTCCCTTGAATATGAGGGCCGCTCCTCATGCTACTCAAGTTTAGTTACCGGTAAGTTCTTGTCATAGTAAGTACATGTGTATCATAGAGAACCGCCAACGGGGTACCCCTTGCCCGATGATACGGAAGAATCCCCATATCAAAATGACAAGGCAAGCAGACAACGAGGATCTCAGCAATATTCTTATTTACCATGGGAAAATGGTGCTTTTCTCTCTCTTTCCTCTTTTCTCATATCTCATTTTTTCTTTTTCTCTTTTTCTCAATCTCTATCTCTTCTTTTTTTATAAGAAGAATGCTTCATAGATTGCTCATTATGGTTACGCTGCAGGTTTCCACCATGATTAGGCATGGATTAGAGCGCCGGCCTAGGCGTTTCTCTAACACATATACATAACTCCATGGACTTACAAGCTCCCCTTTCATTTCACACCGACGACATCCATAAACAAAAGAGCATGATATCAACTAGGTACAAAGTATAAGTGCAATGTTGAAAGCGTTCCCCATGAAAGCATGGTTCTGCTAATCCCCAACATATAAGTGCAAGCATATACAACATAGACGACACAATCGTTCAAGTTTATTAAGGGCAAGAAAAGTAAAGTGCGCCATCAAGTTCGTGAGAGCTTTAATCACTAGTTTTATCATAACAAGTTTAATTCGGAAGGTAGATAAAAACATGGATATACTTGGAATAGCAAATGCTAATAGGTAGGTATGGTCGACTCTTTGGAATAACTTGGTTTTATTTGGAGTTGGATGCATGAGTGGAACTCATACTAGGTTATGGAGGCTAGCAAAACACTGGGAGCGACAAACTAAGAGAGCAACAATGGCCATAATCATGCAAAGCGACAAAAAATCATTAATTGATGCATAAAGTGATATTACAAGTCAAAACTAAAGGATCATAAAGGCTATGGTGACTTGGGATAGTCTTAACATGGTGTGAGCATGCGCCAAGTCAACCCAAATAAAGCATCAAAGGAGAATACCACAATACTATGCTTTAATATGCTAAAACAACGCATGATTCTTTCAAGGCACATTAAGCAATATCAATTGTTTATAACATGTCATGCTACAACAAAGATCACTAAGAATAAATCCAAAACAATATCAAGCATGACATGCCAAAGCATAGGCCACAATCAAAAACAAGCTCTCTTTACCACTTAAGCATGAACTTTCCTACTTTTTTCCAATCCAAACCAAACTATTCGAAAACTAATGTATGAAAGAAGGGGTCCAACCAATTTATTCAAGAAAACTAAGAAAACCAAGCAAACAAAAACAAAAAGCAAAAACAAAGACGCTCCAAGAACAACACAACTTGTGCATGAAACAATAAAAATGAAGTGTTTGGAAGAACCTGAGATTTTTATTGATGAAGAAGGGGATGTCTTGGGCATCCCCAAGCTTTGACGCTTGTACTTGTTGGATATTTCTTGGGGTGACAGGCGTGGAATCCCCAAGCTTAAGCTTTAGTCCATTCTTCATCTCATTACATCATTCTCTCCATACACCTGAAAATTTTCCTTCATACAAAACTTCACACAATCTTTATTAGCAACATTAGTGCACTCAAGATAATAAGTCTTTGGGTTCAGTTTCAATACAAATAAAATGTCCATTAAAACACAAGCTACTGTAGCACTTCCCTCAAAAGCTCAATTCCCCAAAGAGAACTCAAAAAGGAACAAAGAAGCAAATGTAAATAATGGCAGAAATCTGTCAAAACAAACCAACAGGTAAAAACCAATTTTTTCGAAGACCTTCTGTTGCTCAAATCGAAAAGTGTTGAACTAACGAACCTTAGATAACAACCTGGGGCAGAAGCACAAAAATTCACGCCTCAAAATGATGTACAGAGATTTTACATGAATTTTTACAGTGAAGCACAAAAATCTGTTTCGGGACAGCAACTTTCCCAAGCATCACTTCTCTCTCATTAGAGGTTACTCTTGGCACAAAAAGCAAATAAAAAGGATAAGGAGCGGTTATTACTTCTAAAACTTTTGGGTTATCTCCCAATAAGTACTTTTCTTTAACGCCTTTACGTTAGGCATAAGGAGCAAGAAAAAGAATCAAGTGTTCTCAAATGAGGAAGCATTAAGAGCAAATTTTGTTTTCATAGGAGAGGCAAAAGGAATCTTCTCTCTCTTCTTAAGGAAGTGTTCTATACCTTTCTTGAGTGGGAGTTGATATTTAATGGTGCCTTCTTTCATATCAATAATGGCACCAACAGTTCTAAAATAAGGTCTTCCCAAAGTAATAGGACAAGAAGCATTGCATTCAACATCCAAAACATAGAAATCAACGGGGACATAGGCATTGTTCTGTTGGGTCCGCAGCATAGAAAACAAAAAAATTCCTACGGTGTGAACTACATGCCAAGATCTATCTACTAGGTACAAACCAACGTGTGGACATACATCCAACGAGAACTTACCATCGAAGACAACGAGTTTTGTTAACGAGTAGGAACTCGTGGTTGATGTAGTCGTACACTTGCCGATCTCAAGATCATGAGGAAGTCCGAGCGCCGCAACTCAGTAGCGCATCCGCACTCGCACACACGTTCAAACCACCGGACAACCTCCACCTCCTCGCTCCAGCGATCCAGTGGAAGCAGCAACTCCTTCCAGACGAAATTCCACCGGGAACATGTATCTCGCTAATCCGAGACCATGGGGGAATAATTCTAGAGGGGGAGAGAGATCCTTCACAAGGAGGTGTTAGGATGAAGGAGGGAATGGGTGGCCTTTTATAGGAGGAGGGGGGTGCCCCTCTTCTCCATGGCCGGCGCATGGGGGGGTGACCCCTCACCTCCCCCATTCATATGGTGGTAACCCCTCCATATTAAAATGCCTCTTCACATTCCCTTTTAAAGTCTCCACTTTAAATGCATTAAAATTCTCCAAGTTTAGTGCTCTCTCATTTAATAAAACTCTTTTATTAAATTTATTCAGAATTTTGTTAATTACTTTAATTAACAAACATTCACATATAGCCCCTTGCAATATTTCAATATCACATGCAGAACCACTTTCTACAATTTCAACCGAAACAATTTCCAGTTTCTATTGAAACAATTCCTGCACTTTGCAATTCTTTCGTCTGAAACATATGTGCTCCAAAATGGTGTCCGGTAACTCTTAAGTGTGTCACCCTACGGTTCGCGAATAATGCAGACATGATCGAGACCCTTCTTCGATCAATAATCAGCAGTGGGACCTGGAGATCCGTACTGACTCCTACACATTCAACGACGACTTCTGTGATCGTGAGAACCTTTAACGCTTGTAACTAAATCCCTTTGTCTCGCGATATATTATATGTCCGAGATTCGATCATCGGTATCTCCATACCTAGTTTGATCTCGTTTCCGACATGCACTCTTTTCTCGTTCCCGTGATATAACATTCTAGTGATCACATCACTTGCTTGCAAGCTATCTCAATGTGATATCACCGAGAGGGCCCAGAGTATATCTATCTGTCATCGAGATTGACAAATTCCACTCTTGATCCATGAGCCTCAACATAACACTTTCGTAGTACTGAACCCATATTTATAGTCACCCTGTTACGGTGTGACGTTTGATGTTATCAAGATACTCTTCAGGTGTTAGCAATTAACATGATCCCATGGTCTAAGGATAAAGATTACTTCATATGATGTTATAGCAATATAAACATAATGACTTGACCGTAATGCTATACTTTGGATGAATGTTCATCACATCATTCCACCAATGGTGTGACCTTGTTATTAACAACATCCAATGTCCATGATCAGGAAACCTTGATCATCTTGTTAATCAACAAGCTAGTCTATAAGAGAGGCATAACTAGGAACCCTTTTTGTTTATTAAACATACATGTATTGATGTTTCCGATCAATACAATTCTTGCATGTAAAATAAACATCTATCATATATAAGGAATACATAATAACAACTTTATTATTGCCTCTCAGGGCATATTTCCTTCATGTTAACCATACATAATAACACTAATATCAAGATCACAGAAAGCTTTGAAATCAAAATCATTCACTTTCATATTAATTATGGGTTCCCAACCATCTTCTAGTTTCATAGGAATAGAAGCTTTACGTTTCATATTTTCTTCTTTAATTTTTATGAGAGCATCAGTAATGTGTTTTGTAAAGGCCATATTCATAGCACTAGAATTAGGACTTTTAGCAAGCTTTTGTAGGAAGTTAATAACTTTAGAGATGTTGCAACCATCAAGATCAAAATCATAATTATCATCTAAAGTAGCAGAGCTAATACTAGCTTCAACATTAGTGGTAGTGATAGTAGAAACACTAATGTTTCTAGCAATTTCATCTTTTCTTTCCCACTTAGCATGCAATTCAGCTAATAGTCTAACATTTTCATCAATTCTAACTTGTATGGCATTAGTAGCAGCAAAGGGATTATCAATAGTTTCAGGTTTAGCAGCCTTTTATTCAAAGAAGATTGTGCTTCAGCCAATGATGTTATATTCCTTTCAGCATTAGAGAGTTTTTCCTCAATAGTTTTATTGAAAGTAGTTTGTTTACTAATAAAATCTTTAAGCATACCTTCAAGTTTGGAGGGAGCACTCATATTATTGTTGTAGGAATTTCCATAAGCATTACCATTATTGGTAGGACATGGCCTATAATTATTATTACCAAAGTTATTCATGTAGGCATTGTTGCTAAAATTATTATTTCTTATAAAGTTCACATCAACTTGCTCTTCTTGAGCAACCAAAGAGGCTAAGGGAACATGATTTGGATCAATATGAGCTTTCCCATTTACAAGAATAGACATAATTAAATCAATTTTATCACTCAAGGAAGAGGTCTCTTCAACAGTGTGCCATTCAGAATAGTTAACCATCGTATTATCCAGAAGCTTTGTTGCAACACCCAAAGTAATGGTCATAAAGGTACCTCCAGCAGCAGAATATAGTATATTTCTTGAAGAATAATTCAATCCTGCATAAAAGGTTTGGATAATCATCCAAGCAGTTAGTCCATGAGTGGGACAATTCGTTACAAAAGATTTCATTCTTTCCTAGGCTTGAGCAACATGTTCATTATCAGATTGTTTAAACTTCAGTATTTCACTTCTCATAGATATAATCTTAGCAGGAGGATAATATTTTCCAATGAAAGCATCTTTGCATTCAGTCCAAGAATCAATACTATTTCTAGTTAGGGATTGCAACCATTCTTTAGCTTTTCCTCTCAAAGAGAAAGGAAACAATTTAAGCTTAATAATATCTCCATCTATATCCCTATGTTTTGCATCTCACAAAGTTCAACAAAGTTATTTAGATGAGCAGCAGCATCTTTAGTACCAATACCATAAAATTGTTCTCTCATAACAAGATTGAGTAAAGCAGGTTTAATTTCAAAGAAAGTAGCTTCAGGAACAGTTGGAGCAATATGTGTGCACATGAAATCATTGTTGTTGGTGCTAGTGAAGTCACACAACTTAATGTTTTCAAGAGTAGTCATGTTTTTGTGTTTTCAATAAAGAAAGCAAACAAGTACAACTAATTTTTTTGTGTTTTTGATAAAGAAACAAGCAAACAAAGCAAAAATAAACTAAGCAAAACAAAAATAACAAAGTAAACAGATTGGTTATGAGGGACTCCCCTTGTGAAGATGTCCTTGACTCCTCGACAACGGCGCCAGAAAAAGCTGCTTGTTGGCCCAAAATATATCGAGCTCGTTGGGGAACCCCAAGAGGAAGGTATGATGAGCACATCAGCAAGTTTTCCCTCAGTTATGAAACCAAGGTTATGGAACCACTAGGAGCAAGGAAAAACCTCCAAGGTGTTGTTTCCAACTTGGAATCCTTCACAACACAACCACAGAACTTTGCCCCCAACTTATAGTGAGGTTGTCAATCTCACCGGTTTTGCTAAAAACAAAGGATTAAACGTATTGTGTGGAAGAAATAAAAGCTTGCACAAAGTAAATAGAAAACAGTAAACAGTTGTAGATTGATAGTAAAAGAAAGGACCGGGGTCCATAGTTCACTAGTGGTGGTTCTCCTTAAGATAGATGACATGTTGGGTGAACAAATTACAGCGGGGCAATTGACAAACATGGAGAAAGCATGCATGCATATACTAATCATATTGACTCCTATGAGATTTGATTGGGCATTACAACATTATACATAGACCGTAATCCAAATGCATCTATGACTAATAATACACCTTCAGGTTATCAATCCGAACCCCCTCCAGTATTAAGTTGCAAGCAAGAGATAATTGCATTATGCATTGCATGTAAAGTAAACAATACGATTATTCTATGAACAAAGGATTGTTGTTTTCTCCCTAGTAGCAACAACACATCTAGTACCTTAGAGATTTCTGTCACTTCCCCAGATTACTAGAGCCATGAACCCACTATCGAGCATAAATACTCCCTCTTGGAGTTGCTAGCATCTACTCAGCCAAGATATCTACTAACAAAGGAGAGCATGCAAGATCACAAATAACAAAGACATGATAGAATCAATAATCAATCTGAAATAGCATCTCAATATACATCGGATCCCCGCAACACAACATGTATGATTACAAACAGATGATCTTGATCATGAACAGAGCTCACAAGATGTAAACATGGTAGCACAAAGGAGAAAAACCAACCATCTAGCTACTACATGGACCCGTAGTCTAAGGATGAACTACTCACGCATCACACCGGGGGCTTGCATGGTGATGAAGAAGGGCTCCAGGGTGAATTCTCCCCTCCGGCGAGGTGCCGCGAAAAGCTTCAGATCCCTCCCGATCTAGGGATGGAGATGACGGCAGCTACAAACTCTTTCATGGAATTTTGATTGGGTACTTAGGATTTCTGTATCGGAGGCATCTTATAGGCGAAAGGGGAGGCGAGGGGGTGCCCTAGGCGGCCACACCACCCCCTGGCACGGGTCAGGCTTGGCCACGTGGCCAGGTGGTGTGGGTGGCCCCTGACCCCTCTCCGTATCGTATTCTGGCTCTATGTCCCCCTCGGTGAAATACTGACTTTGGCTTTTGTCCCGTCCAATTCCGAGAATATTCATGTTCTGACTTTCCTAGAACCAAAAATAGCAGAAATTAGGCAGCTAGCACTGTGGCATCTTGTTAATAGGTTAGTGCAAGAAAGTGTATAAAAATACTCCAAAGTGTGTACAAAATATAAGAAAGTAGATAAAAACCTAGCATGGAACATCAAAAATTATAGATACGTTTGCAATGTATCAGTCATATTGATATTAAACGCATGAAGAAGCTCCATTCTGATGGACTTCTGGAATCACTTGATTATGAATCATTTGATACATGTGAATCATGCCTTATGGGCAATATGACTAGAGCCCCGTTTTCGGGAACAATGGAGCGGGCGACTGACTTATTGTAAATAATACATACCGATGTATGTGTTCCAATGAGTGTGTCAGCATGTACTGGATATCGTTATTTTGTGACTTTCCTGGATTATTTGAGTAGATATGGGTATATTTAGTTAATGAAAAACAAATTCGAAACATTTGAAAAGTTCAAAGAATTTCACAATGAACTAGAAAATCATCTTAACAGAAAGATCAAATTTCTACGACATGATCGTGTAGGAGAGTATCTTAGTTACGAGTTTGGCACACCCATGAGACAATGTGGAATTGTTTCACAACTCACCCTGCTAGAACACCACATCATGATAGTGTATCTGAACGTTGTAGTCATACTTTATTAGATATGGTATGATCTATGATATCCCTTGCCAATTTGTCACTTTCATTTTGGGTTCATGCACTAGAGACAGCTGCATTCACTTTAAATAGGGCACCATCAATATCCGTTGAAACGACACCATATGAATTATGGTTTGGTCACAAACCTAAGCTATCATTTCTAAATGTTTGGGGCTATGATGCTTATGTGAAGGAACTTCAGCCTCATAAGCTCAAACCCAAAGCATAAAAATGTGTCTTTGTAGGATACCCTAAAGAAACAATTGGGTACACCTTCTATCACCAATCCTATGGCAAGGTTTTTGTTGCCAAGAATGGATTCTTTCTAGAGCAAGAGTTTGTCTCGAAGGGTGTGAGTAGTAGGAAGGTAGAACTCGACGAGGTTAGTGAACTTTCTCTTCCTGAAATGGTGAGTAATGCGGCACTAGAAGTTGTTCTAGTGTTGACTTCACCAAGTGAAGAGGGAACTAACGATGAAAATCATGAAACACCGAAAGAGACCACTACCGAACCTCATAGGTCGGGCAGGATACGTATAGCTCCTGAACTGTATGGTGATCCAGTCTTGAATTTCATGATAGATGCAAGCGATGACCCTGCGATATATGAAGAAGCGATGATGAGCCCAAATTCCAACAAATTACTTGAAGCCATGTAATCCGAGATGGGATCCATGTACGAGAACCAAGTTTGTACTTTGGTGGACTTACCTCACGACCGCAAGGCCGTTGAGAGAAAATGGATTTTCAAGAAGAAAACTAACGCTAGCGGTAATGAAATCGTCTATAAAGCTCGACTTGTCATGAAAGGGTTCTGACAAATTTAAGGAGTTGACTACGATGAGACTTTCTCAACTGTAGCGATGCTAAAGCCTGTTAGGATTATGTTAGTAATTGCTGCATTTTTCGATTATGAAATCTGGTAGATGGATGTCAAAACAACGTTCCTTAATGGAAACATTGAGGAAGAGTTCTATATGATGCAACCCAAAGGTTTTGTCGATCCTAAGGATGTTGACAAGGTATGCAAACTTCAGCAGTCCATTTATGGACCGAAGAAAGCATCCCGTAGTTGGAATCTATGCTTTGATTGATCATGTGATCAAAGGGTTTGGATTTCTCCAAACTATTTGAGAATCTTGTATTTACAATAAAGTGAGTGGGGGCTCTGTAGCATTTCTGATATTATATGTGGATGACATATTATTGATTGGAAATGACATAGATCTTTCGAAAAGTGTAAATGATTACTTAAACAGTAAGCTTTTAATGAAGGGCCTTGGTGAAGCTGCCTATATTTTATGCATCAAGATCTATAGAGATAGGTCAAGACGCTTAATTGGGTTATCGCAGAGTACATACCTTGAAACGATTCTGAAAAAGTTCAGAATGGATGAAAGTAAGGAAGGTGATACTTTTGATCCGGATTCACAGATATAGTATAATATCTTTTTCCCTAGAAGACCTAGGTTTAATCGAACCTCGAAAAGCACTGCTAAAAGGTAATAAAAAGGACATGTCTACAAGACTTTGTTTGTTCGTTTTACCTTAGTTAACTGGACCAATCTAGTTTACTTTATAACAGGTTTGAATCAATGGATGAAGATAGGCCAGGGTTGAAGATCCACCTGTAGCTACACATCAAATGAGATAAAAGATAACAATGAGCGTAGTCATGTATAATGTTTGAATCGAGATAATCTCTTGTGGGCAACACATCCTAATATTCTAGAGACCTCGTGATGCAGCGAGCATAGCAATAAACTTTTAATACAACCGAGAGTACACCAAAGCTACGGGTTATAAACGATTATTAAGTACAAAACACAGATCAAAGCTTTAAGTGGCGATGTTGTTGTTGATCCCGAATGGGGCGCTAAGCAAAGACCGTACTACCCTTTCTGTCACTGAGGTTCCTATGAGATCACCGCTAGCCAAGTATATCACCTCAAGCCTTTATCAATCTATGGGATCTTGGGCACCTACAAGTCCATAGACCGAGACAACAAACAAAGAAACAAAAGATACAAATCACAATCTCAAACAAAATACAATTATCCCATGATCTAGATGCACATAATTGCTCCGAGGTTTCTCTCCAACCCGTAGCCCATGAGAACTACTCACTCATAACAAATAGAACGGAGATAGAAGACATCATGCAAATACTTAGATTGAAATCAAATATTCTTACAATGGTCGCCAAATCACAGGGAGATCTAAAGTACAAAGCAATGGCTATGGCTAGTGGATGGATGGATGGCAGAAGTGATGAACAATGGTGTGGATCTCCTTTGGTGGTGTTCTATCTTAGAATGGTGGCTAGAGCCTCGAAATATATAGGCGTCTTCACAAAAGTTGTAGGGCTTGATGATATGAAGCCGTTGCCACCTGGTACGGGAAGGCGGTACGGGCAGGCCGCGCCTGTAACAGTGGTCCTTAAGCTTGTAGATGCCCTGGAACGCTTCTCCAATTACCTGACCGGGTGTACTTCCTCAAAATCCTTCATTATGACTCCTTATTTCGCTTTAAAAGTCGTGATTCCTGCACAACATAAATCAAAGAAGGGATTTGCATTTCTTTGCTGTCGTCGGATTGAGGACAAGTACGCCATGAGGGGGTCCTCGCGGCGTGCGTAAGAGAGGGGTGTGAGACAAACGGTATTCCGGGACGGTGAGCACACAAGTTTACCCAGGTTCGAATCCGCCGGCTTTGGACGAATCCTACTCCTGCTAGCAATCCAGTAATACGGCAGAGCCGGAATATGGGTTACAAGGGTATCGCCTATGCGAGTTGAGGGTCTAAAGTATTGGGTAGTGCCCTAAAGGCTCTCCCTAGGACGGCTTATATAGATATCCGGCCTAGGGTTTACAGGAGAGATCAATCTGGCTACGACTAAGAGTTGGTTACAAAGTACATCTTGAACTACAAGTAACATTATGGGCCTAAGTCGGTAAGTCTTCTAGGCCTTCCCGTAGCCGGATTGGACTCCGTCTTCTCTCCCTGACTGGGCCGCTCGTGAAGCAAAGCTCTAACCCGAAGTGGGCCACCCTGGTCAGTGAGGAACTGTGAGGATACCCGGAAAGTATATCCCCAACATTTGCAATTATTAGTCATTAGTGGCAAGAGTTGAGAGTTTCTTTGGCAACTGCTTGACCAAAAACAACGTTTAAATGCAGTGGAAGATGGCAAAAATTGGAGCCATCAACTTCCCCAAAGCTCAAACCTTGATCGTCCTTGAGCAAGAAGAACCAAAAAGAACTATAAGGAATTCAGCGTTTAAACTTGAAACAACGAGAATAAGAGTTCACTTATAGTTGGTAGTCGTATGTGCTCAACACTTCATTCATTTGCGAAGCTTATCAAAGTTAGAGAGATGAAAAGAATACTATAGAAGCTTTGGTAAGTCAAGATAATAAAAGTAAAGTTTAATATAAGTATAAGTAACTAGAAGTGTAGCAATCAATCCAATTTCTCTAATTAACTCTCAGCTTGCCAAGGAACACTAGGATGTTTAAATAGCATAATTGAGTAAGAGAGTTTCATGTCCCAAGTAGTATAACAATGAAGTGTCTTATTCACAACCACATCAATAAATCAAGTCTATCTAAAACACTTCTAATCCAATTGTTGTTTTTCAAGAAAATTTTGTAAAGTAGTAATGAGACCATGCCAAGGATTTGTTATGTGGATCCTCATAGATATATTTTTTATTTATTTTGTTTTTCAAGGATTGTTGTTTGTTTATTTTTGCAAGTGTTTGCACAACCCTTGAGAGTACCAATACTTTTGCCCATACATTGACTCGGATGCCACTCATGTCATCAACTCATAGTCGAAATTCGGAGTTATACCATAGATCGTTCAAAAGCTAGCGGAGTTGTTGGCATCCCAAAGGTGTGTATTAGAGACATAGAACAAAGGTGTATCACTTCTTTCTCTTTCTCTCTTTTCTTTTGAGCTAGTACCGCGGTTTGATCCACAAGGTTAGCTTTGGCATGCATCACAATTACCACTAGACTTTATTTCAATTAAACAACTCCTTTCATGAGTGTCATCGAGACTATCAAAATATCTGTGGGGTTAAGTATCATCAAGGGTATACTCTCAAGACAACCATTTTGTAAAAAAGTCGTAAATTTGAGACTTTTTCTTATTGTACTTGTTTCGCATTATTATTTCCAAGGCAAGACTTGGTTAACTACAAGAACTATAGCAAGAGCTTCAACAACTAATCATCATACCAATAAAAAGCCTTACTCTAACCATATTAAACTACTTCCCACTAGCATGGCATCTTAACAAATCAACCAGCTAAGATAAACAACTCAAACTTCGTAAGTGGGAGACATAGGACATACCTCTCATAAGTAACTTCATGGTCCTGTTCCTTATAGGGATGTGTTCCTTCAAAACTCAAACACGATTACTCTCGAAATGATATTAAAGCAAAGAGGCAAAGTATGAATCCACGTTTACGAAAAAGGATAAACAAAAAAATCTTTTTGTATTTTTGAGGATAGGGATTAAAGAATGGAAAAGAGCTTGTGACCAAGCAAGGGTTTAAGAATAGGAAAACAAAGAAAAATAAAAATGAAAGCAAATTAAAAAGCAAAGTGTTGGAACCACCAACACGAGTGTTTCAAAGCTCCCAAGGAGCTGGAGTACAACCTCGTTATTACACATATAAATTTGTTGGGGGAACACATCCCTAAGCTTAGGCTTTTGCAAGCCCTTTTGTTGCTCAATGTGGTGGTGGTAGATAATCTCCTATGTTCCATTGGTTGCTCCAATCATGGAACTAGGTGGCGAGGCTTGCAGTGGCATCTCGAAGGTTGATGGAGAGGTTGTTCATGTTTTGAATATTTCCTTCGAGTGCATAAATATATTCATAGGTGGTGTAGTAGTTTGGTGGCTGCACATCTTGTTCGGGTCCTTCTTATTCTACTTCTTCATCTTCTCCTCCTCCCACGGGTATTTCTTCTTTGGGTAGATTAGCTTCAACTTGTGCGTCATAACGCAAACGTCCATCCTTGATAGAGAATAAAACGTTGGGCAAAGGAGCTAGGATCAAGTGATCCGCTCCAGGTATATTGAAGGAATACCTACCATGATTTTTACAAATTAGACCGCATGCTATCAAAGTAGAAAGACCGATACGTTTACCTCCAGTCAACGGTTGGATATTACCAATGTTGATGCGAAGTGCGCGTGCAATAATGGTCACAATTCCTCCTCCACATATGGGTCCTCGAGATTGAAGAGCATGATACTTAAGGTAAAACACAAGAAGAGCGCCCCAATTTGGCGTTAAGTTATAATTGGTAAGTGCATCTTTTCTGAGGATCAACATGTCATCCTCATTAACTCTAGTAAACTCACCACGTGCCTGTAGTCACATAGAATAAATATTGAATAGCAGAATGATCAATTTGGTTCCCCTTGGATGTGTTTCCACAAATTCTCATCAAATTAAAATAATGTGAAGGGGAAGGATCTAAAATAAAGGTAGTTGTGCATACATCAGTGGTATTGTTGGCGAACCCAAAGCATTGAGCCCATTGGCTGAGTGTCAAAGTATACTCACAGTTCATCGGGCGGAATATAATTCGGTCTACTCCGGGCCTTCGTTCCTCGGAGCAACTATAAGGATCCACCATGTGAGTCAAGGTACTGAAGAACTCAAGCGTCAAGTGGCAATATGTCACAACATCCTGAAAGACAAAATTGTACAAACCAACATTGTTACAAAGTAAATCAAAATCAGCACGAATGCCAAGTTGGTTCAAGATATAAAGACACACCCACTTGGTGGGCTTGATCTCTCGAACCTTGAGACGATTGAAACATGTTAGATGGAACTCCTTGGTGAACTCAATGCCAAGTGACTCGGGGGTTAACGTATCAACGGGTGGTGCGGAGGATTTCGCAGCCATCTCACGTGTACGACTCCTCGTGTTCATCTAATAAATAAAAACAAGACAAAGTAAATAAAGATTTCTATTTTTGGTCCAATAGAAACATAGCATAAGTGATTCTCTACACTAACTACAAAATAAACTCCTCTAAAAACAATCCAAAGCATACTTAGTATCAAGAACAAGACCTATGTCTAGATTGGCAATGATGAATGATTAAGTAAAGGTTTTGCACAAATAAGTTGGGGATCGGAGGAGAATCATACCTTAGATCGAGTGAGTGCGAAGAATCGAAGAAAGATTTAGTAAATTTGAAGATCCAATGGAGGTGGTTTGAAGTTTGGAGGAAAAAGAAAGAGAAAAAATGATTTGGGGATTTTAGGTTACCTCCTCGGGGTGCTTATGCGGACATGTACTCGGTACGGGCGGGTGATTACTACAAGTGCACATATCTTTTGTAGCTAGTTTCTAAATAAAGATATCGATCCCACAGGGAGCAGGCGTCTGAAGTCTAATAACTCTTTGAACTAAATACTAAAATAGTAATGCTAAATAGCATTCTAAGTAACAAGATAAAATGCAAGTTTTGTGTAAAAGATATTTTTGGGTTTTCAAATAAGAGAACAATAAGTAAACTAAAGCTGTAAGTAAACAAGAGCATGCAAGTATGATTACGAAAGTCTGCAAGATGATGGAAAGAGTTCTCAGGGAGTAGTAGATCCACCGCTAGTACTTAGGAAGAGTGATCAAAATTATTATAATGAATAAGACCATTTACGATATGTGTGGAAGGAGCTCCATATATGCATGAATAGGCAGCAACCACTGCACACATCATCCATCATAACCACAGAAGAAAGCAGTCGAGATCAATTGAATTACTGTGCTATTAAGGGAGTTTACCCTGTAGGATATATCCCATGGCATGGACAATGTTCTGTGAGTTCTCCTTGATTCCCAAGTTGATGTGTAAGGAATGACAACAACTTTATAGTCACCATAAGTGCTCTCATCCCTCCGTCTACCAACAAGTAGTTCCCTCCATCTAGTCCTCAGTGAGGCAAATATTGAGTGGCGCGCTTTACCCAACATCAAGATGAAGGAAATCTAACACAAACACATAATGAATAATATCACATAATAATCTTTATCTCAATTGAATCTCATACTAGGTTTCTCCATCTCCCCAAGAACAAAGGAAACTACTCACACAGGAAGACAATCAACATCATGGATATAATATGGATGAAGTATGATGATACAATTGAACACAAGTGCAAATCCAAGATTCAATCTAGAATTACAACAAGTAACCAAAGGGGATCGGTGATGGAGACGTTGTTGATGAATATGACAATGTAGATCGATGTGGAGGCCTTCAAGATCCTAGTCCCTTCTCCTCTTGTGTGATGGTGATGGTGTAGATCTGATTGGTGGCGGCTATGGCGGTGGCATGGTGGCAGGGCTCCGTCGTGGTGGAGGATATGGCTTGGTGGCTCTTTCTTGGGTCATCCCTCCTTTATATAGCCCTTGGGGGTGCCCTAGGGTTCCCCCAATATCGTCATATGACTTAGGGAATGTTCTGGGGCTTCTCTGGGGCGAAATCCCGTCGTTTGCGACCTTTTCACAACTATACGGGCGCAACTATACGGCCGGAAAAATGCTTCTGCTCGTGTAGTTGTTCGTTAAACCTTTGGTATTTCGCAGTGTTTTGGCTGCCATTTCTTCATACGAACTTTGTTTTGGGTGTTCTTGGGCTTGTTGAGTTTGTCTCGTCGAGGGCTACAATCCCATGGTCTTGGATATTTATTTTGAGAAGTTGAAAAAATTCACTTTTCCAACCTCTCAAATGGCTAAGTCGGGTCCCTGCAGTTCCTCCATACTATGCTCTCTTTGTTCCTTTTGCCTTTGTTTTATCCATAATCATCATCAACACCTACACACATGTCATAGACAAGGAAAGTGATAGAATTCTACCTAAACTACTAAATGTGCAAAGTTCATATGAAAGTAAATGAGAATTGGAAGTCATGCATATAAGGCATAGCTATAGCTAGAAGAAACATGATATGAGAGATAAATGGCACATTTTATATGGCTAAAAGAGGTGGTATTTCACAGCCATCAGCGGGTGGTACGGCCGGAGCCCGTCCGTACCGGGTGACTTACCTTGGGGGCGACGGTTGCTCCTAGGTGGTGCACTCGGTACGGGCGTGCCCGTACTGCTGGTCGTTAACTATACGGTGACTTTGCTTGAAATCTGATATTTTATCAGGGGCACGGTATGGGCGCGCGGTACAGGCGCGTCCAGCCGTACCAGTGGTTGTTATCGACACTGTTCCTTTCAGCAAACATAAAAAAAAATCTTCCTTTGCCTTGGGGTGGTACAGGCGCACGGTACGGTCCACTCCGGCCGTACTAGTGGTCGTTATGAACACTCCGAACTACAAAACTCAAGGAATTTGATTAGTAGCTCCGTGCGCCTTTGCACATCTTATCAAAGGGCTAAATAACAGCAAAAATACTAAGTAATGATCCAGCAATACTTCTTAGGCCATGTGTTAGTAAAATAAAATATAGAGGATTACCTTATTTCTTCTCCTCTCTCCATAGGTCTTCTTGAACACTCTTTATTTGAAACAAAACAAAAACAAAACTAACACACAAAAAATATAATTGGAAATATAAAGAGAAATTTTATTTCACATGGGTTGCCTCCCATGAAGCGCTTCTAGTTAAGGTCAATTAGCTTGACCTCGATGGCAATCACTTAGGTTTGTGAAGTGGAACACCCAATCCAAAGTAGTTTGCTTTTACAGTAAATACACCACCATCATCGGTAGGCTTGGCCTTCTTTTTCCTAGGGAAGTGGACTACAAAATGATCTCTAGATGGTAGCCTTATTCTCACATTCCCTTCATGTAAATTAATCAAAGATTTAGTAGTTCTTAAGAATGGCCTACCTAGAATTATAGATGCTATGGGATCTTCAGGCATGTCCACAATAACAAGATCAATAAGAGCAGGACTACCTTTAATTTTAACAACTATATTTTCTTTTATCCCAACAACTTGTTTATAAGTTGAATCGGCTAGATGGAGTCTCAATTCAGTTTTAACAAATGGCCCCTAGTAACTTATCGAATAGGCTTTTGGAAATCGTTGAGACGCTTGCACCAAGATCACAAAGTGTAGATATCTCATTAACTCCCAACTTAATTTTAATAGTGGGCTCAAATATATCATCTAGCTTAGCTGGAAGCTTATCAGCTAATCTTTTATACTCCATCTCTAAATCATGAACCTTAGATGTTACTCGTTGTATAAATTGTTGGTACATAGCATCATTACCTTGTTCTATACCTGGATTCTTAACTGTGATCATCTTCAATAGATTTTCCACGGTATATTCTGATGTCAGGGTGTGGCTATAATCCAGCTCTTCATATTTTTCATCATTGGTTACCACCCTCATAATTTTGAGGTCTTCTACCGGATTTGGCTCGGGTTTTCAAGCAAACTTTGCTAGTATGAGAGCTTGGCTCTCGGCTACCTTACCCAGCTGAGCCTCCACGGTCTTTGTTCTTTCCTGTAGAGTATGCGCACCATTTCTAATTGCAACGACCTGGTTAGATAATCTTCTTATACTACTTTCATGGTTCTCCATAATATTAATAAGCATATTATTTTGCTTGGTTTGATATTGTATAAATGTTCTAACGGTTTGCTCAAACAGGATATTGCCATGATTTGCCCCATTAGTATTATCATAATTATTATAAGGAGCTCTTGCAGGATTAGCATGATATTTTCGAACATTAGAAGCATAATTATTTTCCCATACAGGATTAAAAGGAGTGTGAGCTATAAAATTAACATCATTAACATCGGTAGTGATAGAATTAACTTGGTTATCTTCCTTACCCTTAACTAAGCTAAGCAACTCATCTACCTTAGATGTAAGTTCCTCATTGTTTACATCGGTAATTGAACTTACTCTCTTTGAGGTTCTTTCCACGTGGCATTGGGCATGGTCATTTTGCATATCATCAAGTAACTTATTTGCAACACGCACATGATTTCCCATGATCGTTCCTCCAGCTGCAGTATCTAGCATAGACTTAGACATTGGGTTAAGACCATTATAAAATAAATGTAATATAAGCCACTCTTCCATCCCATGATTAGGACAGTTCATTACGGCTTCTCTCATCCATTCCCACGCAAGCGCTAGTGGCTCATAGTCTTGTAGTCTAAAGCCTGTAATGTTTGATCTTAGCTGCACTGTCTTAGTTGGGGGGAAATTTAGTCATAAACAAATTAGTACATTCCTCCCAATATTTAATAGTGCCCTTTTGTAGAACTAGCAACCAATCCTTAGCCTTTCCTCTAAGAGAGAAAGGAAACAATCTTAGCTTAACAGCATTTGGATCTACATCCTTAATACGCATCATGTCACAAATTTCAGTGAAAGTATTTAAGTGCAATCCCGAATCCTCAGAATATGAAACCTCAAATTGGTTTTTTTGAACCGAACTTAAAAGGTTAGGTTTAATCTCATATGTTTCCGCATCAACTGCAGGCTGAGTGATGGGTGCATGAATAAAATCATCGGTGGGAGTAGCATACTCCCCTAATCTCTTTTGAGCCATGACTCTTATCTTTTTAGTAATTTTTAAGTAATGAAAACGAATAACAATTAACTAATTTTTTTGGGTTTTCAAATAGATAACAAGAAAGTAAACTAATAACAAGAATTAAACTACAACTAATAATAAAACTAAAAACAAGGTCTCTAATGACCTCACCAGGATAGCAAAATCGTGTCCTCGGCAATGGCGCCAGAAAAAGGGTTGATACCTTCGATTCAGATTCACGGATGTAGTATAATAGCTTTTTCCCTAGAGGACCTAGGTTTAATCGAACCTCGAAAAGCACTACTAAAAGGTAATAAAAAAGGACACATCTACAAGACTTTGTTTTTTTGTTTTACCTTAGTTGACCAAACCAATCTAGTTTACTTTATAATGGGTTTGAATCAATGGATGGAGATAGGCCAGGGTTGAAGATCAACCTGCAGCTACACATCAAATGGGATAAAAGATAATAATAAGTATAGTCATGTATAATGTTTGAATCGAGATAATCTCTTGTGGGCAACACATTCTAATATTCTAGAACCCCTGTGATCCATCGGGCATAACAATAGAATTTTAATCCAATCGAGAGTACACCGAAGCCACGGGTTACAAACGATTATTAAGTGCAAAACACAGATCAAATCTTTAAGTGGTGATCCCGAATGGGGTGCTAAGCAAAGACCGTACTACCCTTTCTGTCACTGAGGTTCCTATGAGATTGTCGCTAGCCAAGTATCTCACCTCAAGCCTTTATCAATCTATGGGATCTTGGGCACCTACAAGTCCATAGATCGAGACAAGATACAAATAAACAAAAGATACAAATCACAATCTCAAACAAAATACAATTCTCCATGATCTAGATGCACATAATTGCGGCAAGTTTCTCTCCAATCTGCAGCCCGTGAGGACTACTCACTCATAACAAATAGATCGGAGATAGAAAACATCATGCAAATACTTAGATTAAAATCAAATATTCTTACAATGGTCACCAAATCACAAGGAGATCTAAAGTACAAAGCAATGGCTATGGCTACTGTATGGATGGATGGTTGGGGGAAGTGATGAATAATGGTGTGGATCTCCTTTGGTGGTGTTGTGATGCAATCTGAGAATGGCGGCTCTCTGGCTGGCGGCTGGAGCCTCGAAATATATAGGCGTCTTCACGAAAGTTGTAGGGTTTGACGAGACGAAGCCGTCGCCACCTGGTACGTGCAGGTGGTACGGGTGGACCACGCCCGTACTAGTGGTCGTTAAGCTTGCAGACGCCCTAGAACGCTTCTCCAATTACTTGGGCGTGTGTACTTCCTCAAAATCCTTCATTATGACTCCTTATTTCGCTTTAAAAGCCGTGATTTCCTACACAACATAAATCAAAGAAGGGATTTGCATACATTTGAAATTATTAGTCATTAGTGACAAGAGTTCAGAGTTTCTTTGGCAATTGCTTCACCACAACCAACGTTTAAATGCAGTGGAAGATAGCAAAAATCAGAGCCATCCGAAGGGTTCTTACCTATGTTGTAAGGTATTACTTTGAGAAAGACTCAGACTGTAGCTACAACAGAAGATAGAGAAGTAATGGATAAGATCCCATATGCCTCAGCCATAGGCTCTATCATGTATGCTCTATTATGTACAAGACAAGATGTGGCACATGTTCTTAGTTTGACTAGCAGGTACCAATCTGATCCAGGTTTAGAACACTGGACGACAGTCAAGAATATCTTTAAGTACTTATGAAGAGCTAAGGATATGTTTCTCATCTATGGCGGTGAGGAAGAGCTCGTTGCAAAGTGTTATGCATGCTAGCTTCGACACCGGTTCGGATGAATCTAAGTCACAATATGGATATGTATTTCATATGAACGGAGTAGCGGTGGGTTAGAGTAGCTCAAAGCAACCTGTGGTGGCAAGATCTTCCATGGAGGCGGAATATATCTCTGCTTCAGAAGCATTGGTAGAAGCAGTTTGGATGAAGGAGTTCAATTCCGAACTAGGTGTGGTTCCAAGTGCTTTGGATCCAATGGTTATCTATTGTGACAAGAATGGTGCCATAGCCAATGATAAGGAACCAAGGTCTCACAAGAATTCCAACCATATCAAGCATCGATCCAACTCCATCAGGGAACATGTCCAAGATGGCGATGTAGAGATTTCAAAGTGGACACGGATATGAATGTTGCGGACCCGTTGAGACTAAAGCACTCCTAAGGGGAAAACATGATCATCACCAGAACTCTATGGGTGTTAGATACATCACTATGTAAACTAGATAACTGGCTCTAGTGCAAGTGGGAGACTGAAAGGAATAGGCCCATGAGGCAATAATAAATGATTATTATGTTATTTTAGGTTTACAATAGATGTTTATTTTTCATGCTATAATTTTGTTAACCAGAAATATTAATACATGTGTGTTTAATAAAAAAGAAAAGATTCCTAGTAATGCCTCTCATTACACTAGCTTGTTGATTAACATATGATCAAGGTTTCCTGATCATGAGCATTGGATGTTGTTAATAACAAGGTCATATCATTGGAGAATGATGTGATGAACATTCACCCACAGTAGATTTAACAATATGATCATGTCTTCAAAGTTTATATTGCCATCTCACTTGAAATAATCCTTAGACCGTGAGATCATGTCAAGCACTAACACTGGAAGAGTACTTTGATTTCATCAAATGTCACACCATAATAGGGTGATTATAAAGATGTCGTTGTGTACTTAAAAAGTGTTAGTTGAGGCTCATGGATCAAAAATGGGATTTTTCCATCTCGATGACAGAGAGATATACTCAGGGCACTCTTAGTGATATCACATTGATATAGCTTGCAAGAAAGTAATAAGATCACTAAGAATGTTATATCACGGGAATGAGAAAAGAGTACTTGTCGGTAACAAGATCGAAATAGGTATGGGTGATAACAAATGATCAGATCTCGTACAAGTAAAATATCGCGAGACAAAAGGAATTGGTTACAATGAAAAAGGTTCATACGATCACTAGTTCATCATTGAGTAAGTGGGAGTCGTTATGGATCTCCAAATCCTGGTGATGATTATTGATCAGAGAGTGTATCGGTCATGTCCACTTAGTTCACGAACCGAGGGTGACACACTTAAGACTCTTCGACGCATTTGAGTAGATACGGGACGCAAGAGAAAATACTGGACAGTGCAAAAAATATTTTGATAAAACTGTCAGAATAGTTTTGGCGTATCAAAATATTTCAAGGGAACAGATTATTAATCTGTTCATTAAATGAAGTGTTCATTAAATAAAGTACTCATTAAATAAAGTGTTCGTTAAATTGATTATCATTAAACCAAGTGAATTAAAGTGCTTTAATGGAAAGACTTTGATTTTTTGAGTGGAAATTTAATGGGACAAAGTGGCCTTGATTATTTGTGAGTGGAGAGTCCACTAGTAATCAAGAGGGAAGAGGTGGGGGCACCTCCTTTGGTCGTCGGCCATGGGAAGGGGTTGCCCCCTCCTGCTATAAATAGAGGGGTGGAGCTCTTCTCCTTTCACGCATTCTCATCTCCTCTCATATGCCCTTTGGTTGACATCTTCTCTCCTTGTTAGCTTGTCCATTGCCACGAGTACGGTGCTTAGGCAAAGCCCTGCTCCAGATCTTCTCCACCATCACCACCACCATGTCGTAGTGCTACTAGAGTTCCCGAGGATCCATTGCTTCTGCTGCCCAACTAGATCAAGGGACGGAGGTCGTCGGCACGCCGAAGTGTGACCGATTACGGAGGCGCTGCCCGTTTGTGGCGATGATCGTCTTCGTGTCCTTGAGGATGGTTGAGTACATTCTACACCAGCCACGTTTGTTTGCGAGAACGTTATCCCGCTTACGGTCTTCGAGGGTGAGTCCTTCTGAAACTGTTACAAGTATCGCCTAGATTCGATCTTGGCTACTGCAATCGTAGGAATTTTTATTTTCTATGCAACGAACCCATCAGAGTTTCTACGTAGTGCATAGTTTCATCAGTAAATGACATCCGTGGTGCATGCTCTGTAAAAGATAAAACTGGTGATTAAAAGACTATTTATAAGCCCTTTAGAGCATCTATTTTCTGTTCTTTGCACAAAGCACGGTGTAGGCCACTCGAACATTCTTCTCCGCAAAACCCTTTTTTTTTGAATATATTGTTCATGAGGGTGCATATGAACTCGGGAGCCGAATCAAATTTCCCACTTCCATCACAAACTAAATGCATTATTATACTCCAATGATCAAAATTATTATACTAAATTTTGTGAGGAACATTGCTACAACTCATGTATTAATTTATATGTCTCTAAATTTGATTGGTAAATAACACCAAAAATGCTAAGTGACAAAAATATCTAGGGAATTCTTTAGTTGCACGTGCCATTGAACTGCATCATTTTCGGTTCCTGCTGTATGACCTTGTACATGTTGGCTGACATTTTATCAGTAATCATGCACATGAATATTAATGTCCAAACAAATTATAGATTCCCTCGGGATATCTACAGTGTAATGATCGAGCACCATTAAGTTTTAAGCTCAAATGAATTATAAAATATTTTTATTTCATATTTTGATGCACTTACATTAATCTACGGCCTCTATGGAGAAAAATTACGTTTGAAGTTTTAAAATCAGGGAGGTCAAAGTTCTTTTTTGGGGAAGATAAAGTACTTAATTTTGGGAGCCTTCCGGCTGGATGATCGCGACACATGTTGAGCATCTCGCTCTGTTACAAACAAATCAAATCCATAACCTTAATATTGACCACCTTTGGACTACAAACATCGAAAGTCTTTGCAACAATTGAATTTAACATGTTGAATAATAGATATATATAGACCCTTGCTATTACATGTTTCTCTATGCCCATGTCGCTAATATTGGAAGTTACCCAAATAAATAGATCAGTCCATCTTGTATATGCATATTACATTGTGTATTATACATATATCAAGAGATAGAAAAACCTACCACATGCGCCTACCTTTGTAATCTGTATAGAAGGAAAATTATGGATTGATCTTGCGCGGGAGACACGTGGAGCAAGATTGAAAGTTACCCTGTTGAATTGCATCGTACGGGAATGGGGAATAACATGAAGGCAACTGGCCGGCCAGCCAACAAAGGGTATCAGGCACTGGTAGAAAGAGGGCTTTTGGTCCAGCGCACAAATTCCATTGATCCCGGTTCGTTTCCATAATCGGGACCAATGCCAGGCACCGGTCCCGGTTCATGCCGCCTGGTAATTGGTCCCGGTTCATCTCTAAGTATTGGTCCCGGTTCATCTCTAAGCATTGGTGCCGGTTCGTGGCATGAACTGGGACCAATGCCCCGCGACGCACACGTGGCGCTCTGCGGGGCATTGGACCCGGTTCATGCCATGAACCGGAACCAAAAACCCCGCGACGGTCAGCTGTCGAGGACAATTAATGAAAATTAATTCGGGGCAGAAATTAATTCGAGGCAGAAATTAATTTGAGGTAGAAATTGAATTGATCAGTATTTTTGAAAAAATCTTCCACAAATTAATCAAGACAAAGATCTAAATTGAGACATTTTATTATTCGACCACAAATTTATCCATACAAAGATGCGACTTTACAAAATTTCCTAGTCGACAACACTTTCGCTGCCGCTGTCCTCCGAGCCGCCGGCTTCCTCGTCGTCGTCGGACGAAATCTCCACGATTTTGGCATTGTTCGGGAGATGGAGCTCCTCTGCGCGGCTAGCGGCGTCGATGGCGGTGTAGATGGTCCGTCCTGGGACGGACCAGAACATCTCCCGCCCTTCTCGGTTGAGGAGATCCGGGTGCACCACGCGCCTGTCCATGATGCGGTTGCCAAGCTTGGCCTTCTGCTCCTTCTTGAACAGCCGGGGCCAGTACTCGCTGGCTGCCGCGTACCGGGGCAACGCCCTCATCCACGCGGGCAGCTGGCGGCGACGCTCCGCGATGACGCACCCCATCTCGTATCCGCGGGGGTTGAGGAGCGGAGCCACCGGCACACCCACCTCGCTGATGAGAAATCCGGCGGGCACGGTCGCGCACGGCGGCGCGAGGATGCCGTAGTACGCAAACATCGCCGCCTCGTAGTGGTTGAGCGTGGGCACCTCCATGGTGGCGCGGTGGAGATTGGAGAGGGAGGGGAGGCGAGACGACGGCGCGGTGGAGAGGCGATGGCTAAAGGGGTGGGGTGGAGATCGAATGCAGAGAGGCCGAGGCGATGGCGAAAGCGAGCGTTGTGGCCTCATATTTATAGATGGGGACGACGAAGCGATGGTGGGCATTGGTCCCGGTTATTGCCACGAACCGGGACCAAAGCCCCTCCCGCGCGACACATGGACGCCCAGCAGCGCGCCCCCCACCAAGGTCATTGGTCCCGGGTCGTGCCATTAACCGGGACGAATGACCTGGGTGGGGGCGAGCTGCTCGGCCGCCACGTGTCGCGCGGGAGGTGCTTTGGTCCCGGTTCATGGCTTTAACCGGCACCAAAAACCCTCCCCTGGCTATATATAAGCCCAGCCTTTTGCCCACCAAATTTTGCTGGATTGTGTGTGAGGTGTGGGTGCTAGCTTTTTTTTCTTTGATTGCACACAAGGTGTTCGACGAAATGTCTGAGCCACACTTTAGTTCGCACAACACGGTATCCTCGGCTGAGGTTAGTAACCTTATCTTCTTTATCTGTAACTGATACAAAAATATTGCATGTGTCCATGTAGGGTGGTCGTTTTACTATTCACGATGTTATTGTAATGGTTAATTATTATGACGCAGATCGATGCAAGGATGCGATGGATGTACGGCGACCGACGCGATTCCGATTTTATTGCAGGCCTGCATATTTTTATCGATTTCGCTAAGGCAAACAAAGTGGATAATTTTATGCCTTGTCCTTGCGTCGATTGTCGGAACGTGGCGGAGCACTCTGCCCCGAGAACCCTTCAAAGCCATCTGCTTCGGAGAGGTTTCATGCCCAGATATTATTGTTGGGCCATGCACGGAGAAAGAGGGGTTAGGCTAGAAGAAAATGAAGAAGAGGAGGATGATGATAGCTATCCTATGTCCCCTGAAGAATACGGTGATACTGCAATGGAAGATAATGAAGAAGAGGGAGGCGGTAATGAAGAAGAACAACGGGCATCGGATGAGCCCGCAGATGGTCTTGGTCGGGTCATTTTTGATGCAAAGCAACAATGTGATATAAAAAGGGAGAAGCTTAAGTTGGAGGCCATGCAAAAGGATCACAAAAAGTTGTTGTACCCAAATTGCGAAGATGGCAGCACAAAGCTCGGTACCACACTTGAACTGCTGAAATGGAAGGCAGAGACTGGCTTATTTGACAAGGGATTTGAGAAGTTACTGAAAATAATGAAGCCGAAGCTTCCAAAGGATAACGAGCTGCCCGAGACAACGTACGAAGCAAAGAAGACTATCTGCCCTCTAGGATTAGATGTGGAGAAGATACATGCATGCATTAATGACTACATCCTGTACCACGGTGAGAAGTACGAGAATATGGATAAATGCCCGGTATGCACTGCATGTCGATACAAGATCAGACAAGATGACCCTGGTGATGTTGAGGGTGATGACGAGCCCTCCAGGAAGAGGGTTCCTGCTAAGGTTATGTGGTATGCTCCTATAATACCACGGTTGAAATGTTTGTTCAGAAATAAAGAGCATGCCAGGTTGTTGCGATGGCACAAAGAAGAGCGTAAGAAAGACGGGAAACTGAGACACCCCGCCGATGGGTCGCAGTGGAGAAACGTCGAGAGAAAGTACTCAAACTTTGCAGGTGACGCGAGGAACTTATGGTTTGGTCTAAGTACAGACGGCATGAATCCTTTTGGGGAGCAGAGCTGTAGTCACAACACCTGGCCAGTGACTCTATGTATCTACAACCTTCCTCCTTGGTTGTGCATGAAGCGGAAGTTCATTATGATGACAGTACTCATCCAAGGACCGAAGCAACCCGGCAACGACATTGATGTGTACCTAAGGCCATTAGTCGATGAACTTTTGCAGTTGTGGGAAGAACCAGGTGTAAAGGTGTGGGATGAGCACAAACAGGAGCCATTTGACCTACGAGCGTTGTTGTTCGTAACCATCAATGATTGGCCTACTCTTTGTAACATTTCAGGACAGTCAAACAAGGGATACAATGCATGCACGCACTGTTTAGATAAGACTAAAGGTACATCTTTGGATACATGTAAGAAGGTTGTGTACCTGGGGTGTCGTAAATTTCTTCCGACCAATCATCAAGTAAGAAAGAAAGGCAAGCATTTCAACGGTGAGGCAGATTACCGGAAGAAGCTTAAGCTCCCTAAAGGTGCTGATGTATTTGGTATGGTGAAGGACCTAGAAGTAATCTTTGGAAAGGGTCCTGGCGGTCAATCTGTTCCGAAAGACCCCATTACCGGACACACGGCCATGTGGAAAAAGAAATCTATATTTTAGGAGCTTGAGTATTGGAAAGACCTAGAGGTCCGTTCTTCAATCGACATGATGCACGTGATGAAGAATCTTTGCGTGAACCTGCTAGGCTCCCTGGGCGTGAATAGGAAGACAAAAGATACACCAGAAGCACGGGAGGACCAGCAACGTATCAAATACCCATACAACAAGCATACTGATAAAGGACGTGAATACGTAAGCAGCTACGCTTTTACCAAAGCAGAGAAGGAAATCTTTTTTGAAGTCCTTTACAGTATCAAGGTCCCAGCTGGCTTCTTGTCAAATATAAAGGGAATAATAAATATGGTAGAGAAAAAATTTCAGAACCTGAAGTCTCATGATTGCCACGTGATTATGACATAGTTGCTTTCAATTGCATTGAGGGGGCTTCTACCGGAAAATGTTCGATTAGCCATTATGAAGCTATGTGCATTCCTCAATGCAATATCTCAGAAGGTAATCGATCGAGAAAGTCTAGAAAGGCTACAGAAGGATGTGGTCCAATGTCTTGTCAGTTTTGAGTTGGTTTTCCCCCCGTCCTTCTTCAATATTATGACGCATCTCTTAGTTCACCTAGTCGAAGAGATTTCCATTCTCGGTCCTGTATTTCTACACAATATGTTCCCCTTCGAGAGGTTCATGGGAGTATTAAATAAATATGTTCGTAACCGTGCTAGGCCAGAAGGAAGCATCTCCAAGGGCTATGGAACAGAGGAGGTCATTGGGTTCTGTGTAGACTTTCTTCCTGACCTTAAGCCGATTGGTGTTCCTAAATCATGGTATGAGGGGAGACTGAGTGGAAAAGGCACGCTAGGAAAGAAAGCAACGAAATTTAGGGACGGACATTCTTTGAATCAAGCACACTACATAGTTCTTCAAAGTTCTACCTTCGTGGCTCCGTATATCGAGGAACACATGAATGTTGTACGCTCCAACTTCCCGGGGAAGGATGACTACTGGATTAAAGAAAATCACATGGAGACTTTCGGCACTTGGTTGCAATTACATCTCATGAATGATACCACTATTGGACATCAGCTCTACTTGTTGGCCTCGACACCATCTGTGACTGTATTGACTTTCCAAGGGTACGAGATAAATGGAAATACATTTTACACGATTGCCCAAGATAAAAAGAGCACCAACCAAAACAGTGGTGTCCGCTTTGATACAACATGCGAGAATGGGAAAAAGGACACATACTATGGTTACATAGAGGACATATGGGAACTTGACTATGGACCTACTTTTAAGGTCCCTTTGTTTCGGTGCAGTTGGGTCAACATGAATGGAGAAGGGGTACAGGTAGACCAGCTGTACGGAATGACAACAGTGGATCTCAAGAATCTTGGTTACAGAGATGAACCATTCGTCCTAGCCAATGATGTGGCTCAGGTTTTTTATGTGAAGGACATGTCCTCTAGACCGAAAAAAGAAAAAATAAGGAAACGAATACATCAGACGATGAGCCTAGGCGTCACATAGTTCTTTCAGGGAAAAGAAACATCGTGGGAGTCGAGGACAAGACAGACATGTCAACAGATTATGATAAGTTTCATGAAATTCCACCCTTCACCGTGAAAACTGACCCAAGCATCCCGTTAAGCAAAGAAGATGCTCCATGGTTACGGCCTAAGAAGAGATCATAGGCAAGGGATCGACATACGCGACGAAGGATTCATACCCTAAACCCTAAACCATATGTAAATCTATGTAATGTATGGAAACTTTAAGTGATGTATGGAAACTTTATATGAGAACCTCGAACACTGTTAGAGGAGACGGAGTCTTTCATGGGCTTGCAGGGAAATTTTTCCGAGGCGGAGCTTCCGAAGATGTCGTACGACGTGTGCACCAACGACATCTTCGAGAAGCTCCGCCACGGGAGATTTCCCAACCCTTTCCCCAACACTGTTAGAGGAGATGGAGTCTTTCACGGGGTTGCAGGGAAAAAATTCGAGGCGGAGCTTCTGAAGATGCCGTAGGGCGTGTGCACCAACGACATCTTCGAGAAGCTCCGCCACGGGAGATTTCCCAACCCTCCATCCATGGGGATGAAACTCTCTCTACATATGTTGGCTTGTTGAGCTGCTTGCCATGGCGTATCGATGGTCCTTTTATAGGCATGGTGCCGCTTCTACTTTGCCTTGTTCCTCCAACAGGGCATCGTGCGCTACATGCTTTATCTCATCGAGCAGTGCGTCCACCCACACGTCCTTATCCCGCCGACAGCTTTTGTCTCGGTTGCACCCACCAGCCGGGACTCAAGGTTACCCACGCATCCTTATCCCACCGATAGCTTTAGTCTCGGTTGCACCCACCAGCCGGGACTAAAGGTTACCCACGCGTCCTTATCCCACCGACAGCTTTAGTCTCGGTTGCACCCACCAGCCGGGACTAAAGCTTTAGTCTCGGTTGCACCCACGCACGAAAAATGGAAATTGGCTTTTTCGTGCATCGAAAGGGAAAACTTCCTCTTGCAATAGCGTAAGCCATCCCAAGATGCACATGTGTGCACAATATGGGCACATTATCACAAACTATGCCCTGATTCTAGCCATAACATTGGTGGTTGACCTAAATGCCATGAAAGCTCGAACATGATAGGTCATTTTGTGAAGGATTTTTTATGATGTTTGCAATTTTTCAAGTTCAATATTTTTCCTTGAAATTGTTACACATAATATGACACCACGCGAAGGTTTCACATTGTTTGGATCATTTTTGCATTTCTTATGCCCGTTTTAAACTATATTCAAAACGGCGGGCATGAAGCTTCTTAGCCCGGGGCTGAGCCTCGTTGAACTTTAAGTGGATCTCTGATGAAATAGCATGTTGTGAACCTATAAATGATTTTGTAATAAATATTTGTGAAATAGCATGTTATGAACCTATAAATGAAATAGCATGTTGTGAAATTCCAAATTATGTAATAAATATTTGTTAATGCAATTTTAATTGAAAATAGTAAAATTGTATAGTTCAAATAAAAATATTTGAAAACAGAAAATGGTTTTTGATTAGTTATTTAAATTGAAGAACTTTTCCTGTTAATTTTTTTTAGAAATTCCAAATTATGTAATAAATATTTGTTAATGCAATTTTAATTGAAAATAGTAAAATTGTATAGTTCAAATAAAAATATTTGAAAACAGAAAATGGTTTTTGATTGGTTATTTAAATTGAAGCACTTTTCCTGTTGAAAGTTTTTTGAAATTCCAAATAAATAATCATCTTAAATTGAAACATCTTATTAATTAAAGAAGAAAACAAATTTGAAAATGGCGGGAAGACCAAAAGGTTTGCCAAAATCTGAAAAACGGTTCAACGATCCCGGTTCGTCCCACCAATTGGTATCGTTGGTCCATTGGTCCTGGTTATTGGGACAACCCAGGACTTGGAACGATCCTGGATGCGCGCGCTGATCAACAGGCCTTTGTTCCCAGTTGGTGGGACGAACCGGGACCAAAGGACAGACCATTGGTCCTGGTTCTTCCCACCAACCGGGACCGTTGGTCCTTTGGTCCTAGTTATTGGGACGACCCGGGACGAATGGTCTCTACAGTTAACAGCCTCGGCCCTTCCTCCTCCCCAACTCCCCCAATTCACAGAGCACATTGACGCGCGGTTAAGGAAAATTTGCGGCGGAGCAAAATTACGCCGTCAGGCTGCCCAAATCCATAGCGGCCGCTTCACGTCGTCGACGCCCGTCGCCGAGCGCCACTGTCCGCCACCGCGAGCAGGCAAGGAAGCTCCGCCTCGCTGCAATCGACCCCACCATCCCCGACTCCGGCCGCCACGTTCTCCACTGATTCCGGCAGCGCCCAGCCTCCTCCGGCCTCGCCGCACCCTCCACCGGCCTCCTAGTGAGCCACTGGTGCTCTAGCACCACTCCTACGTCTCCCTCCCTCACTGTATCATCCTCCCCACGAGCACCTGCCACCGCTGGCCACCGTCAAACTCCTTCCTCCGGTGCACCTCCCATAGCGGCGCCGCCCGTTTTAAGTAGCCCGCATCGTGCTGGTTCGAACCGTCCTAGTCGCGTCACCCCGCGCGCTTCTCACCGCCGTCTTCCACCACCGCCTGGCAGTTCGCCGGCGAGGCTACGTGGCGCCACTGTGGCATCGACGTGGCGTCGTGTGTGCCTGACGTGGGCGCTGACCAAGCCTCGCCAGCGTGGCATCTGAGGTGGCTTGGGACTCTTGCGTCAGTCTCTGTGGCTAGTTTAGCCGTGGAGAAAAAAAAACCCCACCCTGAGCTAATGTCATAATGACACAGTAAAAGTTTAATAATTGTTTAAATAATTTCAGAAAAGAGTTTAATCTTATAAATTCAATAACTAATTATTTCTAAGTCGGAAAAATATGTATAATATATCAAAATGTTCAGAAAAATGAGATCTACACAATAGACTCATAATCATACATTTTTCAACAACTTTAATTACAAGTTTAATAAGAGAATGAAATCAACCCCTTGTAGGTGATTTCGGGGTCTCTCATGTACTAGGGTTTGGACCCTTCGGATCCCACTTAAATTGCCAAGCCTGCCTTAGGGTTAAATTTCAACTCTGTTTAACTTGTCATATCATCATCGATGCCATGTGTTGATTGTTGTTTCCCCTTTCTTGTCATAAACTTAATATGTAATTCTAGAACATCATCTTTGCAGATACTATGGATCCAACACATCAGGAAAACATCCTCTAAGGAATGATCTGTGAAAATGAAGATATCGATATCGATGTCACCAGTGAGTTTCTGAACGATTCCGGTCAGGGAGATGAGTCTCTCAACCGAGGAGACGGCTTCGGTGAGGTAGAAGCCGAAGCCTGGGACAGGGGAGAAGCCAATGAGGTAGAAGGCGATGGCTCCGGCGGAACCTTAAATCTCGCAAACACCGGCGAGGTGTATATATGTACGTTTGTAATTAAAATGCTGTTGTCTATATATATACATGCATATATTAACACTCTTTCTTCTTTGAGCCCTCCGGATTGAGAACTTCTTCTGTAAGAATGAAACGAGGCCCAACAAAAAAGTTGGATGACACTGTGAGGTATAGGATCGACGTGGTCAGTGCAGATGGCGAACCGCAAGCTCCCGTCGTTGTCGCAAGAAAATTTGTCAAGCAATGCGGATTTCTTGCGAGGGACTACATCCTGATCACCGTTCAAGAATGGAATCGGCCAAGCGGCGGTGGAGTCCCGTATGTCGGCGACGCTGCCAAAGATAAGCTTTTTGACAAGCTCATGATTAATTTCCTCCTACCGATGCCAGATGTGAATCCAGATGAGGAGGAGAGAGCAAGAATGGAGCTTGTGCAAAGAGTCAAGAAGTTTGCTCTCAGCAAGATGGCCGATGCATTCAAGAACTGGAAGAAGAAACTGTACAATAACTTTGTCAAGGTAGAGAAGACTCCGAATTTCACTCAAGGCGGCTATGCTAAGTTAAGACACCAGTGGGAGGATTTTGTGAAGTACAAGACATCGGAGAAAGCTAAGAAAAGGTCTAGAATAAATACGGAGAATGCTGCTAAGAAACTGTACCATCATAACATGGGGCCTGCTGGCTAGCCGGTTGCATGCCTAAGTGGGATGCACTTGAGGTCAATTACATAGCTGCCGGGATCAGACCAGAGCCCGCAACAGGGACACCACGAGTGATAAACTGGTTTTACGGCCATGGGGGCACGTTGGACAAAGAAGGGAGGGCAATATATAATTCTACTACCCATCGACGATATTAGAAATGTAGTAGATGATGTTGTAGCGGGACGGTTTGTTCCCGATAGAGAGAACGACGAGATCACACGCGCCCTTAAAAATCCTGAACACGACGGACGAGCACGAGGCACACCAGGCTCCAAGCCGTGGAAGGTTGCCTTCCCCCGGAAATGAAGAGATATCCCGATAAAATCCATCAGAGGAGAAAGGAAAGGGAGGCAGCTGAGAAAACGGCCGCTGCAGACCGGCTGCGTAATGTAGAAGAAGCATTAAAGCGGCACCAGGATCAACTCGACAGACTTAGCCAGCAAGGTACTAGCGGCCAATCTCAGCGGCACGTGGTATAAGCTGCATTCGAGGGTACCGGCGCCCTATCCAATAAGAAAAGCAGCGTCGCTTCCACACAGCTCCATGATGTTGATGATCATGCACCGACGACATCTCCTCCTAAACGCTACCCAGTGGATGATATCACGGAGACCACAGCTTGTGAGCTAAAGGTGCAGGTTATGAACTTAAGGGTGACGGTGGCGGTCGGCATGGCGGTACCAATTGCGCCTAACCCAACTTGGCATTGCAGACCGGTTCCAAAAGGGTACGCTGTCGTCACGGTAGATGAGGTGAAGGAAGATTTTGAGGAGCTGAAGCTAGACCACCCTACAGGGGAAGATATGGAGCTGACTCAACTAGGAGAAGCCAAAGGGGGGACTATTCTATGGCCAAAGGAGCGCATCATGCTTCCAAATTATGTGCCGCCAAGTCCACCCACTCCTCAGAGCAGCAATCCACCTTTGCCACCATCTCACCATTCTCCAGCGCAACCGTCGCCTTCACCGCCTCACCACTCAGCGCAACCGTCTCCATCGCTGCCTCAGTCATCTCCGCCGCCGTGTCAGCCGTCTCCGTCCCCTAAGCCTCAGAGACAAAAGCAAAAGTATACTAAGGGGGGCAGCACCACCAGTAGCAGCAAGAGCATGTTCCGATCACCGAAACGTAAGCTATCGCCCCTCCCAAAAGTACCTCACCAGAATATGAAGAAGCTACCTTGCGAGAAGACAGATTAGGAAACTGATGCGGCAACAGCTGCCCATTATGAAAAGTGGAAGATTGATATGACTAACAAGAAAAGGCCGATAGAGGCATATTTCCCGGTCACCACAGAAGATAAAGCCAAAGCAGCCGCGCTTAAGATTCAGCTTCACCAACCCATAGCGCTCACATCAGACTATAATCGCTCTATTACCAAGTCAGCTGAGGCAAAAGAGCGGAGAGTCGAGAAAGAAGTTGCCCAGCTCGGACAACAGAAAAATCAATCGATCGAACCGCTCAAAGTGTATGATACCAATGAGTGGAGAGCCCAGGAGCGGCATGATCCGCACATTGATCCGAAGTTTGTTCGACTGTATGGAGAAAAGGCCCAATTATATGGACTGTCTATTACTAAGTACATGAGCCGTATGGATGAGTTCGAGGGGTACCAAGAAACAGCATACGTGTACCAGTACAGGGCTCCTCTCGTCAAACCCGAGTTAGTCAAAGATCTACCAACAAAAATGCGAAGATTGCATAACTGGTACATCCAAGCCTGTGCTGATTCCAAAAACTTGATCTATGCTGCATATAAACACCACCATTACGGTCATGGAGATGGCCTCCTACTGATCGAATTTCCAGAATTATTTCAGTTTTACCAACAAGACGCCCTCGACAAAACTATCGCCAGTGCCTATTGTTTGTGAGTATTATTAATTTTTATAATTAAGTCTTTCTAGCTTAGCTCATTCGTTGCTTGTATAATCTTACTCATCACTATACTAATTATATATGTAGAATGAAGATTCAAGAATGCAACAAAGGACAAATCTATGACCTTGGGTTTGTTGACTGTAATTTCGTTCATGAAGTTACTCTAAAAACAGAACCCAAAGAGACAGAGGATAACTTGTTCCAAGCGTTGAAGCATTTCAGCAACAGAAGAGAAATACTATTTCCTTACAACACTGGGTGAGTGTTACTGTCTTGTACACATTCTATTTTCGCATACTCGATGTTAAGCGTATAATTGACTCATGTTATATTTTGTTAATCATTGTTGTTGACACCGGAGTAGTAAAAGTCCTGGACTCGAAACGCACACCATTAGAAAAGTGTGCGGACATGCAGGAATGCCTCCAGATGGCTTGAAAACGGTTCACTGCCAAAACTAGGGGTGTTTGGAAGCCAGAGCTTACATTTCAATCATTGACTATAAGTACTACTTGCTAGATCCACGCATCTCTTTGATTCTAGTTTCAATACCACCATTATCATGCTTGATTATTATTTTGATTGAACTTCGTTCCCGTAAAGTGCTTGAGGCAGGAAGCCGGGAATAACTTACGTGGATACTATGTCTGCGAGTACATTCGCTAGACGACCAAAGAGAAGGGCGCAGACCGGAACATCAAAAATTGAAGTATGATAAACAATAATCACAACTTTATTTTATTACCACCAATTGTGTTTAGTTTCATTCATATATATTGATCCCCTTCTTTATATTAGATCGAACGGATACGGGACGGTCTTCTATCACAAGAACGCGTGCAAGAAATTCAAGAGGAAATTGCCGGATTCTTGTTAGAACAAGTCATAGATCCAAACGAAGAATACTATTACCCGCTTTATTTGGAAGGGTGAAGTGTAAAAAAGAAGATGTAAATTAGATCAAATTCGTGTGAGAGTATCGTTCGTAATTATAATATGTTTCGACCAAGAAGACGGATGAGACGGTGTATATATTTGTGATCATGCATGATGTGTAATATATATATCGTGGTTTCATTATTGCTATATATATGTAGTACCATTAAATTGATAAAAAAATCCTGCCGCGGCAGAAAAATAACCCGAAATCCTGCCGCGGCACAAAAATAGCCCGAAAATCCTGCCACAGCACAAAACCCTGCCGCGGCACAGAGACCAACGATCCCGGTTCGTGCCAAGAACCGGGACCAATGATCCACCCCCACCCGTCTCTCGCGCTGCCACGTGGAGACCCATTGGTCCAGGTTTGTTCCATGAACCGGGACCAATGATCCACCACCCCCCCCCCCCTCGTCGCGTGCCCGCCCACGTGGAGACCCATTGGTCCCGGTTCGTGCACGAACTGGGACCAGCATTAGTCCCGAGTGATTGGTCCCGGTTCGGGAACCGGGACCAATGGCCCTTATGAACCGGGACTAGAGGCCATTTTTCCACCAGTGAGGATAGCGCCATGAGAGGACCTTGGGAGAAGTTGCTGCTGTCACTACACATGAGGGCCGGCCGGTCAAAAAGGTTTCGGGTTCGGGTCCAGTTGGTTGCGGCACGCCTCCGGACTGTTTTGTATTAGAGCATCACTAGCAGCACCTATAAAATAGCAACCTATAAATCGCGAGTACAGGGCACTGAACTCTTGCATTTGCAGGCTACGGTTTTTCCGCGCATATTAGTGCCCGTAAATGTTTTGACCTTTACTTTTGAAATCAAAAACTCCGAGAAAAATAGCAAGATCATCAAGTCCGCGTAGATTATTCATAGCAAGATCATTCACATAGCAAGTCCATACAAACTCCATACAAACTACATACAAACTGCAAAAAACTACTTACTAAAAGGGGACCGTGGCGAGGCACACGTCGACCAAAATCCAAGCATCGCCGAAGCTCCACGAGCGCGACGCCATGGACAGCGTCGCCTAATCATCAAGGACGACCAAGGGGACTATGGGCTCGCTGGCGGCTGAGCCCTCGCGAGCTCCATAGCCTGGATCATGGCTAGGCCCCGCTGCAACTCCTCGCGATCCCTGCAGTTCTCGGCCTCGCGGGCCTCCTCCGATGCCTCGAAGGCGTGCTGCAGCAGCTCTAGTTCTTGCTCCTTGCTGCTCGGTTAGTCGTCCTCGGTCAGCGCCCGCGTCTGCAAGCTCTCCCCCTGCGAGCTATCCCCGGCGTACCTTGGGGAATGCGGCGGTGTCGCAGGCGTCGGAGGAGCACGGACCGCCTCCATGTCGGAGGAGTCGAAGTCGGAGACGTCCTCCTCGTAGTACCGCCGGAGCTTCCGCATCACCGGTGCGCCGATATGGGTGTACTTGCAGCTCGCCCGCTTCGCGGCAACCGAGGCAGCCTGTGAACGTGCAACGGAGTTGCGGAAATCCTCACAGCGCGTCGGCCGCCGCTTGCCTCCATCATCACCGCTTCCCCCGCATCGGCAACAACCCCCTCCACTAGGGCCTCCCCCGATGCCAGATCCGCACCCCCGCATCAACATGGCTGTTGAATTGCTCGCCGGAGTTGTGGATGGTGATGGCGGCGCTAGGGTTGGGGGGCGGAGGAGTAAAGGTTCGGACCCCTACTCTCCTCTCGTGCCTCTATATGTAGAGGCCGGGCGAGCCCATTCACAGGGACCCATGAAATTTGTTTACGGGCCGGCCCTAGTAGGGGCACTACTAGCTCGCAGAGTAATCCCACGGTCCGTAAACTCGCCGGAACTTCCACGGTCCGCGCCTGTTTATGGGTGCTGCTAGTGCTGCTCTTAAATCGTAAAATCAACTACTCCCCTTAGGTACCTGTAGTTTTGAAGATATATGCAAAGGATTTGTCACGTGTTTCATTACCACCTACATGTATACTCCCTCCGTTCATAAATAAGTGTACTTCTAGCTTTCCTCTTAAGTCAAAATTGACCGACTTTATAGACAAATGTAGCAACATAGATTACATCAAACACATATATTGTGAAACTATATTTAAAAACATATCTACTAGTACCAAATTAATGACATAACTGTTGTCACGTTTTCCAGTAAAATTAGTCAAACTTTTTTAAATTTGACTTAGGTCAAAACCTAGAAGTACACTTATTTTGGAGGGAGTATGTCCTAAAGCCTATTTAAATTTGTCCGGTCATGTCGATTTCCTTGTGAATCGCTGGAAGATTAAGCAATCAAGTGGTAGCGTGAATCACTATTTCTTATTTTCTTGGCTAACCTATTTCTTAGTTCTGATTTTTTTTCCTCCTCATATTTTATTAAGTTGTGAACTTTAGTTATCCCTTCAAAACAAAAACATACCGGCTTCAGTTTTATGGCGTATAGTACAATCATCAGGGCAGCCTACCCATCGCCATCAGCAAATCCACTTAGTAAAGTAGAGGACAACAGTGAAGGGTGAGACCATATGCCATGGTGAGCTTGAGATAATATAGTATTCCAAGAAAAAACACCGGCTACATGTAGCCTGGGCACCAAAACACTGCACTCGAGGGATAGTAGCTTTCCACCGCAAACGTGGTGTAGGCCCACGGACAGCCACAATGTGCGCAACAGATTGTCTCACAGCAGTTGCATGTCACCAAGCTTAAGCTTATAGATAATACGCTTCACTCCAGACCTTGTTTATACCGAATAATGTTAGGTCTGGTCAAGGTCAGGTATTAGGATTGGTGGAGATAAAAACGTTTGCCCCTCCCGTGTTGCCCTCGCGTGGCGACAGGGAGGAAATTCTAAATCCCCACCCGCGAGCGGGCTCCCAGTCTCTCCCCCTCCTCCTCGCTGCTGCCAGAGGGTGTGGCCGGGCAAAGCCTGGCCCGCACCGGTGCCGGCGAGGCTCCTTCGCCCGCTCGCATGGTGGTTGGGACGCGGGACAGCTCCTCCCGGCGTGGGCGTGCCGCGGGCATCGGCATGGCAGACGGTGAGGTGGTGGTGCGCGCCGGTGGTCCTCTTCCGCGGAGTCGTCGGGTGGCGCGGGCCGCGGTCGGCCGACTCTACAGTGGTGGAGCGGCGCCGTGGTGGAGGTGGGCTTCCTAGTGCAGGAAGGAGGAGGTCACGGTGGAAGGTCCAATGGCGGGCGGTGGGGCTCCAGGGCGACGGCAGTGGGCCTGCTGTGGGGCTCGATCTGGTCTAGGTGGGCCCGGATCTACCGGCGGAGACTGACTGTTGTAGAGCTGGATCAGGGCTAGGTGGGCATGGATCTGCTGGCGGCATATACATGCGGCCGGGCTGGATATGGGCCAGGTGGGATCGGATCTGCTGGCGGTGGGCAGCGGTGCCCCCCAAGCGGTGTTGGCCATACGTGACATCGTGGATGCCCCCAAGTATGTGATGGTGGCAAAGGAGGGGTCGAACTCAGCACCTCCTTCCTTGTCAGTGGTGTGTCTCAGATCGGCGGCAGTCCGGTTCGCCAGGGTGAGCACGGTGGCGATGGCATTGCTACTTGGCGGTAGGGGCCCGGTTGGCAGATCCACTGGTGGACAGGAAGGGTAGGGACTAGTGCTAGGGTTAGTTCTTAAGGTGGCACCCTTGTTGCAGTGCGGAGGCGGGGATATCACGAGTCCAGCCGGGCTGGACCGGGCCAGGGAGGGCTTGGTTTGTTCCTGTTGTTGCACCCAGTCGGCTACCCTTGCGGTGGAGGCAGTTCCCTCCCGCGTGTTGTCGTATCGCCGACCCATGCCGAAGTTTCTCCCTTTCTGGTCTTACTGGCCTTGCAACGTGTCTCACAGTGAGACGACATGGGTGACTGCAAAATCGTGGTGGCGTATGGTGGTGGGTGGCGAGCTTGGTGGAGCAATAGGAACCGTCCGGGAGTGTGGTTTTTTGAGGGGTCGAGAAAAATCCTTGTCGTTTAGACACCGACACGGTGATGCTTGTGGGTATCACCGACCTTCCTGAAGGGCGCTGGGTGTATCTCTTCCCCACCTCACGTAGCGTACCGGGGAAACCTTAGGACCTGTCCGGGCAGGAACGTCGTCGTCGTCACTTTTGTTTTTTGAGGTGTTGCTTGGTACGCGACGCTCCGCCGCTTGGAGTGTGGTGGTAATTCTCCGGAGGGCGTAGTGATTGCGGATCATCCTTGTTTTCATCGAGCCATTGTTGTCGGCTTTATTTTCTTTTCTTTTTTCTTTTTCTTTTTCTTTTTCTTTGTTGTTTCTTTTGAACGTTGTGATGTCTGTCCTAGCAACTGTCTCAAACGGTTGCTATATTAATATAGCTGAGCGAAAACCTGTTTCGTGAGAAGGTCAGATATTGGGAGGGCACCAACAACACTTCTATAGTTTGTTGTAATCTCGTGAGAGAGAGGAGTGCCAACGTACCGAGATAACTTGTCGTTGGCGGCGATGGGAGTGCACAGTCTTGGCTTGCGTCATGTTGGTCCGTGCTAGCAGATCTGTGATATACTTTTGCTGAGAGAGATGCAAACCACCATGCTAATGTTTTACTTCCATACCCAAGAAGTAGTCCAGCTTGCCAAGGTAACATTAAAAGACTAACGGAGCTTTGTAAGCAGGAGGTCAACAACTTTAACCGTGGAGCTGACGTATCACTGAGACGAGCATAAACATGGTCACGCCATCATTCTTGTCGACAAACAACGACATGTCTGCCTTGGAGGGAACAAAGCCCAACCCCTGTAATTTGCTGCTTAATCTGGCAAACCATGTCCTGGACGCCTGCTTTAGTTTGCATAACGATTTCTCCAATTTGCAAACATGCTAAGAAAAGCACCGATCAACATATATCCAGGAGGTTGAACCATGTAGACCTCTTATTCAAGTTTCCCATGAAGGAATGCATTGTCAACATCAAGTTGTCGTATTTGCTATCCTGCATCACGGCAAGAGACAGAATTATATGGATCGTGGTTGGCTTGATCACTTGGTTTTAAGTGACGCAGTAGCCAATGTTTTTGCGCTGAAACCCCTTTGCCACGGGACGAGCCTTGAACCGATCCATGGAGCCATCATGTTCGTGCTTCCCCGTATAGACCCAACGGTTGTCAATAATGTTGAGCTCCTGCCATGCCGGGACAAGGCGACATGTATGGTTGCACCGAAGAGTCGAGAACTCAGCATCCATGAAAAACCTTGCATTGTGGATTCTGAAGAGTACCACAGACGGAAGAAGGTTTTTCATCCATTGTACTAATGGCTAAATAGGTGACAATAACATAAAAAAAAACATATGTTCATTGTCGTGGCATGGACTTGCAAGCACGAAGCCATGTCTACATCGCTCACGATCCGGTGCAGGAGGCACCGACACTAACCTTGATCAAGTCAGCGATCTCCGAAGGAGGGTGGTATGGGTGACGCTCGAGGTAAAGGTGAGAGTGTGAGACAACCTCATGGGCCAAATCATCGGCCATGTTGGAGTCTAGCGGACTCCCATCATGGGGAGCGTCAACAATCCCAGCTGGCCTAGATGGGGAGGCTATCGCGCGTGATCGGCGTGAGCGGCCGGGACAATCGATTGATGGGGCTCATGCATGAGGTTCACAGGTTTCGGATCTTCATGCTTCAACACACATGGCCAACTAGGTGCGACGTCGATCTGCATGCACGGACGATGGATCAGGTCCGTCGTGTAATTAAGTAGCAAATGCAACGCAGGAGTATTACCACCTTTCTGCTCCCTCTATCTAAAAATATAAGACGTTTTAGCTTTGTGAAATGAATATATCTAGATAACTTTTATATATATATTTGGAGGGAAGATATCTACATACATTTGTTTTAGAAAGCTAAAATGTCTTATGTTTCTGGAGGGAGTAGATATATATATATATATATATATATATATATATATATAGGAAAAATACTTCTTACTCCTAGTGTAACTACACCCACGACTCATATACTACTTTACGGAAGTATTTGTAATACTTTATCTGTTTGAGTATGTGCACCGGCGGAGCTAGAGAAAAAATCATGGGTGGGCCAGGTTACAAAAGAATACCAAATTTTGTTCCTAACCATACCATTTCACTAAACATTAGTTATTACTCAACCTTTTGTTCTCACCGGTTACAAATCAACAATACATAATTATATTAATATTAATATTAATATATTCATAGTATTACTACAAACAAAAGAAGCTATACCCTAAAGATGCTACTCTAAGCTTTGAGTGGTACCATAAAGGTTCATGCATACATACTTGATAGTTGATACTATAAGTCATATTTCCGATAATTTTTACTACTAAAATCTGCAATTACATCATCAGGTGTATGTCTCTAGACTATCACCCTCTATGTTAACTAACAGATTATTGGCAACAAAATCATCCTCTATCTTATTGCGCAATCTTGTTTCAATGATCTTCATACTAGAAGATGCACGTTCAGCACTCGCCGTAGACATCGGAAGAGTAATGAGTAAACAGAGCAGCCTTACAATTAGATTGTAGATACTGTGTCTTCATGTCTCCACAGGGCATTGACAAAGATCAATTAAGGTTGATATATTTTTTAACTCTTCATCTTTGGAAGCATCCACAACAAAATTGTTCAATTGTTGTTGTAATGCATAAACATCTTGGGGGAAATCTGCTGGGTAATAATTTTTCACCACCTCACATATATCAGTAGCTTTGAAGCCTGTGAATTTGTTTCTAGGAATCAAGGTGGCGTTACTAGATAGAAAATCCATTACCTTCTCACTGAACCTCGATTTAATTCAAATAGTTGAGGTGTCCAATGTTTCACGGAAAATTTTCACTCGAAAGTAATGCCCATTAGTGAGCTAATCAGGCTAATGACAAGCTCGACCACCTCGTAGTATGTATGTGTCCTCAAAGTCAAGAATATCGATGGAGTCGTTTATGCAAAATCCAATAACCTGGTCAATAAAATCTTGGTAGCCATCATCTGATCTCAACTGCTGAAGGCACTCTTTTGTTGAGGACACTAAACCAACAGCATTAACAATATCTTGTGGCTCTTTCTAGACAGCTTGGCCAAGCACTTCAGTCATCTCAAAGATTTCCTTTGTCAAACATAGGATAAAGATGAACTCAAAGAATCACAAGTGGCCGAAAGAAGTGTCATCCGCACGAATAGACCCAAGTGATCCATTGGCAGACATATCTTGGATACTGGGATAAACAACACCAAACATCTTCATAAGGCTATAAACCACAGCAAAATCATAACCCCGCCTTGTGTCTCCCGGTATCTTAAGTGCACGGGTCTGATTTGCCCCTTACCCCGTCTCAATGCTAGCATTAGAGATTCCATTTTCTAATTCGATTGAGGTCTCTCATCATCCCCTCTAAAAGCACATGCTTGAAATGCAAAGCCATTTTATAGTGGAAATTGAGACTCATAGTTACAAACATTTTCTTTCGACCTTCTCCTTGTCCTTCACTGCTATAACATTCTCTAAGTGGCATGGTTGATGCATTAAGTCGCGGAAATTCGTGACTACATTGTTGTGTGACGAGCATGGTCCAAAACCAATGTGAGTCACAAATGCACAATTTTTCTCCCAGAATTAACCCTCTTCTAGTCGTGAAATCCACCCACTATGAAAACATGAGAACCACCTCATGTATTCTCCTTGTTTCTAGACACAAACAAAAAGAGGCAATATGCATAATTTTTGTCCTCCGAATATTCAAGCCATGATGGAAAGAGACCGAACCAACTATACTGGAAGCGGCGTCGATGCTCTTGTTCAGCTGAAAGCTTATAATTTTGAAGATGGGGTTGCATAGGGCCTAACGAAAAATATGCTCTCCTTACAGTATCTCTTTTCTCTGGTGGATATTGCCAAATTTGGGGGCGCAATCCAGGGTCTCTACAAGAACTTGATACCTTGAAAAATAACAGGTACATTTGAGTGTTCATTGTCATGGCTATGTTGTTGTTGTTCCAATTCAAGGAAGGGAAAATGATCAGTTGTTGTTGTCGTAGGATCTTCTTCAACTTCACTAATTTCATATATTTTTCTTTTCAAGACAAAATCAATTATTCTCTGATTGTGAGTGGCCTTCCCCATGGATGTTGCAATTCGTACAATTGAAAACAAATTTGGGAAACGATTCAATCCAATCCATTATAATCAGTTGACAAATTGCTAACTAAGGATTTGGTAAAAGAGAGAAAGGTACCTAGATTTGGGAACACCAGAAGAAGAAGGGCGCAATTTCACTGCTCGATTTGTTTGCCAGTCTCTTCTCGCGTTGGTTGATGGTGTTGGACCTCGTGTACGTGCGGACAGTACCGCGTGCAGCAGTGCGAGCAGCAAGCCGGCGACTGTTGCTGCGGGCGGCGGCGCTCAGCGTGCCACCCTACACCTAATTCCTAAACCTAGTGCTCCATGTCCATGGCCTCAATTCATGTATCTTCCCGTGTGTTCAGGATGTGCTCCTGTAGTCGTTGCGAGCAGGGGAACGAGCAGCCTGGACTCCTGGAGAGCTCTAGTGAGTTTGGCATGTTGATGCATAGTAGTTAATTTTTGCCAAAAACCTAGGCGAGCCGTGACCCAGTTTGACCTTCACATGGCTCCGCCAGTGAGTGTGTGTGTATGAATGTATCATCCAATTTTTCTTGTAATTGGGGTTACTGAAGAATGTATGTGTGTGTTACACTACCACTTACATGTATATGTTGTAAAGCCTACTTAAACTTCTCTAGAGATGTTGATTTCCTGGTGAATTGTCGGATGTTAGTAAAAGTTGATTAATTTGTAAGGAATCAAGTAATTAAGTACCGGCTACAAGCATTTGTCGTAAAACATACCTAAATTTATCTAGTCCTTTTGATTTTCTTGTGAATTGCCGATGTGAGTGAAAGTCGATTAATTTGTAAGGATATTAAGTAATTAAGCAATGTGAATTGTCGTTTCTTTTTTGCTTGGCCAGACTACTTTATCTGGACTTCTGTTTTTATAGTCTCGACTTTTAATACGTTCTCAACTCTATTTATCCCTTAGAACAATGTTGAGTAGATGAGCATTTTTTTCATTATATTTAATCCAAAAATGGACATGACAATAATCTATCCGAAATAAACAAACCAGTGGTACTAAGTAAACTATAGATATGCAACTTGACAAGTAATGTCAACAAGCAGGATAGAGATATGGGGCAAAGCTAAAGTCTGGAGTCTTTGTATGTGCTTATTTCTTAAGCTTTGCATGGAATGATCTCCGTCTGCCTCATTCACAAGGCACAACGCGCAAGCAAGACCGTGTGGTGTACAACTGAGTAGGAGCCCACTCCTCTTCTGAAGATTCTAGCGGATGGTACAATATCAACCCTTATTGAGAGGTCTAACTATCTCTCTCCACTAACAATGTGACACCATAGTTACCGGATATTTGATTTCTAGTTGCACATTGCCAAGCCAAAGTTGATGTCACAAAAGTGTGGTAAAAATTAGTCGCCACAAAGTGTGGCAAAACTTGGTGAAGTTTTCTCTCTATGAAAGATGTACCATATGTATATATAAGAAAGTGTGGCAAAAACCAAACATATATCAAATTTCCAAACTTAGGCTTGGCAAATTGTGTTTAGGAAATAAATATGCCCTTAGTCCCACCTCATAATATGCATGAAGGATCCTTTGAGATTGTCCATGAATTATTTTGTCCATGGGTCTAAAGTCTCAATAGTATAATGGACATGCACATACACGATGGCTCTGCATTATTTTTAAATATTGGTATTGTTCATGCAGAGCGAGAAAGGAACATACACTGAGGTACATGATCCAACTTAATGACTCACTCGAAGGCTAGAAGAAACTAACCATAAAAAAATCTAAGGCTTGACAACAATAATGTTTACCGAAGAAAAATAATCTGCACAAAAAATGTAAACGAGCTAAAGCCTCGAGGTTCTAGGGTTCTAGGTAGCATGGGTTCAACAGCTTCTCAAAGAATATCCCAGACTACACGAAGCTGGCGTGCATTTCCATGGTGGCAAGGAGGGCACAACCTTCATTGACAATGTCAAAGGTGTCCAACAATTTAGAGAGTTAGCTACCATGGTGCGACTCACCACCCAAAGCCATGGAAGTAGGACCATGATTATAAGGTGTAAGTAGAGTTTGTTGGGTTCGCAGCATAGAAAACCAAAAAAAAATCTACGATGTGAACAACTAAGCACCAAGATCTATCTGCCTAGATACAATCAATGGGTGGCTATTCATCCATAGAGAACTTACCCTCGAAGAGCGACAAAGCATTATGATATTGAACATGTGGATGATGTAGTCGTTCACTTGTCGATCTCAAGATCATGAGGAAGTCCAGCACTGCAACTCAGTAGTGCATCCGTGATCGCACACACGTACGGTCCTCGAACAACCTCCGCATCCTCGCTCCATCAAAGCAGCGGAAGCATCAACTCCATCTAGACAAAGCCAACGGGAACAAGTACTTCGCTAATTCGAAGCCATGGGGAATATTCTAGAGAGGGAGAGAGATCCTTCATGAGAAGGTATGAAGTGAGAGGAGGAGGCCTTTTATAGGGGAAGGGGGCAGCTCCATCCCATGGTCAGCAGCCAAGGTGGTGCCCCTACCTCTCCCTTCATTCATGTGGGTGGAACTTCCACTCACTTGCATTAAATTTTCACCAAATTTAATGCATCTCTCATTTAATAAAACTCTATTATTTATTTTATTCAAAATTTTGTTAATTATTTTAATTACCAAACATTCACATAAAACCCCTTGCTATATTTCGATAGCACATGCAGAACTAATTTCAACAATTTCACCTGAAACAATTTCGGTGTCCATCAAAATAATTCTAGCGCTATCATAATCTTTCTCTAAAACATATTTGCTCCAAATGGTGTCGGTATCCCTTAAGTGTGTCACCCTACGGTTTACGAATAATGCAGACATGATCGAGACCCCCTCTCTGATCAATAATCAGCAGCGGGACCTGGAGATCCGTACTGACGTCCACACATTCAACAATGACTCTAGTGATCGTGAGAACCTTTTACATTTGTAACTAAATTCCTTTGTCTCGTAATATATTAGATGTCCGAGATTCGGTCATCGACATCCCCATACCTAGTTTGATCTCTTTACCGACAAGTACTCTTTTCTCGTCCCGTGATATAACATTCTAGTGATCTTATCACTTTCTTGCAAGCTATGTCAATGTGATATCACCGGGAGGGCCCAGAGTATATCTCTCCATCATTGGGATGGACAAATTCCACTCTTGATCCATGAGCCTCAACATAACACTTTCAGAGTACCCAAACCGACCTTTATAGTCACCCTGTTATGGTGTGATGTTTGATGTTATCAAAGTACTCTTCTGGTGTTAGCAATTAACATGATCTCATGGTCTAAGGATTAGGGTTACTTCGTATGATGTTATAGAAATGTAAATATAATAACTTTGATCGTAATACTATACTTCGGATGAATTTTCATCACATCATTCCATCAATATTGTGACCTCGTTATTAACAACATCCAATGTCCATGACCAGGAAACCTTGATCATCTTATCAATCAACGAGCTAGTTTATATGAGAGGCATAACTAGGAACTCTATATTTGTTTGTTAAACACACATGTATTAATTTTTTTGATTAACACAATTATAGCATGTAAAATAAACATCTATCATATACTTGGAATATGATAATAACAACTTTATTATTTCCTCTTGGGTATATTCCCTTCAGTCTCCCACTTGCATTAGAGACAATAATCTAGATTACATAGTGATAAATCTAACACCCATGAAGTTCTGGTGTTGATCATGTTTTTCCCTAGGGAGAGTTTTAGTCAATGGATCTGCTACATTTAGATCCATATGTACTTTACAAATCTTTATATATCCATCTTTGACATGCTCGCGGATGGAGTGAAACTAGCGCTTGATATGCTTGGAATTCTTGTGAGACATCGGTTCTTTGCCATTGGCTATGGCTCCATTGTTGTCACAATAGATCACCATTGGGTCCAATGCACTAAGAACCACACCTAGTTCAGTTATGAACTCCTTCATCCGAACCGTTTCATGCGCTGCTTCTCAAGTAGCAACATATCCTGCCTTCGTTGTTGATCCCACCACCACAGGTAGTTTGGAGCTCCTCCAACTACTTGCTGCTCCATTTATGAGAAATACATACCCGTATTAAGACTTAGAGTCATCCGGATCAGTGTCAAAGCAAGCATGGACATAACACTTATGAGCTCTTCTTCACCTCCGTACACGAGAAACATATCCTTAGTCCTTCTCAAGTACTTAAGGATATTCTTGATCACTATCTAGTGTTTTGAACCTAGATCAGATTCGTACCTGCTAGTTGATGGCTATAATAATACAACACTTTTTAGCAATATAAATTGTGTCATTTTCCTATCATATCATGCTCCATCTAACTATTGATATGCCTGATATGCATGATTACCTGTTTTTATTAAATGCAATATGATCTTTGCACATTTAGTAGTTTAGGTAGAATTTTATCCATCTTCCTTGTCTTTGACATGTGTGTAGGTGTTTATGACGATTATGGATAAAACAAAGACAAAAGGAACAAAGAGAGCATAGTATGGAGGAGCTGTAGGGACCAGCCTTAGCCATTTGAGGTGTTGGAAAAGTGATTTTTTTAAACTTCTCAAAATAAAGATCCAAGACAACAGAGTTGTAGCCCTCGACGAGAAGAATTCAACGAGCCCAAGAACACCCAAAACGGAGTTTGTATGAAGAAATGGCGACCAAAATACTAAAGAGTACCGAAGGTTTAACGACCAACTATACGGCGGGAGCAAAAATTCCGGCCGTATAGCTCCGGCCGTATAGTTGCCAAAAAGGTCACAAATAACGGCATTTCACCCTCCAGAAGCTCCAAAACCTTCCCTAAGTCATATGACGGTATTGGGGGAACCCTAGGGCACCCCCAAGGCCTATATAAAGGAGGGAGGAGTCAAAGAAGAAAGGAGGAAGCCACCATACACCATATACAAGATCTAGATCCCATCTACCGCCTCCACGGTGGCGCCCTGCTGCCGTGCCGCCTCCATAGCCTCTACAGCTCCACCAAGATCCAGATCTCCATCAACACCATCAAGCCATCCAAGAAAGAAGAGGAGGAGAAGGAGGACGCCGCCATCACCACGCTGATGCCACCATCACCGCGTCGTCATCACCATCTCCATTGCCGCTACTCCTTCATCCTTCCCCATCATGATCTCCGTGATGGGTTTTAACATGGCTTGAACGCCATTTTATTAATGTTATGATGATTCGAGTAATTGAAGTGTGATGTGTTCCTGTTAATTAATATGTTTGTGCTTTCTCTTTACATTGTTCTATTCATGATATTATTCTAGTGATTGGAGATGTCCAATCCATTATTGAGGAATTTACTAGGGATTCACGGAGTGTCACAAAACTTATCATTAGTCTCTGCTCTTCCATGGGTAGAACTAATAGGCTATTTGCTATAAGTGATTTGCGGAGGCAATAGCAGCTTAGGATGCACTGCCCAGAGTTCCCTCAAGATCACTCATGATATAGATAGGTGTAGTGTTGTGAATTGCTTGGCCCCAAAATGACAGATGGGATATCTTGTGAATAGCACACTTGCTTAGGAGTACGGTTGTCCATAGAACTTAATGCCTTTGCTCTGGTTTACCTTGATTGGTCTTGTTACCTTAATACACTATTCTCTTACGATATGACCCATGTCTGAAGAGGGTGTGGACAATTGAGTTGTCTAGTTGCCACTTACCAACGGTGGAAAACAACGGTATATGAGGGACTGCCACAATTATAGTTAACAACTATTCCATAAGCACTTATCATGCACACCGGTATACACAACATTACTTGAGGAATCATAGCATTAATATTTCATCTCATTGCATTCACCTCTTTTCAGTTTTACTTTTGTTCTAGTTTTCTTCCAATCTTGGTAGTAGTTATTACAAAACATCTTAAATTCATTTATCCTAGCAACTTATAGAATAGGATATTTTCAAACCACGGTTTGGATGCAAACGTGGTCGCATTGACAACGTGGTTGCGGGGTCATGTTCGCTGAGCTCCCATCAGGACACACTCTTTAAATATTTGCTGCTACAAGTACTGCAATAACCCTGTTATTGGTGTAGGAACCCAGTCCTCAAATTGGCGCCGCTGCCAAGGAGCAAAGCGTTCGGTTATCTACTTGCACATAGTTTATTTCAGTTTGTTGCTATTATCTTACTGCTTTGTTTTATATTGAAAACGATAAAAAATTACAAAACCAAAAATTTATAAAAACTGTTGCTACTAATCATGTCTTCCGAGATAAATTTTGTTCAAGAGATAATACAAGCATTGGAGGAGATAAATGATTCAGGTTTATCAAGCCCGGTTGCTAGACATGAGCTGATAAAGAAATTGCTCGACCAATTGGAAAGGCATTCATTACAGTTGCGTGTTAATGATGGATCTTATTGCATAATTTGTATAATAGATGACCACCTTAATTTTCAATGTAAGTGTTCCAACAATCCTACTCTAGCAAATTATAATAGAGATAAATCCTATGATAGTTTGGAAGTACTACTATACTTTCTTTTCAAAGGTGCATCTGAAATGGTATTTAGGCTAGGAAGTATTGATGTTGAAAGTGAAGCATGATGGAGTTTTTAATTTAGTATACCTCATATTCCGCTTTTGCGACAATAATTTAAGTAATAATGCATTGGTATTATATTATTTGAAGCGGTCTAAAACCACCATGGAGAAAGATAACCTTTTGCAGGACTCACTAAAGAGCAAAGAGGAAAAGGAGCACAAGGAGGAAGAACGGATTGATCACCCGCTCACACCTTCAACTCCTACTTTTGATTCTATCATTGCTATTAAAACACTAGTCGATAAAAATTAGGAACAAAAACGTGAGGTTGACAAAGAGAGTCACACTACAACTTTTGTTTGTGATGCCTCTCACTCTAGTAGTGATTTTTATGATGCTACAACTGTTGATAACTATTCTGCGGAGGCCTTGTGCCTATACACTCATATGGAGAGCATTAATAATAATGAACTAGAGATAGAACCTTGCTATACTAACATGCAGGGTCCTGAACTCCCTGCTATGAAGGAAGAATACTATGAAGTGTTCCCTTACACAGGTAACCAAGGTAAAGATTTAAGAATTTTATATGAATCTCAAATCCTCTCATTGTAGCTATACATGGAGGCATGTTCACCAAGCTTGGTGCATCAACACTCGCTTGAAAGCGAGAACTTGTTCATCTACATGATGCCGATGCACCGTAAGCGGGTACGACTCCGATCGAACTCTACTTCAAGATGCTCCAAGATGGTATGTATAACCTCACCTCGAGTCGATATCCCTTGGGGTCCAGGTTGGAAATGTATGGAGCATCCTAGCCTGGCTTTATGGCTACAAAGAGAGGCGCTTCCCGGGAGGCAACCCGGAAGTTACTAGGTGTCTTTCTTAGTTTTGTGTCTCGAGTCTAGTTGCATTCATGTTGCATTGGCACTTTTATTCTTCGCATGTATAGCTATTAGAGTAATCTTGTGGTAGTTTTCAAAAGGTAGAATTTATTGTCACTATATTATGTGTTGCATAAACTCAATAAAAAGGAAGAGAAAATCAGTTTCAGGTGAATCCTTCAATTATATGTATTTGTTGGTCGAAAATTAAAGTTGTTATTTTACCGTCAAAACATGGTGTTTATTAAGTTTCAGGTTAATAACGAATCCTCGAAGAAATAGGTGGAGATTGGTGTTTTCAGAATGTTTAACGAGCAACTATATGGCGGGAAATTTTTCCAGCCGTATAGTTGCGGCGTATAGTTATCTACCCCATCTCCGAACTTCTATTGGAGGGTACTACAAGTTTAACGACCTACTATATGGTGGGACCTTTTTGGTTCGGCCGTATAGTTGCAGCCGTATAGATATCGATGTCATCTACCCTTCGATGTTCAAGGTACTGTAAGTTTAACGACCAACTATACGGCGTGACCTTTTTAGTCCGGCCGTATAGTTTCACCTATATAGTTGTGAAAAACCCTCAACCGCCAACTGGAAGGTAACTATTGCTTAAAATTTCATTCTTTATTCTTCCTTCTTCTTCTAAAAACCTCGAAACACCACCTAGGAGCTTATCCCATGTTTTAGAGAAGCCGAGCGTATGTAAACAATAAAGTTCTATCTCAGAAATTCCTTAAGTTGTAATTCTCTTTAGTAGTTCATGTTTTCTTTCGTTTTCTTTCATTAGTTGGGTGAACAAACTTCGTTCGTACACCAAACCGTTGTCTTTCATTTTGTGTGTTATTTTTGCAGGGACTTGAACCTTGTGTGACGACGTGTATGGTAGTGCCAACTGTGCAAACACTCGCATGAGCCACTTGGTTCTTCAATTCAACGTTTGAACAATCAGTGTCTGGTAAAACCTTCCAACTTGAACCTCTTTTAAATAAGCACATAGGGGCTGCACACTCGTGTCTCATATCCTGTTTCACTTGCAACTCATCATAATCTAGGAGAGGCCATTTCTAGAACTAGTTTGTTGATTTAAGCGTGGTGCTTAGGTTAATGAATCAATTCAGTGGGAATTGTATTTTTATCACTTGTGAGCCAAACCCGTGTCTTCAAAAACACAAAAATATTGTGTCTTCTTTCTAGTCTTGTTCCTACCAAGTTCTTAAGGAAGGCATACACCGGATTGTGAAGCATTCATTGAAGCAAAGGTTCTTTGACCATCAAAGTAGAGGTTAAAAGCACCTCAACAGTAAAGTGTGTTACCCTTGCTTTAACTTAAGCTTGGGGAGGTAACCACTTCTTATACTCTCTTTTGATAACTACAATTTCTCTTTTGTTTTCATGATCTTCTCAAGTTGGTATTCTTAGCTTTGGGAGGTTATTTTGCATGCGTAGAGTCTTGTGCAAAGTTCTTTATCTTAAAAAGTTTTCATGCTATTGGGTATCCCTCTATTTTTGAATGCTTGCTTAGGTGAGTTTTTGTTCATATTTATATAAGGGATATACTTGCTCATGTTAGGCCCCATAGGTGACAAGCCGTAGCTTTGATGCACCTTGTTATCCTTTTGTCTAGCTTGTGAATAATATTGTGATCCTCTAAATATACATTGCCTAAAGGAAATATGCCCTGAGAGCCAATAATAAAGTTGTTATTATGTATTCCTTGTATATGATAGATGTTTATTTTGCATGCTATAATTGTATTGATTGGAAAGGTCAATACATGTCTGTTTAATAAATAAATAAAAGGTTCCTAGTTATGCCTCTCTTATAGACTAGCTCGTTGATTAACAAGATGATCAAGGTTTCCTGATCATGGACATTGGATGTTGTTAATAACGAGGTCACAGCATTTGTGAAATATGTGATGAACATTCATCCGAATTATAGCATTACGATCAAAGACATTATGTTTATATTGCTATAACATCATACGAATTAATCTTAGTCCGTAGACCATGAGATCATGTTAATTTCTAACATCGGAAGAGTGACTTGATAACATCAAACGTCCCACCGTAAAAGGGTGACTATAAAGGTGGGTTTAGACACTCCGAAGGTGTTATGTTGAGGCTCATGGATGAAGAGTGGAATTTGTCAATCCCGATGACGGGTAGTTATACTCTGGGCCCTCTCGATGATATCACATTAAGATAGCTTGCAAGAAAGTGATGTGATCACTAGAATGTTATATCACGGGAACGAGAAAAGAGTGCATGTCGGTAATGAGATCAAACTAGGTATTGAGATACTGATGATTGAATCTCGGACATGTAATATATCATGAGACAAAGGGATTTAGTTGCTATCGTTAAAAGTTCTCACGATCACAGAAGTCATCGTTGAATGTGTGGGAGTCAGTATGGATCTCCAGATCCCGCTTCTGATTATTGATCTGAGAGGGGTCTCGATCATGTCTGCATTATTCACGAACCATAGGGTGACACACTTAAGTGTTGCCAACACCATTTGGAGCAAATATGTTCTAGACGAAAGAATTGCAAAGCGCTGGAATTATTTCAATAGACACCGGAATTGTTTCAGGTGAAATTGCTGAAATTGGTTCTGCATGTGATATTGAAATATTGCAGGGGGTTTTATGTGAATGTTTGTTAATTAAATTAATTAACAAAATTCTGAATAAAATAAATAAAAGAGTTGTATTAAATTGGGTGGAAATTTAATACATATGAGTGGGATTTTTGAGTGGAGAAAATGGAGGGGCAATTTATGTGAGTGGAGCTCCCTCCACATGAATGAGGAAGAGGTGGGGACACCCCCCATGGTGCGCCGGCCATGGGGAGGGGCTGCCCCCCTCTCCTATATAAATCCCCCCTCTCATTCCTTCTCACTCACACCTCCTCGTGAAGGATCTCTCTCCCCCTCTAGAATTATTCCCCATGGTCTCGGATTACTGAGATACATGTTCCCGGTGGCATTTTGTCTGGAAGGAGTTGCTGCTTCGCTGGAGCGAGGAGGTGGAGGTTGTCTGGTGGCCTGAACGTGTGTGCGAGGACAGATGCGCTGCTGATTTGCGGCGCTAGGACTTCCACAAGATCTTCAGATCGGCAAGCGTTCGTCTACATCATCCACGAGTTCAATCTCGTTACACTTTGTCGGTCTTCGAGGGTATGTTCTCTTTGGATGTATATCCACCTATTGCTTGTATCTAGTAGACAGATCTTGGCGTAGAATAGTTCTCATCATAGGAAAAAATTTGTTTTCTATGCTGCAAACCTGACATTGCCATGTTCTCTACATTTTGAAAAAATAATAATAAATAAGTTCTTCGAAACTTGCTAGTTGTCACTGTTCAGAATTGTCTTAAGTGAATGGTTATGAAGTAGCATGACCCCATAGTGTTCGAAATGATGGTCTTAATAGATTCTTACTGAGTGAGTTCTCAAATAAGAAATTATGTTTCAAAGTTTTGAGATTACATATGTCAAAATTTTGTCATGGAAATCAAAATAAGATATTGCTTTATGTGTGTCTTGCACCACTGTCACACAACATGGGATGCTAACTACTCCGCTAGCCTTTGGACAATCCAAAAAGAGGAAACTCTTGGAGTTTGGCTATGAGTTTCCCAACATATGTAGCAAAAATTCTATATTTGGGTATGCATTGGTATTCTCATGGGCCTGTGTTAAAAGAAAAAGTCGGAATACTCCTCTAACCGTTATGAGAAATCATTATACCAAAAAGGGAAACCTTGGTAATGGTCACGAGTGTCCTTCCTAGCCTACACAGTCTCGATTAAACATATACCACTCTTTTGGCATGGTCTCATTACTAAGAAATATATTTTCTATGAGCTCAACAATTGAAGTTTGCACTTGAGAGACTTTAATAGATGGCATGAATGGGCAGCATTGGAAAACTCTATTTCTATTTTTGACAACTAACCGTGTTCAGCTTTGCCTTATACAAATAAAAATACAAAAATACAATAAAGTGTGTATAGAAGGATCACAAATTACTTGCAAGTTGGATTTAACTTTGACATGGGGCATAGCAGTTTTTGACTAATCTCTAGTGGTTTGGAATAATATAACTGATCTTATATTTCCTTGTATTATTATGTGCTCTCTTGCTTTGAGCTTGCAGGAAAAACAAGGATACGGTGCATTGATTTTCAATGATAAGCAAGATCGCATCCATTAGGTTATCTATCCCTTTTGCTCGAGGACGAGCAAGATCTAGCTTGGGAAGTTGATGGCTTTGATAATACAACACTTTTTAGCAATATAAATTGTGTCATTTGCCTATCATATCATGCTCCATCTAACTATTACTATGCCTGATATGCATGATTACTTGTTTTTATTAAATTTAATATGAGCTTTGCACATTTAGTAGTTTAGGTAGAATTGTATCCCTCTTCCTTGCCTTTTACATATGTTTAGGTGTTGATGATGATTATGGATAAAACAAAGGCAAAAGGAACATAGAGAGCCTAGTATGGAGGAGCTGCAGGGACCAGACTTAGCCATTTGAGGTGTTGGAAAAGTGAATTTTCCAACTTCTCAAAATAAATATCCAAGACCACATGGTTGTAGCCCTAGACGAGACGAATTCAACGAGCCCAAGAACACCCAAAACAAAGTTCGTATGAAGAAATGACGACCAAAATACTAAAGAGTACCGAAGGTTTAACGACCAACTATACGGCGGGAGCAAAAATTCCGGCCGTATAGATTCTGCCGCATAGTTGCCAAAAAGGTCGCAAATGACGGCATTTCGCCCTCCGAAAGCTCCAGAACCTTCCCTAAGTCATATGACGGTATTGGGGGAACCCTAGGGCACCCCAAGGCCTATATAAAGGAGGGAGGAGTCAAATAAGAGAGGAGGAAGCCACCATACACCATATACAAGATCTAGATCCCATCTACCGCCTCCATGGCGGTGTCCTGCCTCTGTGCCGTCTCCATAGCCTCTACAGCTCCACCAAGATCCAGATCTCTATCAACACCATCAAGCCATCCAAGCAAGAAGAGGAGGAGAAGGAGGAGGCCGCCATCACCACGCCGATGCCACCATCACTGCGCCATCATCACCATCTCCATCGCCGCTACTGCTTCATCCTTCCCCATCATGATCTCCGTGATGGGTTGTAACATGGCTTGAACCCCCTTTTTATTAATGTTATGATGATTCGAGTAATTGAAGTGTGGTATGTTCTTGTTAATTAATATGTTTGTGCTTTCTCTTTACATTGTTCTATTCATGATATTATTCTAGTTATTGGAGACGTCGAATCCATTGTTGAGGAATTTACTAGGGATTCACGGAGTGTCACAAAACTTATCAATAGTCTCTGCTCTTCCATGGGTAGAACTAATAGGATATTTGTTATAAGTGATTTGCATAGGCAATAGCATCTTAGGATGCACCGCCCAGAGTTCCCTCAAGATCACTCATGATATAGATAGGTGTAGTGTTGTGAATTGCTTGACCCCAAAGTGACAGATGGGATATCTTGTAACTAGCACACTTGCTTAGGAGTACGGTTGTCCATGGAACTTAATGCCTTTGATCTAATTACCGATTGGTCTTGTTAACTTAATACACTATTCTCTTATGAGATTACCCATGTCCGAAGAGGGTGTGGATAATTGAGTTGTCTAGTGATGACTGCAAGTGCACAGATCGTTTGTAGCTAGTTTCGAAATAAAGATATCGATCCCATAGGGAGAAGGAGTCTGAAGCCTAATAACTCTTGGAATAAATATTACGATAGAAATGCTAGATAAAGTTCTAAGTGACAAGATAAAATGCGAGTATTGTGTAAAAAGGTGTTTTGGGGTTTTGGGTATAAGAGCAATAATAAAGTAAAGCAAAGTAACTTAATACATAAAGTAAGTATCGCGTATGTAAGAGAGATTTGAACTGCAGTAGGTAAAAAGTGTTCTTAGGGAGTAGCGGATACACCACTAGTATTGTAAAGATCTAAGATAAAGATTATCATCATTAACATTCTCAACTGTGTATGTGTGGGAGGAACTCCGTACATGGACGATTTGCCAGCAACCGCTGCGCACATCATCCTCATAACCACAGCAGACAGCAATCGACATCAATCGAATTACTTTGCTATTAAGGGACATAATCCCGTAGGACGTATCCCATGGCATGGATAGTGTTCCGTGAGTTTCCTCGGCTTCCCAAGTTGATACGTAAGGATTGGTAACAGCTTTATAGTCACCGTAAGTGCTAGCATGCCTCTGTCTACCAACAAGTAGTTCCCTCCATCAAGTCCCGACAAGAGGCAAATATTGAGAGGTCGACTTCTCTCAACATCAAGATGTAGAGAATCTAACACATAGTCACAGCGATGAATATCATAATAGACTTTATCTTATTTCAATCTCATACTAGGGTTTCTCCATATCTCCAAGAACTAATGATCTACTCAGACATGGAGGCAATCAACATCATGGCAATGGTAATGGAAATAATCATAGATGAATAGTACTTGTATAAATCCACAACGGGTATAGGAGTTACAACAAGATCTAGACAAGATGTAGATGGTGGTGATGCAGTGGTGGATGATGAAGATCGATGCCTTAGCCTCCCGGGTCTGCGCAGGGCGAAGATGGATCCCTAGCGGATGAGTTCCCCCTCTAGATGTCTTATGGAGGTGATGTTGGGTCTGCAGCATAGAAAACAAAAAATTTCCTAGGGTGTGAACTACACGCCAAGATCTATCTACTAGGTACAAAGCAACGGGTGGACATACATCCAACGAGAACTTACCCTCGTAGACAACGAGTTTTGTTAATGAGTAGGAACTCGTGGTTGATGTAGTCGTACACTTGCCGATCTCAAGATCGTGAGGAAGTCCAGCAGGTCCGTCTCCAGCATGTCCATCAGATCCAGCTCCAGCACCACCAAGTCCAGCACCGCAAAGCAGCGGTGCATCCGTGATCGCACGCACGTCCGGTACCCCGACAACCTCCGTTCCTCGCTCCAGCAAAGCAGCGGAAGCAGCACCTCCTTTCCAGATAAAGCCACTGGGAACATGTATCTCGCTAATCCGAGACCATCGGGGAATAATACTAGAGGGGGAGAGAGATCCTTCACAATGAGGTGTGTTTGAGAAGTGAGGAGAGGGTGACCTTTCATAGGAGGAGGGGGGTGCCCCTCCTTCATGGCCGGCGCATGGAGGAGGTGTCTCTTCACCTCCTCCATTCATGTGGTGGTAACCCCTCCACATTAAAATGCCTCTTCACATTCCCTTTTAAAGTCTCCACTTTAAATGCATTAAATTTCTCCAAATTTAATGCTCTCTCATTTAATAAAACTCTTTTATTATTTTTATTCAGAATTTTTTTAATTACTTTAATTAACAAACGTTCACATAAAACCCCCTGCAACATTTCAATATTACACGCAGAACCAATTTCAGCAATTTCACCCGAAACAGTTTCGGTGTCTATTGAAACAATTCCAGCGCTTTCTTAAATCTTTATCTGGAACATATTTGCTCCAAAGGGTGACGGTATCCCTTAAGTGTGTCACCCTACGGTTCGCGAATAATGCAGACATGATCGAGACCCCTCTCCGATCAATAATCAGCAGCGGGACCTGGAGATCCGTACTGACTCCTACACATTCAACGATGACTTCTGTGATCGTGAGAACCTTTAACGATTGTAACTAAATCCCTTCATCTCGCGATATATTACATGTCCGAGATTCGATCATCGGTATCTCCATACCTAGTTTGATCTCGTTACCGACATGCACTCTTTTCTCGTTCCCGTGATATAACATTCTAGTGATCACATCACTTGCTTGCAAGCTATCTTAATGTGATATCACCGAGAGGGCCCAGAGTATATCTATCCGTCATCGGGATTGACAAATTCCACTCTTGATCCATGAGCCTCAACATAACACATTCGTAGCACTGAACCCATCTTTATAGTCACCCTGCTACGGTGTGACGTTTGATGTTATCAAGATACTCTTCCGGTGTTAACAATTAACATGATCTCATGGTCTAAGGATAAAGATTACTTCATATAGTGTTATAGCAATATAAACATAATGACTTTGATCGTAATGCTATACTTCGGATGAATGTTCATCACATCATTCCACCAATGTTGTGACCTCGTTATTAACAACATCCAATGTCCATGATTAGGAAACCTTGATCATCTTGTTAATCAACGAGCTTGTCTATAAGAGAGGCATAACTAGGAACCCTTTTTGTTTATTATACACACATGTATTGATGTTTCCGATCAATAAAATTATAGCATGTAAAATAAACATTTATCATAAACAAGGAATAAGATAATAACCACTTTATTATTGCCTCTCGGGCATATTCCCTTCAGGTGAGGTTTCTGCGATTTCTGGGGGTTCTGTATGTCATCTCCCCGAACCAATTGCACGGCGTGAAGCTATTTTACGAGGCGGAGGCGGCGCCAGCTATACGGCCGAAGCTATACGGCAGGAATATTTCCTCTGCCTGTATAGTTGGTCGTTATGCTCTCTGTCTCCTTTGTTCGCTTCTGGTTTTCTTCTAGTATTAATAATATTTCCCAAACGAGCGATTTACGTTGTTTTTTACTCCTTTTCTCCATAGTACAACTGCTTCAATAATTGTATCTATTGGATCCATCATCTGTCCTGATCCTGGTGAAAACATACATAAAATATGTGCGCAAACGCCGTAAAATACCAAAACCCTACATCTACAATGTAAAATAATAATGTAAAACATGATGCAAATATGCACTCATCAACTTCCCCAAGCTTAGACTCTTGCTCATCCCGAGAAAGATTTTAGCTTAATGGATGTGATCCTCATATTCATGAAGCTTAGTGGATAAAATAAATGAGGCAATTGCAGCATGTGTTTATCATATACGATATAGGTAAATAAGTTCATGAATAGTACCTTACTCGAACCATCTAAATAGTATTGGAAGGCTTCCACACCTTAGTTATCAATAGTTCATAAAGGATGAATCTCAACATAATGTAAAAGACTTCGGTTCAACCGAATGAGTTAACGAGGTAGTTGATGGCCCAAAATATATCGAGCTCGTCGGGGAACCCCAAGAGGAAGGTATGATGAGCACAGCAGCAAGTTTTCCCTCAGTTATGAACTCAAGGTTTAATCGAACCAGTAGGAGCAAGGAAACACCCCAAAGGTGTTGCTAGATGGAATTTGGTAGGGTGCACTACCGGCGTCAGCGGCAACATGGAGACATGCACAACACAACCACAGAACATTTGCCCCCAACTTACAGTGAGGTTGACAATCTCACCAGTTTTGCTGAAAACAAAGGATTAAATGTATTGTGTGGAAGAAAGTAGTAGTTTGCAGAAAGTAAACAGAAAGCAGTAAGCAGTTGTAGATTGATAGTAAAAGAAAGGACCGGGGTCCATAGTTCACAAGTGGTGGGTCTCCTTAAGATAGATGACATGTTGGGTGAACAAATTATAGCGGGGCAATTGAAAAACATCGAGAAAGCAATCATGCATATACTACTCATTTTGACTCCTCTGAGATTCGATTGGGCATTACAACATTATACATAGACCGTAATCCAACTGCATCTATGACTAATAATCCACCTTCAGGTTATCATTCGAACCCCCTCCAGTATTAAGTTGCAAGCAACAGATAATTGCATTACGCATTGTGTGTAAAGTAAACAATACGACTGTTCTATGAACAAAGGATTATTGTTTTCTCCCTAATAGCAACAGCACATCTAGTACCTTAGAAATTTCTGTCACTTCCCTAGATTACTAGAGGCATGAACCCACTATCGAGCATAAATACTAACTCTTGGAGTTGCTAGCATCTACTTGGCCAAGATAGCTACTAACAACGGAAAGCATGCAAGATCACAAATAACAAACACATGATAGAATCAATAATCTATCTGAAATAGCATCTCAATATCCATCGGATCCCCGCAAACACAACATGTAGAATTACAAATAGATGATCTTGATCATGAACGGAGCTCACAAGATCTAAACATGATAGCACAAAGGAGAAGAACCAACCATCTAGCTACTACATGGACCCGTAGTCCAAGGATGAACTACTCACGCATCACACCGGAGGCTTGCATGCTGATGAAGAAGGCCTCCAGGGTGGTTTCTCCCCTCCGGCAGGGTGCCAGGAAGAGCTTCAGATCCCTCCTGATCTTGGGATGGAGATGTGATACATTGCAAATGTATCTATAATTTTTGATGTTCCATGCTTGGTTTTATCCACTTTCTTGTGTTTTGTCCACACTTTGGATTACTTTTCATATGATTTATTAGACTAACCTATTAACAAAGATGCCATAGTGCCAGTTGCCTGTTTTCTGCTGTTTTTGGTTCCAGGAAGTCAGAAAATGAATATTCTCGGAATTGGACAGGACAAAAGCCAAAGTTACTATTTTCCCGGAAGACTCATGGAGCCACAAGGACAGTCGGAGAGGGGCCACAGGGTGGCCACAACCCCCTTGGCGCGGGCCAGCCTAGGCCGCACCAGGGCATGGTGTGGGCCCCCTGGCTGGCCACCGACCTTGCCTCCTTCGCCTATAAGAGCCTCCCGATACCAAAACCCTAAATCATCAAGCCTCTAGCCATGAAAAGTTCCGCAGCACTGCAGCCACCAAAGGGGAGATTCGGGGGACAGAAAGTCTCTGTTCCGGCACCCTGCCGGGACAGGGAAGTGCCCCCGGAGCCATCTCCATCGATCTCCACCGCCATCTCCATCACTATTGCTAATTCCCATGATGAGGAGGGAGTAGTTCTCTCTCGAGGCTAAGGGTTCTACCGGTAGCTATGTGTTCATCTCTCTCTATGCATGATCTTATTGAGATCATGAGCTTGTAATCTATAGATCTATTCTGCTACTCAAGTGCTTTAATGAATCTCTGCTCTCCCCATGTGTGTGAAAGTGACAGCGTGCTCACCATGGTGGCACTTAGGCTAGAGATTACAAATACTTGTTATGAGTTATATTTGGAGTTGGATGTCTTTATGAAATTGTGGTGTTTGTTGGACTCATCTAGTACTCAAGGTGACAGTGTGGGGTTATCTAGATGGGAAAGATGAACTTTGAGGTGTGCTGTTATAGCCCTACCAACGATTAGAGTGTTCAACCGGAGAGTAGTTAAGAGTAGTATCATAAAGATAAGATATTTATATGAGAGTGTTCAGTAGTGAAAGTACGATCCCTAGGCCTTGTTTCTATACATTGAAACACCGTTTGCAATTAGATATGTTACATGTTTGCTTGCTTCCATCTTTATTTCAGTTTTACTTTAGTCTTTTCCACGCCATCAAGTTATCTTCTATCACCGTTACCACTTATAATTATCTATACCACTTGTATTTCACTATCTCTTCGCCGAACTAGTGCACCTATACACCTGACAAGTGTATTGGGTGTGTTGGGGACACAAGAGACTTCTTGTATCTTGATTGCAGGGTTGCTTGAGAGGGGATACCTTTGACCACTTCCTCCCTAAGTTCGATAAACCTTGGGTGATCCACTTAAGGGAAAACTTGCTGATGTTCTACAAACCTCTGCACTTGGAGGCCCAACAACTGTCTACAAGAATAGAAGTGCGTAGACATCAAGCTATTTTCTGGCGCCATTGCCGGGGAGGTAAGGTAAAAGGTATTCACACCGGAGGATTAAAGAAGAAGAACCTCCCACGGCAAACGCCTATTTTCTGGCGCCGTTGCCGGGGAGGTAAGGTAAAAGGTACTCACATCCTCCAGTGTGAGTGCTGGAAGTTATTTCATTTAGATTCTGCAATTTTGTATTTTTGTTTCTTGTTTTCACTAGTTAGGATTAATGGAAAACAACAAAAAAATTAGAGAGCTTTTTAGTATTTTTCCTAAGTTAGAACTTGAATTGTCTGAAAAGAAAATTAAAAACCCCATGGAAGTTTCTTTGCATCCTAATAGCAATGTTATTAGGATGAATCTTTTGAACACCTTTGTTACTAATGCTATGGAAACGTCTAAGCTTGGGGAAGTTGGTTCTTATGAAAATGATCTCTTTAGTTCCCCAGTTTAAAGGAAGAAAATTTGCTCTGATGATAGTTTATCTCCCATATGTGGTAATTCTAATGATACTTGTGATATTTTATATCCACATACTGGAAGCATCCCTTTTAAAATACCTATAAAAATTATTGATCGTGTTATGGATAACTACTATTTTGGAGATGGAACTGTCCATCCCGATGATCATTTGCTCTTTATACACGAATTATGCGGGTAGTTCAAGTGTGCAGGTATTACAATAGATCACGTCAAGAAGAAGTTATTCTCTTTTTCACTTAAGGGCAAAGCAAGGGAGTGGTATGAGCTACTAGAGGATCCTCATAATTTGGAGTGGAAGGAACTTGAATCTCTCTTTTACTCTAAATTTTATCCTCCTCATGAAATTCATAAAGATAGGAATTACATTTATAATTTTCATCCTCATGATGGAGAAAGTATTGCCCAAGCATGGGGAGCTTGAAGTCACCAATGCTCAAATGTCCCATTCATGAGTTCCCCAGTAATATTGTTATTAATAATTTCTATGCAAGGCTTTCAGGACATTACAAGGATTATCTAGATACTTGTTTAGAGGGATCCTTCACAAGTAAGGAGGTCAAAGCTAAGTGGGATCTTCTTGAAACAATTCAAAGCAATACTGAAGATTGGGATAACAACAAAGGTAAAGAACCAGGTATAAACTATGAGTATGATTGCATTAAGTCTTTTGCTGAAACTGCTGATTTTCAAGTGCTTAGTGCTAAATATGGTCTTGATCCTCAAATTCTTATTGATTGTTTTAGAACCTTTGCTTCTCATATTAATGCTCCTAAGAAAAATGGGACATGTATCATGAGCCTTTTAAAGACACTTGCAGGGATAATGAAATTGTTATTAAGGATAGCAATGAACATGCTCAAACCTCTGAAAGTACTATTTCTTATAAGCATGTTAATTTTTGTGGAATACATAGACCTTGTGAGAATAATCAAATAGAAGAAGAATATTGTATCACCCACAGGAATGAAAAAACTAGAATGTGGTATAGGGCTTTAAATGATCTTGGTAAAAACGTTTGTGCCATTTATCCTTTTATTTGTGAACTTTGCTTTGAAGTGGGTCATTTCAATTTTCAATGCTCAGGCCATAATAATAGCCCTTCTAATCCAATGAGTACTGCGAGTTTGTATTGTGATGACATGATCACTCCTAATCAGCATGATCAACTTACATTATTTTTGGGGTATGAAGAGTTATCAAGAAAAACCTCTTTGGTAGATATGGGTGCTTTTGATATGAATAGTGTCATGCATGGTTGTCATCTTTATTGTGTTGATAATTGCCACACAAATACTTACATACAAAATATTATAAAATATGAGATCTTACCAAAATATGACATGACTAATATGTGTTTTGGTCTTATTAATGAAAAGGAAGAATCCTCCAAAGTTTATTCTATTGTCTCTAACAATGAACCAGGGTATATGGAGAAGCTTCCTTTCAAGCCTCTCCCTCCTAAAGAGAAGAATAAAATGAAAAAAGGAGGAGTAAAAGAAGAGAGGAAATGGTATTTTCCCCTAAGCATGTTGCTCCTATTATAGTTTTTGATGAGTCTGAACTCGATGATGTTCCTATGCCTATTACCTATAGTAGTGATCATGATTGGGAAAAGCACACTACTTTTGATATTGAAAATCTCTTCGGTACCAATTCTGAAAATGATGATATTAATAATTGCTATACTATTAGTGCTATCCATGATCCTTCCAATGATGATATCTTTAGAAATGAACACACTTTGGAAGATAACTATTCTATTGCTTATGATGATACTATACCTCCAATATATGATGATTGCAATGATGATTATGATATTTTCAGTCCACCTACTATTGAGGAGGAAATTAATTATGATTACAATATGCCTCCTATATTTGATGATTATGGTGATGAAAATAATAATGATAGCTATTTTGTTGAATTTGCTCCCACTACAATCAATAAGAATGACTATGTTTATGTGGGGAGTATTAATATTTTATGCATGTGGCTCATGATAAGAATGTTTCTTATGATAGTTATATTGTTACTGTTATCCATGATGCTACTGAAAGTTATTATGAGAGAGGGAAACATGGTTTTATGTGTCTCAACAATATTAAGTTTCCCCTCTTTATGTTGAAAGTCTTGAAGTTGCACTTGTTTTGCTTTCCTATGCTTGTTGCTTTGTGCTTTCATGACTTGTTCCTTTACAAGATTCCTATGCATAGGAAGTGGTTTAGACTTAAATGTGTTTTGAATTTGCTTCTTGATGCTCTCTTTTACTTCAAGTCATATTTCTTATGTGAGCATCTTCTCAAACTATCATGCCTAACTTAAAGGCGTTAAAGAAAAAGTACTTATTGGGAGATAACCCAAAAGTTTTAGATGGGTCTTGGAAGTTATTACCTCTATAATAACCTCTCCTTATCATTTTTATTTGCTTTTTGTGCCAAGAGTAACCTCTAATGAGAGAGAAATAATGATTGGGAAAGTTGTTGTCCCGAAACAGATTTCTGTGCTTCACCATAAAAATTCGTGTAAAATCTCTGTACGTCTTTTTGAGGCGTGAATTTTTTTGCTTCTGCCCCAGGTTATTATATAACTTTAGTTAGTTCAACACTTTTTGATTTGAGCAACAGAATGTCTTCGACGAAATTCGTCTTTACCTGTTGGTCTGTTTTGACAGATTTCGGCCATTTTCTGCATTTCCTTCTTGTTAGTTCCTTTTTGATTTCTTTTGGGGAATTGAGATTTTTGAGGGAAGTACTTCAGTAGCTAGTGTTCTAATGGAAGTTTTATTGGTGTTGAAACTGAACCCAAAGACTTATTATCTTGAGTGCACTAATGTTGCTAATAAAGATTGTGTGAAGTTTTGTATGAAGGAAAAATTTCAGGTGTATGGAAGGAATGAGTAATGAGATGAAGTATGGACTAAAGCTCAAGCTTGGGGATGTCACGCGTGTCACATCAAGAAATATCCAAGAAGTACAAGTGTCAAAGCTTGGGGATGCCCAAGGCATCCCCTTCTTCATTAATAAAAATCCCAAGTTTCTTCCAAACACTTCATTTTTATTGTTTCATGCACAGTTGTATTGTTCTTGGAGCTTCTTCTTTTTCGTTTTTGTTTTGGTTTTTCGTTTTGCTTGGTTTTCTTAGTTTCCTGAATAAATTGGTTGGACCCCCTCTTTCTTACATTGGTTTGCAAATAGTTTGGTTTGGTTTGGAAAAGACTAGGAAAGTTCGTGCTTATGTGGTAAAAAGAGCTCGTTTTTGACTGTGGCCTATGCTTTGTCATGCCATGCTTGATATTGTTTTGGCTTTATGCTTAGTATTATTTGTTGTAGCATGACTTGTTATAAACAATTGAGATTGCTTAATGTGCCTTGGATGAATCATGCGTTGTTTTAGCATATTAAAGCATAGTATAGTGGTATTCTCCTTTGATGCTTTATTTGGGTTGACTTGGCGCATGCTCACACCATGTTATGACTATCTCAAGTCACCATAGCCTTTATGATCCTTTAGTTGTCAACTTGTAGTATCACTTTATGCTTTGATCAATGATGTTTTGTCGCTCTGCATGATTATGGCCATTATTGCTCTCTTAGTTTGTCGCTCCCAGTCTTTTGCTAGCCTCCACAACCAAGTATGAGTTCCACTCATGCATCCAACTCCCTAAACCAAGTTATTACAAAGAGTCCACCATACCTACCTACTAGCTTATGCTATTCCAAGTATATTCATGCTTTTGTTTACCTTCCAAATTAAACTTGTTATGAGAAAACTAGTGATTAAAGCTCTCACGAACTTGATGGAACACTTTACTTTTCTTGCCCTTAATAAACTTGAACCATTGTGTCTTCTATGTTGTATATGCTTGCACTTATTTGTTGGGAATTAGCAGAATCATGCTTTCATGGGGAACGCTTTCAACATTTCACTTGGTACTTGTACCTAGTTGATATCATGCCCTTTTGTATATGGATGTCGTCGGTGTGAAATGAAAGAGGAGCTTGTAAGTCCATGGAGTTATGTATATGTGTTAGAGAAAAGTCTAGGCCGCTGGTCTAATCCATGTTGACATGGTGGAAACGTGCAGCGTAACCATAATGAGCTGTCTATGAAGCATTCTTCTTATAAAAAAAGAGTCCTATATTGAGAAAAAGAGGTACCCTGTTGGCGGTTCTCAATGATACATATATACTTACGATGACAAGAACTTACCGGTGACTAAACTTGAGTATCATGAGGAGCGGCCCTCGTATACAAGGGACATGAGATTTCTGACTTATACTTCGTCAAGCATGTACACCATAGTTTGTTCACTTTAACCTTAATCACTTCAAGATGCTTATGATAGGGGCAATGAGAGCTGAAAGCAATAAGTACCATAATTTTTGGAAGCTCTTTATGAGACTTGAGTCCCTGCTTCCTTCTATGAAGGCCTTTCTTCCACCATTATATTGAGTCTCCACCTTCTATCTTTATGCACCTACTTTGAGAGCATAGTGGCCATTCTTAGTTCTATCTGCATTGTCCCAAGACTAGTTGATTGATGCATATCTTGATATTGCTTGTTTTAAACTATTTGTATCTAGTCACTCTTATGAACTTTGAAGGTGTCCTATGCATTTATATTTGCTACTCTATGAGCGACAAGCTGAATGCTATTATGCTATGTTTTCTTTATGTGAAACAAACAAACGTCTTGCAAAGCATTGTTATTCTTGAATCTTTTGTTTGTGCCTTTTAATGTTGCAACATAGTTTCTTTGTCTTATTGCTAGAACTTTGTCTTTCATGTTATGATTGAAGTACTATGATCCCAGCTTTGAATGTTTTACAAATACTTTGATCAAGTTTATGATGGTGCATGTCCCCTCAAAAATTATTCTTTCTTTTTATCACTTACCTGCTCGAGGACGAGCGTGAGTTAAGCTTGGGGATGTCTATACATTGCAAATGTATCTATAATTTTTGATGTTCCATGCTTGGTTTTATCCACTTTCTTGTGGTTTGTCCACACTTTGGATTACTTTTCATATGATTTCTTGGACTAACCTATTAACAAGATGCCACAGTGCTAGTTGCCTATTTTCTGCTGTTTTTGGTTCCAGGAAGTCAGAAAATGAATATTCTCGGAATTGGATGGGACAAAAGCCAAAGTTACTATTTTCCTGGAAGACTCACGGAGCCAGAAGGAGAGTCGGAGAGGGGCCACAGGGTGGCCACCCCCCCCCCTTGGCACGGGTCAGCCCAGGCCGCGCCAGGGCATGGTGTGGGCCCCCTGTCTGGCCATCGACCTTGCCTCCTTCGCCTATAAGAGCCTCCCGATACCAAAACCCTAAATCATCAAGCCTCCACCCACGAAAAGTTCCGCAGCGCTGCCGCCACCGAAGGGGAGATTCGGGGGATAGAAAGTCTCTGTTTCGGCACCCTGCCGGGACGGGAAAGTGCCCTCGGATCCATCTCCATCGATCTCCACCGCCATCTCCATCACTATTGCTGATTCCCATGATGATGAGGGAGTAGTTCTCTCTCGAGGCTAAGGGTTCTACCGGTAGCTATGTGTTCATCTCTCTCTCTATGCATGATCTTATTGAGATCATGAGCTTGTAATCTATAGATCTATTCTTCTACTCAAGTGCTTTAATGAATCTCTGCTCTCCCCATGCGTGTGAAAGTGACAGCGTGCTCACCATGGTGGCACTTAGGCTAGAGATTACAAATACTTGTTATGAGTTATATTTGGAGTTAGATGTCTTTATGAAATTGTGGTGTTTGTTGGACTCATCTAGTACTCAAGGTGACAGTGTGGGGTTATCTAGATGGGAAAGATGAACTTTGAGGTGTGTTGTTATAGCCCTACCAATGATTAGAGTGTTCAACCGGAGAGTAGTTAAGAGTAGTATCATAAAGATAAGATATTTATATGAGAGTGTTCACTAGTGAAAGTATGATCCCTAGGCCTTGTTTCTATACATTGAAACACCATTTGCAATTAGATCTATTACATGTTTGCTTGCTTCCATCTTTATTTCAGTTTTACTTTAGTCTTTTCCACGCCATCAAGTTATCTTCTATCACCGTTACCACTTATAATTATCTATACCACTTGTATTTCACTATCTCTTTGCCGAACTAGTGCACCTATACACCTGACAAGTGTATTGGGTGTGTTGGGGACACACGAGACTTCTTGTATCTTGATTGCAGGGCTGCTTGAGAGGGGATACCTTTGACCACTTCCTCCCTGAGTTCGATAAACCTTGGGTGATCCACTTAAGGGAAAACTTGCTGCTGTTCTACAAACCTCTGCACTTGGAGGCCCAACAACTGTCTACAAGAATAGAAGTGCGTAGACATCAAGATGACGGCGGCTACAAACTCTTTCGTGGAATTTTGATCGGGTACTTAGGGTTTCTGTATTAGAGGCATCTTATAGGCGAAAGGGGAGGCCGAGGGGGTGTCGGAGGCGGCCAGACCACCCCCTGGCGCGGGCCAGGCTGGACCGCGCGGCTAGGTGGTGTGGCGGCCCCCTGGCCCCTCTCCGTCTTGTATTCTGGCTCCTCTTGGCCCTCGGTGAAAAACTGACTTTGGCTTTTTGTCTCGCTCAATTCCGAGAATATTCATGTTCTGACTTTCCTGGAACCAAAAACAGCAGAAAACAAGCAGCTGGCACTGTGGCTCTTGTTAATAGGTTAGTCCAAGAAAGTGTATAGAAAGTACTCCAAAGTTGGAACAAAACATAAGAAAGTAGATAAAAACCGAGCATGGAACATCAAAAATTATGGATACGTTAGCAACGTATCAACATCCCCAAGCTTAACTCCTGCTCGTCCTTGAGTAGGTAAGTGATAAAAAGAAAGAATAATTTTTGAGGTGACATGCACCATCATAAACTTGATCAAAGTTTTTGTAAAACATTGATAGCTGGGATCATAGTACTTCAATCATAACATGAAAGACAAAGTTCTAACAATAAGACAAAGCAACTATTGTTGCAACATGAAAAGGCACAAACAAAAGATTCAGGAATAGCAATGCTTTGCAAGACGTTTGTTTGTTTCACATAAAGAAAACCTAGCATAGTGGCATTCAGCTTGTCCCTCATAGAGTAGCAAACATAAATGCATAGGACACCTTAAAAGTTCATAAGAGTGACTAGATACAAATAGTTTAAGAACAAGCAATATCAAAATTATGCATCAATCAACAAGTCTTGGGACAATGCACATAGAACTAAGAATGGCCACTATGCTCTCAAAGTAGGTGCATAAAGATAGAAGGTGGAGACTCAATCATAAAATTAAAATAAAGGCCTTCATAGAAGGAAGTAGGGATTCAAGTCTCATAAAGAGCTTCAGAAAATTATGGTACTTATTAGCTTTCAGCTCTCATTGCCCCTATCATAAGCATCTTGAAGTGATTAAGGTTAAAGTGAACAAACTATGGAGTATATGCTTGACAAAGTATAAGTTGGAAATCTCATGTCCCTTGAATACGAGGGTCGCTCCTCATGCTACTCAAGTTTAGTTACCGGTAAGTTCTTGTCATAGTAAGTACATGTGTACCATAGAGAACCGCCAACGGGGTACCCCTTGCCCGATGATACAGAAGAATCCCCATATCAAAATGGCAAGGCAAGCAGACAACGAGCATCTCAGCAATCTTCTAATTTACCATAGGAAAATGGTGCTTTTTTCTCTCTTTCCTCTTTTCTCATATCTCTTTTTTTATTTTTCTCTTTTTTCTCAATATCTGACTCTTTTTTTAAAGAAGAATGCTTCATAGACAGCTCATTATGGTTATGCTGCAGGTTTCCACCATGATAGCATGGATTAGACCGGCGGCCTAGGCGTTTCTCTAACACACATACATAACTCCATGGACTTACAATCTCCCCTTTCATTTCACACCGACGACATCCATAGAGAAAAGAGCATGATATCAACTAGGTACAAAGTACAAGTGCAATGTTGAAAGTGTTCCCCATGACAGCATGGTTCTGCTAACCCCCAACATATAAGTGCAAGCATATACAACATAGACGACACAATGGTTCAAGTTTATTAAGGGCAAGAAAAGTAAAGTGTGCCATCAAGTTCGTGAGAGCTTTAATCACTAGTTTTCTCATAACAAGTTTAATTCGGAAGGTAGATAAAAACATGAATATACTTGGAATAGCAAATGCTAATAGGTAGGTATGGTGGACTCTTTGGAATAACTTGGTTTTAGGAGTTGGATGCATGAGTGGAACTCATACTTGGTTATGGAGGCTAGCAAAAGACTGGGAGCGACCAACTAAGAGAGCAATAATGGCGATAATCATGCAGAGCGACAAAACATCATTAATCAAAGCATAAAGTGATACTAGAAGTTGAAAACTAAAGGATCATAAAGGCTATGGTGACTTGGGATAGTCATAACATGGTGTGTGCATGTGCCAAGTAAACCCAAATAAACCATCAAAGGAGAATACCATAATACTATGATTTAATATGCTACAACAAAGCATGATTCTTCAAAGGCACATTAAGCAATATAAATTGTTTATAACATGTCATGCTATAGCAAAGATCACTAAGGATAAAGCCAAAACAATATCAAGCATGGCATGACAAAGCATAGGCCACAGTCAAAAACAAGCTCTCTTTACCACTTAAGCATGAACTTTTCCTACTCTTTTCCAATCCAAACCAAACTATTTGAAAACCAATGCATGAAAGAGGGGGTCCAACCAATTTATTCAGAAAACTAAGAAAACCAAGCAATCTAAAACGAAAAAGAAGACGCTGCAAGAACAACACAATTGTGCATGAAACAATAAAAATGAAGTGTTTGGAAGAAACCTGGGATTTTTATTGATGAGGAAGGGGATGCCTTAGGCATCCCCAAGCTTTGATGCTTGTACTTCTTGGATATTTCTTGGGGTGACACGCGTGGCATCCCCAAGCTTGAGCTTACCATCCTTCATCTCATTACTCATTCCTTCCATACACCTGAAATTTTTCTTCATACAAAACTTCACACAATGTTTATTAGCAACATTAGTGCACTCAAGATAATAAGTTTTTAGGTTCAGTTCCAACATGAATAAAACTTCCATTAAAACACAAGCTACTGTATCACTTCCCTCAAAAATCTCAATTCCCCAAAAGAACTCAAAAAGGAACCAACAAGAAGCAAATGCAAATAATGGCAGAAATTTGTCAAAACAGACCAGCAGGTAAAAACCAATTTTTTCAAAGACCTTCTGTTGCTAAAATCAAAAAGTTTTGAAATAACGAAAGTTAGATAACAACCTGGGGCAGAAGCGCAAAAATTCACGCCTCAAAACGACGTACAGAGATTTTACACGAATTTTTACGGTGAAGCACAGAAATCTGTTTCGGGACATCAACTTCCTCAATCATTACTTCTCTCTCATTAGAGGTTACTCTTGACACAAAAAGCAAATAAAAAGGATAAGGAGCGGTTATTACTGAAGTAATAACTTCCAAGACTCGTCTAAAACTTTTGGGTTATCTCCCAATAATTACTTTTCTTTAACGCCTTTAAGTTAGGCATAAGAAGCAAGAAAAAGAATCAAGTGTTCTCAAATGAAGAAGCATTAAGAGCAAATTTTGTTTTCATAGGAGAGGCAAAAGAAATCTTCTCTCTCTTCTTAGGGAAGTGTTTTATACCTTTATTGAGTGGGAGTTGATATTTAATGGTACCTTCTTTCATATCAATAATGGCACCAGCAGTTCTAAGAAAAGGTTTTCCCAAAGTAATAGGAAAAGAAGCATTGCATTCAACATCCGAAACATAGAAATCAACGGGGACATAATCATTGTTAACCATAATAAGAACATCCTTAATACTCCCCATGAGTTTCTTTTTAGCATTATCATCAAGTGGGACATTCAAATAACAATCTTCCAATGGTGGCAAATCAAGCATATCATAAATCCTTCTAGGCATAATAGAAACACTACTATCAAGATCACAGAAAGCTTTGAAATCAAAATCATTCACTTTCATATTAATGATGGGTTCACAACCATCTTCTTGCTTTATAGGAATAGAAGCTTTGTGTTTCATCTTTTCTTCTTTAATTTTTATGAGAGCATCAGTAATGTGTTTTGTAAAGGCCATATCCATAGCACTAGCATTAGGACTTTTAGCAAGCTTTTGTAGGAACTTAATAACTTCAGAGATGTTGCAACCATCAAGATCAAAATCATAATTATCATATAAAGTAGTAGAGCTATTACTAGCATCAACACTAGTGGTAGTGATAGTAGAAATTTCATCTTCTCTTTCCCACTTAGCATGCAATTCAGGTAAAAATCTAACATTTTCATCAATTCTAACATGTATGGCATTAGTAGTTGCAAAGGGATTCTCATTAGTTTCAGGTTTAGTAGCCATTTTATTCAAAGAAGATTCAGCTTCAACCAATGATGCTATATTTCTTTCAGCATTAGAGAGTTTTTCCTCAATAGTTTTATTAAAAGCAGTTTGTTTACTAATAAAATCTTTAAGCATAGCTTCAAGTTCAGAGGGAGCACTCCTATTATTGTTGTAGGAATTTCCATAAGCATTGCCATTGTTGGGAGGATATGGCCTATAATTTTTGTTACCAAAATTATTCATGTAGGCATTGTTGCTAAAATTGTTATTTCTTATAAAGTTCACATCAACTTGCTCTTCTTGAGCAACCAAAGAGGCTAAGGGAACATGATTTGGATCAATATGAGCTTTCCCATTAACAAGCATAGACATAATAACATCAATTTTATCACTCAAGGAAGAGGTTTCTTCAATAGAATTTACCTTCTTACCTTGTGGAGCTCTTTCAGTATGCCATTCAGAATAGTTGACCATCATATTATCTAGAAGCTTTGTTGTAGCACCCAAAGTAATGGTCATAAAGGTACCTCCAGCAGCAGAATCCAATAGATTTCTTGAAGAATAGTTCAATCCTGCATAAAAAGTTTGGATAATCATCCAAGCAGTCAGTCCATGAGTGGGACAATTCTTTACGAAAGATTTCATTATTTCCCAAGCTTGAGCAACATGTTCATTATCAGATTGTTTAAACTTCATTATTTCACTTCTCATAGATATAATCTTAGCAGGAGGATAGTATTTTCTAATGAAAGCATCTTTGCATTTAGTCTAAGAATCAATACTATTCCTAGTTAAGGAATTCAACCATTCTTTAGCTTTTCCTCTCAAGTAGAAAGGAAACAATTTAAGCTTAATAATATCTCCATCTATATCCCTATGATTTTGCATCTCACAAAGTTCAACAAAGTTATTTGGATGAGCAGCAGCATCTTCATTACCAATACCAGAAAATTGTTCTCTCATAACAAGATTGAGTAAAGCAGGTTTTATTTCAAAGAAAGTAGCTTCGGGAACAGGTGGAGCAATAGGTGTGCTCATGAAATCATTGTTGTTGGTGCTAGTGAAGTCACACAACTTAGTATTTTCAAGAGTATTCATTTTTTTGTGTTTTTAATAAAGAAAGCAAACTAGTAAAACTAATTTTTTTTGTGTTTTTGATAAAGAAACAAGCAAACAAAGCAAACGTAAACTAAGAAAAACAAAAACAACAAAGTAAAGAGATTGGTTATGAGGGACTCCCCTTGTGAAGATGTCCTTGACTCCCCAGCAACGGAGCCAGAAAAGTAGCTTGATGGCCCAAAATATATCGAGCTCATTGGGGAACCCCAAGAGGAAGGTATGATGAGAACAACAGCAAGTTTTCCCTCAGTTATGAAACCAAGGTTTAATCGTACCAGAGGAGCAAGGAAACAGCCCAAAGGTGTTGCTAGATGGACTTTGGCAGGGCGCACTACCGGCGTCAGCGGCAATGTGGAGACCTACATAACACAACCACAGAACTTTGCCCCCAACTTACAGTGAGGTTGTCAATCTCATCGGTTTTGCTGAAAACAAAGGATTAAGCGTATTGTGTGGAAGAAAGTAGTAGTTTGCAGAAAGTAAACAGAAAGCAGTAATTGTAGATTAATAGTAAAAGAAAAGACCAGGGTCCATAGTTCACTAGTGGTGGCTCTCCTTAAGATAGATGACATGTTGGGTGAACAAATTACAGCGGGGCAAGTGACAAACATCGAGAAAGCAATCATGCATATACTACTCATCCTGACTCCTTTGAGATTTGATTGGGCATTACAACATTATACATAGACCATAATCCAACTGCATCTATGACTAATAATCCACCTTCAGGTTATCATCCAAACCCCCTCCAGTATTAAGTTTCAAGCAATAGATAATTGTATTACGCATTGCGTGTAAAGTAAACCATACGATTGTTCTATGAACAAAGTATTGTTGTTTTCTCCCTAGTAGCAACAACACATCTAGTACCTTAGAGATTTCTGTCACTTCCCCAGATTACTGGAGACATGAACCCACTATCGAGCATAAATACTAACTCTTGGAGTTGCTAGCATCTACTTGGCCAAGATAGCTACTAAAAACGGAAAGCGTGCAAGATCAAAAATAATAAAGACATGATAGAATCAATAATCAATCTGAAATAGCATCTCAATATCCGTCGGATCCCCGCAAACACAACATGTAGAATTACAAATAGATGATCTTGATCATGAACGGAGCTGACAAGATCTAAACATGATAGCACAAAGGAGAAGAACCAACCATCTAGCTACTACATGGACCCGTAGTCCAAGGATGAACTACTCACGCATCACACCGGAGGCTTGCATGGTGATGAAGAAGGCTTCCAGGGTGAATTCTCCCCTCCAGCAGGGTGCCGAGAAGAGCTTCAGATCCCTCCGAGCTAGGGATGGAGATGACGGTGGCTACAGACTCTTTCGTGGAATTTTGATCGGTTACTTAGGGTTTCTGTATCGAAGGCATCTTATAGGCGAAAGGGGAGGCCGAGGGGGTGCCGAAGGCGGCCAGACCACCCCTTGGCGCCGGCCAGGCTAGGCCGCGCGGCCAGGTGGTGTGGCGGCCCCCTGGCTCTCTCTGTCTCGTATTCTGGCTCCTTGTGTCCCTTGGTGAAAAACTGACTTTGGCTTTGGTCCCGTCCAATTCCAAGAATATTCATTTTCTCACTTTCCTCGAACTAAAAACAGCAGAAAACAAGCAGCTGGCATTGTGGCTCTTGTTAATAGGTTAGTCCAATAAAGTGTATAGAAAGTACTCCAAAGTTGGAACAAAACATAAGAAAGTAGATAAAAACCGAGCATGGAACATCAAAATTTATGGATACGTTAGCAACGTATCAGTAGTCCCAAGTGTTTTAGGATCAACATATTCACTTGGGATTCAAAATCTCAAAAGTGTCTCTTTGTCGTACTATAATACCGTGGCATATGCCTATTTGCTCTTTGCACATTCGCTCTTTTTCTTCTTTTCTTTTTCTTTTCTTTTGCATATATGCTCACACTTTTGTTTTAAGCGTTGTGCAAAGGATCTAGCCATATATTCCACTTCATGTAGGAATTCAAAGTTCAACGATCTCAATTATCAAATTCCAATTGTACATGAAGCATTCTTATGACTTGAGATCCTACCACGACTTGTTCTCACTCTATTTAGATAGTATTTCATTTTCCTTTGTTCAAGATTTTCTTTTTCAACTTAATTGTATAGATAATTTTTCTTTGTGAATCAAACCGTAAACTTATAGCATATTGACCAAATTATCTTTATGTGTTCCATTAATACCAATGGTGTGGACGACTCGTATTGCTATCATCAAGTGCAAGTAAAATCATACTCAAGCCATTCATATATCAATAAAGCAAACACAAACTCAATATTGCTTCATATATAATAATAAACTCAGAATTTCATAAAAGGGATCGACTATTCCTGAAGGGAATTCTAATGACGCAAACTTTATTTATAGTTTGAACTAATGCAGGAATAATAAAAACTTATAAGATAGATTACAAGGTCTTAAAGATCTCCCTAGGCTTGGAATCAAGCCAGGCGGGATCAAATAATCCCTTGCGATTATTTGATACCGTGATTATTGTAGATCACTGGGGCGCCATGGCACGTGGTATATTCTCCTCATGGGCCAACCTGAGGCGGAGGGATTGATTAACAGCTTCTAATTCCTTAACACGCAGCTCGTAGAAAAGATTGTTCCTCTCCAGCACTTTCACTTGTTCCTTAATGAACCCATTGTTATCTTGGAGTGTTTGTAGGGCCTTAAGACTCATGGCAAAACCCGCTTCAGTTGTCGGCTTGATATCATATAGTTGCGATCGTATAGATATCGGTACCAAAAAGCAAAACCATCTGAGAGTTTAACGACCAACTATACAGCCAGAATTTTTGCTCCGGTCGTATAGTTGCGACCGTATAGGCTCAGATATCGAAAATAATTTCATGAAGATGATACAGAGAGTTTAACGACCAACTATACGGCGGGAGCTTCCTCTCCGGTCGTATAGCTCCGCCCATATAGTTGGGAAAACCTCTCTAAAACTTCAGAAAAATACAAGGAATTCGAAAATAGAGATTTCAAGAGGAAAAATTGTGAAAATAAATCACTTATTTGGGTAAGAACACTTACCTTGCACTTACCACTTGCTTAATCGGGGATGAAAAGATCCTCCCACAACAAGGACTCCTTCTCTCTTGGAGGAATTAACTTTGGTTCATCAAATAATTCTCTAAATCGAAAATCACCAGGGCTAAAGTTCCTCTCAATAAGATTGGTTTCCTTCTGGGCAAACATGGAAACTGCTTCTAACATTTTTATTTCTTGCCTCTACATAATCTGCAACTCAAATTCTTGAAGTAAAAGAATCCAACGGATCAGTCTTGGCTTATAGTTTTTCCTTTCAAGGAGTTCTTTTAAGCCATCACGATCCATGTGAACTCTTACCTTTGCATCAACTGTATAGGAACAAAATTTATCACAAGAGAAAAACACAGCAAATAGTTCCTTTTCTTCCTTAGGGTAGTTGTTTTGAGCACCATTGAGAGTTCTACTAGCATGATGTATAATATTAAATCTACGACCAATATGTTGTCCTAGAGTTACTCCTACAATATCATCACTAGCTTCGCATATTAAATCAAAGATTGTATCCCAGATAGGTGGTTTAATAATAGGAGCGCGAGATAAAGCACTTTTTAGTTTATCAAAGGCTTCAAGACACTTATCATCAAAATTAAATCTAATTCCCTTTTGCAAGAGGTTTGTCAAAGGTTTAGATATTCCAGAGAAACTTCTTATGAACCTTCTATAAAAGCCCACATGACCAAGAAAACTTCTTATACCTTTAATATCCCTTGGTGGTGGCATTCTCTCTATTGCTTCAACCTTAGCTCGATCAACTTCAATTCCCTTACCTGATACCTGGTGTCCAAGTACTATACCTTCTTTGACCATAAAATGGCACCTCTCCCAGTTTAGGACAAGAATAGTTTCTTCACAATACTGCAAAACTCTTTTGAGATTATCTAAACAACTAGTAAACGAAGTTCCATAGACAGAAAAGTCATCCATAAATACTTCCATTATAAGTTCTATAAAATCAGCAAAACTAGCAGTCATGCATCTTTGAAAAGTAGCTAGAGCATTACATAAACCAAAGGGCATACGTCGGTTAGCATGTAAACCATAAGGACTTATGAAAGTTGTTGTAAGTTGGTCATTCGGATGAACAGCTATTTGAGAGAAACCAGAGTATCCGTCCAAGTAACAAAAATGAGTATGGTTTTGCTAACCTCTCTAAAGGTTGATCTATGAACGGTAACAGATAGTGATCTTTCCTAGTTTCTTTGTTTAATTTCCTGAAGTCCATGCACATCCTATGCCCAACAATAGTTCTAGTAGGTATCAATTCATTCTTTTCATTAGGGACAATAGTAAAATCGCCCTTCTTAGGAACACAATGAACAGGACTTACCCAATCACTCTCTTTAATAGGATAAATTATACCTGCATCCAGTAGGCGTACAATTTCTTTTCTTACCACTTCTTTCATTTCAGGCTTCAATCTTCTATTAAATTCCGCAACTGGTTTTGCACCTTCTTCCATGAATATTCGATGGACGGCTATCATGGGACTAATACCCTTCAAGTCATCCATTGAGTACCCAAAGGCTTGACGATGCTCCTTAAGTATCCTCATGAGTTCTTCTTCTTCTCCTGAAACTTTAGCACTAATAATAACAGGGAATTTATTGGTATCATCTAAAAACCTGTATTTAAGATTATATGGTAGAGTCTTCAATTCTGGGGGTGGTAATTCCTCATCCCCTCTCTTCTCTGGCTCTTTAAAAGCCTCATCAGTTGGAGGTCCCAAAATAGGAAGTGAATCAAATTCATCTTCTAGTTCTTCTAAGGACTTGTCCTCCATAACTATTTCTTCATAATTTGGATCTTCATTTATTTCTTGTTCTCCATTACCAAAGAAAAGAGCTGCCATTTCCTAAATGGTTCTCTCTTCCTCTTCTTCTTGTGCTTGTGGGGGCTTGTCTTTAAATTTGGAAAATGGAATTTATTTTCCGTTCCCCCAAGCTTAAGAGTCACAATCTCCTTCTTGAAGCTAACATAGGCACCTATATCACCCAAAAAGGTTCTTCCAAATATAATAGGGCAAAAAGTGTCAGTTGGCATATCAACAACTACAAAATCGATAGGAAAATTTTTGTTGCCAATTGTGATAGTTGCATTGTCAACTACTCCCATTGGAATTTTAAGATTTTTATTGGCTAACATAATTGTTATATCAGTATTTTCAATTGTAGCCGGTTCTATTTCTTCTTTTATTTCTAAGTAGAAATTGTAAGATACAATATTAACTTCAGTGCCAAGATCACATAAACCATAATGAGAGGTTTCTTTAAATATGCAGGGAAGAATAGGCTTACCCACATCTTTTACCTTTGTTTTACCTTCAACCAATATGGAAGTCTCTACATCAAGTTCAACTATGTTATAGTGAGGGTACATAGCCATAATTACTTCCTTGGTTACCTCTTCATTTTTGTTTTCTCTTAGGTGTTTTGTGACTTCTGGCACGCTTTCCCTTTCCCTATTTTCGTGTATTGCTTTGACATATTCAAAAATATGCTTTTGTGCAGTGTTAGGGAAAGGCACTTCATATGTTGGTTCTACGGAGGCAAGTGTTGCTTTATCTTCTCTTTTCTTCGCTGGTTCAGGTGGTGGATCATGAAGGAAATATGCCCTGAGAGGCAATAATAAAGTTGTTATTATGTATTCCTTGTATATGATAGATGTTTATTTTGCACGCTATAATTGTATTGATTGGAAAAGTTAATACATGTGTGTTTAATAAACAAATAAAAGGTTCCTAGTTATGCCTCTCTTATAGACTAGCTCGTTGATTAACAAGATGATCAAGGTTTCCTGATCATGGACATTGGATGTTGTTAATAACGAGGTCACAACATTGGTGAAATGATGTGATGAACATTCATCCAAAGTATAGCATGTTAATTGTTATAACATCATACGAAGTAATCTTAGTCCTTATACCATGAGATCATGTTAATTGCTAACATCGGAAGAGTGACTTGATAACATCAAACGTCACACCGTAAAAGGGTGACTATAAAGGTGGGTTTAGACACTCCGAAGGTGTTATGTTGAGGCTCATGGATCAAGAATGGAATTTGTCAATCCCGATGACGGATAGATATACTCTGGGCCCTCTCGGTGATATCACATTAAGATAGCTTGCAAGCAAGTGATGTGATCACTAGAATGTTATATCACGGGAACGAGAAAAGAGTGCATGTCGGTAACGAGATCAAACTAGGTATTGAGATACTGATGATCGAATCTAGGACATGTAATATATCGCGAGACAAAGGGATTTAGTTGCTATCGTTAAAGGTTTTCATGATCATAGAAGTCATCATTGAATGTGTGGGAGTTAGTATGGATCTCTAGGTCCCGCTTCTGATTATTGATATGAGAGGGGTCTCGATCATGTCTGCATTATTCACGAACCGTAGGGTGACACACTTAAGGGTTGCCAACACCATTTGGAGCAAATATGTTCTAGATAAAAGAATTACAAAGCGCTGGAATTATTTCAATAGACACCGGAATTGTTTCGAGTAAAATTGCTTAAATTGGTTTTGCATGTGATATTGAAATATTGCAGGGGGTTTTATGTGAATGTTTGTTAATTAAAGTAATTTAACAAAATTCTGAATAAAATAAATAAAACAGTTTTATTAAAAGAGAGTTGTATTAAATTTGGTGGAAATTTAATACATATGAGTGGGATTTTTGAGTGGAGAAAATGGAGGGACAAATTATGTGAGTGGAGCTCCCTCCACATGAATGAGGAAGAGGTGGGGGCACCCCCCCCCCCCTCTCCTATATAAAGCCCCCTCTCACTCCTTCTCACTCACACCTCCTCTTGAAGGATCTCTCCCCCCTCTAGAATTATTCCCCATGGTCTCGGATTAGCGAGATACATGTTCCCGGTGGCATTTTTTCTGGAAGAGTTGCTGCTTCCGCTGCTTCACTGGAGCGAGGAGGTGTAGGTTGTCCGGTGGCCTGAACATGTGTGCGAGGACGGATGCGCTACTGATTTGTGGCGCTAGGACTTCCACACGATCTTGAGATCGGCAAGCGTTCGTTTACATCATCCACGAGTTCAATCTTGTTACACTTTGTCAGCCTTCGAGGGTATGTTCTCTTTGGATGTATATCCACATATTGCTTGTATCTAGTAGATAGACCTTGGCATAGAATAGTTCTCATCGTAGGAAATTTTTTGTTTTCTATGCTGCAAACCCAACAGTGGTATCAGAGCCTGATCTATGCGTAGATGCTTTGCACGGGTAGTACACATATGAGTATGTGGGCGATGATGATCATGTTATTACATCTTATATGTATTTTGGATATTGGTGGCATAGTGGTATGAAGCGTCCCGGACTAAATTTACATGTCCTCGCACATGAGACATGTTGCACGCTTGACATGCAACTAGTTTTTCATAAGTGGCTAGCGGGTGTATGTCTCTCCTACTATAGTAAATATCTGATTTACAACAAGTTTCTAACAATTTGGTTCTCATCATTGTGGTTCCATGTTCGTAGGTACGACCGGTTCTATCTTCGAAAGCCCTAAGCCACGTAAAACTTGCAATTGATAAATTAGAAGCATCTAGTTTAGATCGTTGCTAGGCTCGTGTCATGATATGGTAATGTTGTAAGATGATGTATAGTTGATACTGTTACAACACACCTAACGTGTAAGTTCCATAGACCTTGGCCTTACACACAAAGGAATGATAAAGATCATACCACGATGCACATGATAGTGATCAAGTGCAAAAACCATGTCATTTCACTCTACACATATGATGTTTGCATCTTATATTGCTTGTTTGGCATTTTAGTAGCATTATAAGATGATCCCTCATTTAAATATCAATATAAAAATGTGTTCTTCCTTAAGTATGCATCGTTCTATGGATCTTGTTTCGAGACATCACGTGCTGATCGTTACTCGACTCTACGCTTTCATACAACGGGTGTAAGACAGTTTTACACACGCGAGTACTAAGGTTCTTACTTGGCGAGCCTAGCATGTACAGACATGGCCTCAGAACACGGACCGAAAGGTTAGGCATGAGTCATATAGTTGATATGATGCCCATATAGATGCTCACCTTTGAAGCTACACCGATTCACGTGATTATCAGACTTGGTGTAGTGGATTTGGTTCATGTAATCACCAAAAAGACACGAGGGATGTCATTTTTGAGTGGGAGTTCATTCGTAATTTGGATTAGTTGAACTCAATCTATCGTAAACTTAGTCTAAATAAACTTTACAAATTCTATTGTAGATGGCACCACCTGCTTTTAATTTCAATGTGTTCGTGGAGAAAGAGAAACTTGCGGCAAATGGTAGCAACTTTACCAACTGCGCCATGAATTTGAGGATTCTTCTCTCTGTTGCACAAAAGCAATATGTGCTAGAAGTGCCGCTAGGCCCCTGCAAGCTCCTGGTGCCCCTAAAGAGGAAAAGAATGTCTATTTGACTTGTCAGGAGCACCACAACTTAGTTCATTGTGGCATACTATATGGGCTAGAGCCAGCACTTCGAAAGCATTTCAAAAATGGTAATGCCTTTGATACCATGGGAGAATTGAAAATGATTTTCGATACCCATGCTGCCGTAGAGAGTTATAATGCTTCTGAAAAGTTCTTTAGCTGCATGATGGAACAGAACAGCTCCGTTAGTGAGCACATACTCAAAATGTCTAGGTACACCGATAAGCTTGTGTCCTTGGGAATAACGATTTCCATTGACTTAGGCATACATCGTGTTCTCCAATCTCTACCACCTAGCTACAAGAGCTTCGTGATGAACTATAATATGTAGGGCGTGAAGAAGTCTCTTCCCGAGCTTATGTCAGTGCTTAAAACTGCCGAAGTGGAGATCAGGAAAGAACATCAAGTGTTGATGATCAATAAGACCACCGGTTTCAAGAAAGACAAGAAGGGCAAATAGAAGGGAAAGAAGGGCGGGAAATCTATTACCGCACCTGAAAATAAATCCCAAGCTGGCCCTAAGCCTGATACCGAGTGCTACTATTGCAAGGGGACTGGCCATTGATACTTCCATTTTGCATCACTATTCTATATCATAATTTACTGTTATTCATTGATATATTTCATATTAAGAGATGATACTTATGTTATTTCATCTGTTTTTGCATGGTTGGTGACTTTTGGAGCATGGACCGCTGTAGTCAGGATTCTGATGGAAAAGGTCCTGTTTGGAGGCAAAAATCGCAAAGATCAGAAAATCTGGGAAAATACATGGAAAATTCTATTTTTTCAGAAGACGAAGATTGCCAGAAGGGGGAGTGGAGATGGGCCACAGGGGGCCCATACCACCCCCTGGCGCGGGCAGCCCTAGGCTGCCCCAGCAGGTGATGTGGCCGCCCTGGCCCACTCCAGGCTCTCCCCTCTGGCGTATATTATCTCCACGGAACCCTAATACTAGGGGAGCAACCACAGAAAGATTGAGGAAAACACCGAGAGAGAAAGATCTCTCCGGCTGACAGAATTCTGCTGTGGGAATTCCTTCCCAAAGAGGGGAGATCGTTGCCATCAACACCACCATCAAGCTGGACTTCATCGGGATCATCATCATCACCACCACCATCATCTCCACCAGGACCATCATCACCACTTCATACTGCTGTAACAATTGGGTTGAATCTTGCATAGTTCTTAGGGGAAACTTTCCCGGTGTTGATTACTCCTTGTAGTTGATGCTATTGAGTGAACCATTGAATTATCATTTATGTTCAGACTGTTACATATTATTATATTATCTCTGATCTTGATCCATATGATGTCTTGTGAGTAGTTCGTTTGTTCTTGAGGACATGGGAGAAGTCATGTTGTTAGTAGTGGAATTGTGTTGAGAAAGATTCAATGGTTTGATATTTAAGTTGTGGTGTATTTCTTCTAGTGGTGTCATGTGAACATCGACTACATGACACTTCACCTATATGGGCCTAGGGGAATGCATTGTGTATTTGGCTACTAATCTTAGGGGTTGCCGGAGTGACAGAAACATGAACCCCCGTTAAGAAACCTTTGTGCAAGGGATGTCAGGGTCTTAGAGTTTAAAGTTGTGGTTAGGTTTCTACCTTAATTACTTTCTTGTACTTGCGGATGCTTGCAAGGGGTATAATCACAAGTATGTATTAGTCCTAGGAAGATCGGTACATTAGCACAGGTTCACCCACACAACACTTAGCAAACTAAAGCAGATTAATCAACTATATGAAATGAAAGAACTTGACGATATTCCCGTGTGTCCTCGAGAACATTTGGTCATCTGAAGTAATACAACCGGCTTGTCCTTTGCTAAATAAAGGATTGGGCCACTTGCTGCTTTTATTCTTATTGTCTTTTATTTACTCGTACTTTATTTACTTGCATTATCAAAAAACCCTAAAAATCCGTTTGTTAAGTATTTACAGAGAATTCCTGCTCCAAGCCACTCGTCAATACCTTCTGCTCCTCGTTGGGTTCGACACTCTTACTTATCGAAAATATTGCGATACACCCCCTATACTTGTGGGTCATCAAGACTATTTTTTGGCGCCGTTGCCAGGGAGTGAAGCGCTATTAGAGAGTGGAACTGGTAAAGGAAACTTCTACTGTAAGTATTGTTTACTTCTATTACTTGCTTTAATTCCAATATGGATAATTCACTGAGTTTCTTAGTTCGTAATGCTACTACCACTGCTAAGGTAGTAGATGAACCACCACCTGCTAAGAATGATACTTTTAAAATACCTACAAGAATTATTGATCGTGTTATGGATAACTATTATGTTGGAGATGGAACTATCCATCCCGGTGATCATTTGCTCTTTATACACGAATTATGCGGGTTGTTTAAGTGTGCAGGTATTACAACAGATCAAGTCAAGAAGAAGTTATTCTCATTATCACTAAAAGGAAGAGCTGAGGAATGGTATAAGCTGCTGAAGAATGGTCAAGCTCTTGAATGGGAGGAAATAGTGCCTCTATTTTATTCAAAATTTTATCCTCCTAGTGAAATTCATAAAGATCGGAATCAAATATACAACTTTTGGCCTCTTGATGGAGAGAGTACCTCTCAATCTTGGGGGAGATTGAAGTTACTAATGCTCAAATGTCCTATTCATGAGCTCCCTCATAATATTATTATCAATAACTTTTATGCAAGGCTTTCTCTTCATGATAAGGATCTATTGGATGCTTCTTGTGCTGGATCATTTACACGCATGGAAGAAGGAGCTAAATGGGATCTTCTAGACCATATTCAAGACAATGCTTAAGCATGGGAGAATGACAAGGGAAGAAAGTCAGGTATAAATTATGATTATGAATGCATTGAATCTTTTATGGGAGCTGATGACTTTAAAAATATTAAAAATGCTTATGGGCTAGACTCTCAAGCTACTGCAACCTATTTTAAGGCTTTTGCTTCCTATATTGAAGTTCCTAAAATGAAGTGGAATAAGTATCATGAACCATATAAAGATGTTGCTAAGTGTGTTCCTACAAGAAATACGGAAGTTTATACTGCTAATCATGTTTTGCCTGAACCTTATATTGAGAAAATACCTTTCCCAGTTAAGATAAAGGAACATTCTATGATAGCTAGTATGGTTAATGAAAGTACGAATAAAGTGATTCAACCTGATAAACAAATGGATGATGAACCTATAATAGCAAATGTGAAAGATTTTGTCACTAAATATGAAGAAGATGGACACACTATCCTCTGTAAGGATATCCCTAATATTGTTTCACAAAGTAGTGTTATGAGAGCTAGTGTCCCTGTGTTTTTTGTCAGAATAAGTGATCATTGCTATAATGGTTCTTGTGTGAGAGAGGGAAGACGGTTCTTATGCATCTCAATAATATCAAGTTTCCTCACTTTATGCTGAAAGTCTTTATGTTGCACTTGTTTTGCCTTCCTATGCTTGCAGCTTCTGGTTTCAACAATTTATTTGCTTACAAAATTCCCTTGCACAGGAAGTGGTTAGACTTAAACATGTGTATTTTTTCTTCTTAAAGCTCTCTTTCACTTCAATTCATATTCTTATGTGAGCATTATTGAAATTATCATGCCCATCTTAATGGCTATAAAGAAAGAGCTTTTTGGGAGACACCCCAATTTATTTGTGCTTTCATTTTGTTTTTGTTTCTTTGAATCTTGGAAGTTATTACTTTGGTAATAACCTCTCCTTATCCTTTTTGTTTGGTTTTTGTGTCAAGATCAACCTTTAATGAGAGACAAGTAAGATTTGGGGAAGTTGCTGCCCTGAACAGATTTTTGTGCTTCACCGTAAAAATTCGTGAAAGATCTCTGTACTATGGATTGAGCTGTAATTCTTTGTGCTTATGCCCCAGGTTGTTATTTAACTTTCCTTAGTTTTTCACTTTTTTATTTGAGCAATAGAATATTTTCGAAAAAATTGATCTTTACCTGCTGGTCTGTTTTGACAGATTTTGCCATTCTTGCATTTGCTTCTTAAATCGATTTCCTTTTTGAATTCTTTTTGGATTTTCGGAAGGAGTTGCTACAGTAGATTATGTTTTGATGGATTTCAGTTGAATTTGAACCTAAAAGGTTTATTACATCGCTTGCACTAATGTTGCTAATGAGAATTGTGTAAAGTTTTGTGTGAAAGAAATTTCCAGGTTATCAGAGAAAATGGTGTAATAAAAAAGTGAAAGGTTTCATGACTCGAGCAATATGCGTATGAAGATGAAGATATTGATGTTATTCAAGTGGTAACTCCATAAAAAATTATCAAAGACCAAATTCAGAGACCTGCAGAGTCCGTTTTCGAATAGGTAACAGTTCTGGTAAGAAAAGTTCCACAAAAATTCTATCAAGTTATATTTTTGGAGTTTTTATCCAACAAGGAAAGAAACTAGGCGAAAGAGGGACGGAAGCGGAGCCAGGGTGGCTCACACCACCCCCCGGCGCGGGCCCCCTGGCCGCGCTAGCAGGTGGTGTGGCCTCCCCAGACTCCGTCTCCGACCCATTTTCTCCCAGTACCTTCCTTTTTGTCGTAAATCTTCATAATATATAATCCCCCGGATCCCTAGAGGTTCGTATATCGTGCTCTCGTCGTGTTTTCTTTTCGATCTGTTTCTACCAGGAACTATTCTCAAAGTTTAGAAGAACAGTGGTCTCCGCCAAGGATAAGGGAAAGGAGCCTATGGAGGAGGATCCCCAAGACCCTGGCCAGGAGAAGGAGATCAAGAGTAAAGATGAAGAGGAGGCAAAGAAAAGCCAGCATCCGCACACTAGCACTACCATTGCAAGCATTGGAGTGTTGGAAAACCCTGCTAAGATCAAAAGGACTGCACAGATGTCAACTGGAGGGAATCCTCCGCGTCACTGTTTGGCTCCACGGTTATCTCCTCCATGCACCAAGAATCCCTTCCATACCCTTATCCATGAGCATCAATTCCAGAATATGCCCAAGGAGAAACTACACTCCAATTGGGATATGCCTCGTTCTAACCATGCAGGAAAAGAAGACTTCAAGGAGGAAGAGTGGGGAAAGAATCGCAAGAGCTAGAATTCGCAACTCGACATGATCATGAGCCGCATTGAGCAAAACTCGGAGTTGATCCGTACTCTCACCTTCGAGATTGAGGACTTGGGGAAATTAATCAAAAAGTTCATCGAGAGAATACCACCACCACCACCGAAGGAGTAATTTGTCATCAGGTTTTGGCATCCCCATGGTTTGTTCCAAGCTTGGGGGAGTGCCACGGTATTACATCACTATCTTCTATCTTTTTACCTTTTTAGTAGAGTCATATCATGAATAGAGAAGTTATCATGTAGGATGGCTTGCATTATGGAAGTGTCCCCCCTCTCGTTAGATATCTATGTATCCCTTGGTGTGAGTTGCCGTTATGGAATATTAATGAGAAGTTCTATCATTTACTATTTTGCATATCTTATATTAGTTTTCAATTCATGGTTATATGATTGATCTTGTCATTAGTATTGGTATCACTTTGGGATCATTGAGTTAATTTAGTTGGTTTTGGAAAACCTGGCTCGGTTAGTAGCAACACCATTTTGAGAATTGAATGGAAAAGATAAAAGTACTCTTAAAGAAATATAATTTCATCATCTTTCTATCTTGATTTGCTCATAAGTTTAGTATTATCTAGTTAAGATCTTTTGTGCTTCCAAGGAAGATTGCATGCTTGTTTTTATCACTTGTATGATTGTTTGTTTCCTTCAACTCTTATGCTTGCTACCCAGCCTTGCTAGCCAAAAAACCTGTACTGAGAGGGAATGCTTCTCGTGCGTCCAATCCTTAAACAAAAACCTATGCCATTTGTGTCCACCATACCTACCTATTAGCATTATTGCTATTCCAAGTAAATTCATGTTTTTATCTACCTTCTAAATTAAACTTGTTATGTGAAAATTAGTGATTAAAGCTCTCACGAACTTGATGGCACACTTTACTTTCTTGCACTTAATAAACTTGAACCATTGTGCCCATCTATGTTGCGTATATGCTTGCGCTTTGTAAGTTGTTAATTAGCAGAACCATGCTGTCATGGGGAACGCTTTCAATATTGCAGTTGTACTTTGTACCTAGTTGATATCATGCTCTTTTTTCTTTGGATGCCGTCGGTGTGAAATGAAAGGGGAGCTTGTAAGTCCATGGAGTTATGTATGTGTGTTAGAGAAACGCCTGGGCCACCGGTCTAATCCATGCCTAATCATGGTGGAAACCTGCAGCATAACCATAATGAGCATTCTATGAAGCATTCTTCTTATAAAAAAAGAGATAGAGATTGAGAAAAAAAAGAAAAAAAAGAGATGAGAAAAGAGGAAAGAGAGAAAAAGCACCATTTTCCCATGGTAAATAAGAAGATTGTTGAGATGCTCGTTGTATGCTTTCCTTGTCATTTTGATATGGCGATTCTTCTGTATCATCGGGCAAGGGGTACCCCGTTGGTGGTTCTCTATGATACACATATACTTACTATGACAAGAACTTACCGGTGACTAAACTTGAGTAGCATGAGGAGCGACCCTCGTATTCAAGGGACATGAGATTTTCAACTTGCAACTTGTCAAGCATATCCTCATATTTGATCAATTTAACCTTAATCACCTAAAGATGCCTATGATAGGGGCAATGAGAGCTGAAAGCTAATAAGTACCATAATTTTTGGAAGGTCTTTATGAAACTTGAAATCCCTGCTCGAAGGGCCTTTCTTTTACTATTTAGTTGAGTCAGTAAACCTATTCCCTTCTATCTCAGCAAGTATTTTGAGTTGTTGTGTTTCATTCATTCATATGATGATTTATTCAATCATGTTTCTTATGTTCCTTGTTTTTCATATTGCTCTTATCTTAAGTGTTTGCTACTTTGAAAGCTATCATTGAAAACTAGTTATGTGTGAACTCCAGCAAATTGTCAACTATTCTTCGACCGAGAGCTAAGTTTGCCATTACCAATTATGATTTATTTTATGTATCTTTATTGTGTTTCCTTTACTTATTGCAAGTTACGTTATATAATAGTGAGTTGTATTCTATTATGATTTATGTATTGATGAATGTGATGCTTCTTGTCTATATTCTTTTATTGACTCTTCACTCCATAAACCTGAGGTCATGTTTATTGAGCTCAGTTTTCGCTTGGGGGCAAGCGAAGTCTAATCTTGGGAGGAGTTGATACGTCCATTTTGCATCACTATTCTATATAATAATTTACTGTTATTCATTGATATATTTCATATTAAGAGATGATACTTATGTTATTTCATCTGTTTTTGCATGGTTGATGACTTTTGGAGCATGGACCGCTGCAGTTAGGATTCTGATGGAAAAGGTGTTGTTTGGAGGCAAAATTCACGAAGATCAAAAAAAATCCGGGAAAATACATGGAAAATTCTATTTTTTCAGAAGACGAAGATTGCTAGAAGGGGGAGTGGAGATGGGCCACAGGGGCCCACACCACCCCTTGGCGCCGGCAGCCCTAGGCCGCGCCAGCAGGTGGTGTGGCCGCCCTGGCCTACTCTAGGCTCTCCCCTCTAGCGTATATTATCTTCATGGAATCCTAATACCGGGGGAGCGACCACAGAAAGATTGAGGAAAACACCGAGAGAGAAAGATCTCTCCAGCTGACAGAATTCTGCTGGGGGAATTCCTTCCTGGAGAGGGGAGATCATCGCCATCAACACCACCATCAAGCTGGACTTCATCGGGATCATCATCATCACCACCACCATCATCTCCACCAGCACCATCATCACCACTTCATACCGTTGTAACAATTGGGTTGAATCTTGCATAGTTCTTAGGGGAAACTTTCCCGGTGTTGATTACTCCTTGTAGTTGATGCTATTGAGTGAACCATTGAATTATCATTTATGTTCAGATTGTTACATATCATTATATCATCTCTGATCTTCATCCATATGATGTCTTGTGAGTAGTTCGTTTTGTTCTTGAGGACATAGGAGAAGTCATGTTGTTAGTAGTGGAATTGTGTTGAGAAAGATTCAATGGTTTAATATTTAAGTTGTGGTGTATTTCTTCTAGTGGTGTCATGTGAACGTCGACTACATGACACTTCACCTATATGGGGCTAGGGAATGCATTGTGTATTTGGTTACTAATTGTAGGGGTTGCCGGAGTGACAGAAACATGAACCCCCATTAGGAAACCTTTGCGACAAGGGATGTCAGGGTCTTAGGGTTTAAGTCGTGGTTAGCTTTCTACCTTAATTACTTTCTTGTACTCGCGGATTCTTGCAAGGGGTATAATCACAAGTATGTATTAGTCCTAGGAAGGTCGGTACATTAGCACAGGTTCACACACACAACACTTAGCAAACTAAAGAAGATTAATCAACTATATGAAACGAAAGCACTTGACGATATTCCCGTGTGTCCTCGAGAACGTTTGGTCATCTTAAGTAATACAATCGTCTTGTCCTTTGCTAAAGAAAGGATTGGGCCACTTGCTGCATTTATTCTTATTGTCTTTTATTTACTCGTACTTTATTTACTTGCACTATCAAAAACCCCTAAAAATCCGTTTGTTAAGTATTTACAGAGAATTCATGCTCCAAGCCACTCGTCAACACCTTCTGCTCCTCATTGGGTTCGACACTCTTACTTATCGAAAATACTGCGATACACCCCTATACTTGTGGGTCATCAACTATTGGAAGCGCAACTGCCCCAAGTATTTGGCGAACAAGAAGGCCGGCAAGTCATACAAAGGTATATGTGATATACATGTTATTGATGTGTACTTGACTAGTACTCGCAGTAGCACTTGGGTATTTGATACGGGATCGGTTGCTAATATATGTAACTCAATTCACGGGCTGCGGAACAATCGACAGCTAGCAAGGGATGAGCTCCTGATGCGTCTCGGCAATGGATCAAGAGGTGATGTGATCGTCGCCGGAACGCTGCCTCTCCATATGCCGTCGGGATTAATGATAAATCTAAATTATTGTTATTTGGTGCCTCCACTGAGCATGAACATTGTATCCAGATCGTGTTTGATGTGAAGTAGTTATTCCTTTAAATCAAAAAACAATGGTTGTTCGATTTATATGAATGATATCTTTTATGGTCATGCACCTATGATGAATGGTTTATTTCTGCTGGATCTCGATAGTAGTATTACGCATATTCATAATGTTGATGCTAAAAGGATTAAACTTGATAATGATATATCTGCATATATGTGGCACTGCCGTCTATGTCATATTGGCGTTAAACGCATGAAGAAACTACATTCTAATGGACTTTTGGAAGCACTTGATTTTGAATCATTTGATACATGTGAGCCATGCCTTATGGGCAAGATGACTAGAACGTCGTTTTCCGGTTCAATGGAACGAGCGACAGATTTATTGGAAATCATACATACTGATGTATGTGGACCAATGAGTGTGTCGGCGCGAGGTGGATATCGTTAGTTTGTTACTTTCACGGATGATTTGAGTATATACGGGTATATCTATTTGATGAAACATAAGTCTGAAACCTTTGAAAAGTTCAAAGAATTTCAGAATGAAGTGGAAAATCATCATAACAAAAAGATCAAATTTCTGCGGTCCGACCATGGAGGAGAGTATCTTAGTTACGAGTTTAGCACACATATGAAAGACTGTGGAATAGTTTCACAAATCACGCCTTCTGGAACACCACAACGTAATGGTGTGTCAGAACGTCGTAATCATACTTTATTGGATATGGTTCGATCTATGATGTCTCTAACTGACTTGCCACTGTCATTTTGGGGTTATGCACTAGAAACCGCTGCATTCATTTTAAATCAAGCACCATCTAAATCCGTTGAAACGACACCATTTGAATTATGGTTTGGAAACAAACCTAAGTTGTCATTTCTTAAAGTTTGGGGATGCGATGTTTATGTGAAGAAACTTCAGCCGGATAAACTTGAACCCAAAGCGAAAAAATGTGTCTTCATAGATACCCTAAAGAAACGATTGGGTATACCTTCTATCATAGATCCGAGGGCAAGGTTTTTGTTGCCAAGAATGGATCCTTTCTTGAGAAGGAGTTTCTCGCGAAAGGTGTGAGTAGTCGGAAGGTAGAACTCAAAGAGGTTATTGAACCTTCTCTTCATGAAATGGCGAGTGGCGCAGCACTAGAAATTGTTTTGGAGTTAACTTCACCTGATGAAGAGGGAGCTGATGATAATGATCATGAAACTCCGAAAGAGGACACTACCGAACCTTGCAGGTCAAGTAGGACACGTGCATCTCCTGAACTGTACGGAAATCCTGTTATAAATTTCATGATTGATGAAATAGATGACCCTACGACATATGAAGAAGCGATGATGAGCCAGGATTCCAACAAATGGCTAGAAGCCATGAAATCTGAGATGGAATCAATGTACGAAAACCAGGTTTGGACCTTGGTAGACTTACCTCACGATCGAAAGGTTGTTGAGTACAAATGGATTTTCAAAAGAAAAATTGATGCTGATGGTAATGTGACCATCTATAAAGCTCGACTTGTCACAAAAGGGTTTCGACAAATTCAAGGAGTTGACTACGATGAGACATTCTCTCCCGTAGCGATGCTAAACTTAGTTAGGATTATGTTAGCAATTGCTGCATATTTCGATTATGAAATATGGCAGATAGATGTCAAAACTGTGTTCCTCAATGGTAATATTGAAGAAGAGTTGTATATGATACAACCTAAGGGTTTTGTCAATCCTACGTATGCTGATAAGGTATGCAAGCTTCAGCGATCCATCTATGGATTGAAGCAAGCATCCCAGAGTTGGAATCTCCGCTTTGATGAGGTGATCAAAGAGTTTGGATTTGTCCAAACTTATGGAGAGGCTTGTATTTACAAGAAAGTGAGTGGGAGCAATGTGGCATTTCTGATATTATATGTGGATGACATATTATTGATTGGAAATGATATAGATCTTTAAAACAGTGTTAAAAGTTATCTAAACAGCAAATTTTCAATGAAGGACCTTGGTGAAGCTTCATATATATTAGGCATTAAAATCTATAAAGATAGATCAAGGCGCCTAATTGGGAGATTGCAAAGTACATACCTTGTTAAGATATTAAAGAAGTTTAATATGGACGGAAGTAAGAAGGGGTTCTTACCTATGTTGCAAGGCAAGACATTAAGACTCAAAGTCTGGCTATGGCAGAAGAAAGAGAGATAATGGATAAGATCCCCTATGCCTCAACCATAGGCTCTATAATGTACGCCATGCTATGTACAAGACCGGATGTGGCACATGCTATTAGATTGACTAGTAGGTACCAATCTGATCCAGGTTCGGAACACTGGATAGCGGTCAAGAATATCCTTAAGTACTTAAGAAGAACTAAGGATATGTTTCTTGTATACGGAGGTGAAGAAGAGTTGGTCGCTAAGTGTTATGTCGATGCTAGCTTTGACACCAATCAAGATGACTCTAAGTCTCAATTCGAATATGTATTTCTCTTGAACGGAGTAGCAGTTAGTTGGAGGAGTTCCAAACAACCTGTGGTGACTGGATCAACAATGGAGGCGGAATATGTTGTTGCTTCAGAAGCGGTGCAGGAACCGGTTTGGATCAAGGACTTCATAATGGAACTAGGTATGGTTCCTAGTGCATTGGACCCAATGGTGATCTATTGTGACAACAAGGGAGCCATAGCCAACACCAAGGAACCAAGGTCTCACAAGAATTCCAAGCATATTAAGCGTCGGTATCACTCCATCCGCGAGCATGTCAAGGATGGAGATATAAAGATTTGTAAAGTACACACAGACCTAAATGTAGCAGACCCGTTGACTAAAGTTCTCCCTAGGGCAAAACATGATCATCACCAGAACTCCATGGGTGTTAGATTTATCATTTTATAAACTAGATTATTGTCTCTAGTGCAAGTGGGGGAGTGAAGTAAATACGCCCTGAGAGGCAATAATAAAGTTGTTATTATGTATTCCTTGTATATGATAGATGTTTATTTTGCATGCTATAATTGTATTGATTGGAAATGTCAATACATGTGTGTTTAATAAACAAATAAAAGGTTCCTAGTTATGCCTCTCTTATAGACTAGCTCGTTGATTAACAAGATGATCAAGGTTTCCTGATCATGGACATTGGATGTTGTTAATAACGAGGTCACGGCATTTGTGAAATGATGTGATGAAGATTCATCCGAAGTATAGCATTACGATCAAAGTCATTATGTTTATATTGTTATAACATCATATGAAGTAATCTTAGTCCTTAGACCATGAGATCATGTTAATTGCTAACATGGGAAGAGTGACTTGATAACATCAAACATCACACCGTAAAAGGGTGACCATAAAGGTGGGTTCAGACACTCTGAAGGTCTTATGTTGAGGCTCATGGATCAAGAGTGGAATTTGTCAATCCCGATGATGGATAGATATACTCTAGGTCCTCTCGGTGATATCACATTAAGATAGCTTGCAAGCAAGTGATGTGATCACTAGAATGTTATATCACGGGAATGAGGAAAGAGTGCATGTCGGTAACAAGATCAAACTAGGTATTGAGATACTGATGATCGAATCTCAGACATGTAATATATCGCGAGACAAAGGGATTTAGTTGCTATCGTTAAAGGTTCTCACGATCACAGAAGTCATCATTGAATATGTGGGAGTCAATATGGATCTCCAGGTTCCACTTCTGATTATTGATCTGAGAGGGGTCTCGATCATGTCTACACTTTACGAACCGTAGGGTGACACACTTAAGGGTTGCCAACACCATTTGGAGCAAATATGTTCTAGATGAAAGAATTACAAAGCGCTGGAATTATTTCAATAGACACCGGAATTGTTTCGGGTGAAATAGCTGAATTTGGTTATGCATGTGATATTGAAATATTGCAGAGGGTTTTATGTGAATTTTTTTAATTAAAGTAATTAACAAAATTCAGAATAAAATAAATAAAAGAGTTTTATTAAATGAGAGTTGTATTAAATTTGGTGGAAATTTAATACATATGCGTCGGATTTTTGAGTGGAGAAAATGGAGGGACAATTTATGTGAGTGGAGCTCTCTCCACATGAATGAGGAAGAGGTGGGGGCACACCCCCCCCCCATGGTGCGTCGGCCATGGGGAGGGGCTGCCCCCCCTCTCCTATAAAAAGCCCCCTCTCACTCCTTCTCACTCACACCTCCTCGTGAAGGAACTCTCTCCCCCTCTAGAATTATTCCCCATGGTCTCGGATTAGCGAGATACATGTTCCCGGTGGCATTTCATCTAGAAGGAGTTGCTGCTTCCACTGCTTCGCTGGAGCGAGAAGGTGGAGGTTGTCCGGTGGCCTGAACTTGCGTGTGAGGATGGATGCGCTGCTGATTTGCGGCGCTAGGACTTCCACACGATCTTGAGATTGGCAAGCGTTCGTCTACATCATCCACGAGTTCAATCTCGTTACACTTTGTCGGTCTTCGAGGGTATGTTCTCTTTGGATGTATATCCACCTGTTGCTTGTATCTAGTAGATAGATCTTGCTGTAGAATAGGTCTCATCGTAGGAAAAATTTTGTTTTCTATGCTACGAACCCAACAGATCATACTTGACTGGACCCTCCTTTGGAGCTTTAATATGTTCTGTTAAAGCTTTAACAACTTGCAACACATGATCTGAATCCAGATAAAGTTCTTTAGGCAATTCTTTCACATGGCCTTTTTTATTATAATCATGAATACAAGCATGCTCTATTTCTACGCCTCCTTCACTTCCTAGACCAAAATTCCATGAAACTCTATGATCATGAATTCTATTAAGTAAAGCCCAGGCTTTAGGTATAGGAAGATTCATAAAGGCTCCTTCCACGAAAGATTCTAGTTGAAATTTATTAGGTTCAATTAATCCGCCATAAAAGATATGTAGTAAATACCATTCAGGCAAATCATGATGAGGACATAGTCGTAGTAACTCTTTAAATCTAATATAATCTCTTACTAGTCCTTCATTATAACGATTCTTCCAAGTCATTATAAGACGCCTGATTCCAAAGGATTTTGATAATGGATAATATTTTGATAGAAATTCACAAGCTAAATTATCCCAAGTAGTAGTGGCTTCAGGGGTAGAGATCTATACCATGAGAGAGCTGTACTTGTCAAAGTTTCTCTAAAAAATTTAACCCTTACCTCATCGGCAATATATCCCGTCAATAGAAAAGTTCCACATATATCTTTAAAACATGCAATATGCTCATATGGATTAGGATCTTCTTCATTTCTAGTAAATTGCTTCTTATGTAGAATACTAAGTAGTAGAGGATTTATTTCAAACCCCCTTGTCTTCTCATTGGAGTTGACTCTTTTATAAATATCATAGGCTTCCCAAAGTGGTTGAGTGGGTTCGCACTAGTCATATGCTCAAACTCCATCCTGTTGGTGGAAACCTGTAACTCAAAACAAAATTTAGCAAGATAAAAATAAATAAGCAAAACTAAAAGACCTACAGCGCTTAGCTCCCCCGCAACGGCGCTAGAAAATAGCTTGATGAATGCAAGTGCATAGATCATTTGTAGCTAGTTTCAAAATAAAGATATCGATCCCACGGGGAGCAGGAGTCTGAAGTCTAATAACTCTTGGAATAAATATTACGATAGAAATGCTAGATAAAGTTCTAAGTGACAAGATAAAATGCGAGTATTGTGTAAAAAGTGTTTTGGGGTTTTGGGTATAAGAGCAATAATAAAGTAGAGCAAAGTAACTTAATACACAAAGTAAGTATCGCATATGTAAGAGAGATTGGAACTGTAGTAGGGAAAAAGTGTTCTTAGAGAGTAGCGGATACACCACTAGTATTGTAAAGATCTAAGATAACGATTATCATCATTAATATTCTCAACTACGTATGTGTGGGAGGAACTCCGTATATGGACGATTTGCCAGCAACCGATGTGCACAACATCCTCATGACCACAACAGAAACAATCGACATCAATCGAATTACTGTGCTATTAAGGGACATAATCCCATAGGACGTATCCCATGGCATGGATAGTGTTCCGTGAGTTTGCTCAGCTTCCCAAGTTTATATGTAAGGATTGCTAACAGCTTTATAGTCACCGTAAGTGCTAGCACGCCTCCGTCTACCAACAAGTAGTTCCATTCATCAAGTCCCCACGAGAGGCAAATATTGAGAGGTCGACTTCTCTCAACATCAAGATGTAGAGAATCTAACACATGGTCATAGCAATGAATATCATAATATACTTTATCTTATTTCAATCTCATACTAGGGGTTCTCCATATCCCCAAGAACTAATGATCTACTCGGACATGGAGGCAATCAACATCATGGCAATGGTAATGGAAACAATCATAGATGAATAGTACTTGTATAAATCCACAACGATTATAGGAGTTACAACAAGATCTAGACAAGATGTAGATGGCATGGATGGAGATGGTGGTGATGCAGCGGTGGATGATGAAGATCGATGCCTTAGTGTAACACCCTCGAATCGGCCCTATGCAAGTTTTAGCCCTTTCCGCCAAACCCGCATAGAAACGATTCAAGGACGCCCACCAGGCGCTTTCGTGCGGGTGGAAAACAAAGTAATACCATTACACAACAGTCCTCGATGGGACCCACAGAACAGATATATATACAACAGCGACTCAACGAGTCAAGAATACAGATATGCAATACAAAGATCCAAATCACCTTGAAAACGTTACAGCGTCCGAGTACGGACAAGATGCAAATGGGGCTAAGAGCCCTACAGAATAACCAATGGCGTCCATAACCCTGCCCAGGCCAAGCCGGAAGGGTAACCCTGCTAACGACGTCGATCTCAAACCTGCTAAAAACCAAAGGGGGTGCCGACAAAGGGCAAAGGAAAAACAGGAGCATCAGTACTGAGGCCAGTACACGGTGAGGCTAGAATTCGGCGGCTCTCGCCTACATAGGTATGGTGGACTGAAGCAGCAGCGAAGCATGCACTAAACAACCTAAACAGACTCGATTCAACTGTCGGCTATTAGAGAGGGATAAGAAAGACCTATTCGGATCCAACCTGATAGTAACACCGAACATACCCATCCTGGTATCCCCTCCCCCCTCGAGACCAAACGAGGAAGTCAAACCGAGGAACTCACACAGTTGGCAATTTTATTCATTCCATTATAGTTGCAACACTTACTAGTCAGATATAGATAGCATGAGTCATCTTGAAGCATAAATAGTGGGCAGTTTTAGTTAACATTCCGTTGTAGTTGGAACATTTACTAGTCAGATATAATTGTCCTGAGGAATCCCAAAATCCAGCAGTTGTTGGCACTTTTATCACATTCCATTGGAGTTGCAAATACTTACTAGGCAGATTTAACAAGATACAAGGAACCCCAGCTCCACCAGTAGTTGGCAATTTTAATATCCATTCTGTTGTATTCGAATCTGATTACTAGTCACATATTAAGTCAAATTTACAGCACTACTTTAGTTATGCTTGTCTATGATCGAGATATTGTGCTCCAAGTCGTCCATAACCGCAGACACGGCTTTCAGAAAGATTTACCCTACAGGGGTGCACAAATAGAAACACACACTCGATCAACCTCGGAAAAACCAACTCAAAACCCAACGAGGCTTTCACGACAAAGCGATCACAGGATTCATAAATATTTCAGGGTCCACCCCATTAAGCTACCCGCAACGAAGTTGGCCGGCTCCGAGACGTACCCAAGGTTTGCGTCAATGGCTATAAACGACTGGGAACCGGAAAGTGTGACTGGGCTTGTCGATACCGCAAAAACACTCCGCATCCAAAACAGTACAGGTGCTCCACGCACAATCTTAAATAAAGCAGTAAAACATGGCATAAGTACAGGATAGTAACAAAACCCCAAACTAGTTTGTGGCCCCAAGAAATAGAAATGAATCAAGCTCTGGCTCAGGGGGATCCCATAGGGTCTCCCGGATGTGGATAGTGCGAATAGTCAAGGAACAGGTATCAAGTACTCGGGGCCTACGGGACACAAGTGGACATAAAAACCAAATAGAATATATTGCCCACCGGTGCCTCTTTCATTAGTTATCCCAGCAATTTAATAGTTGTATTTAAAGTCATGATCATCTCCACCATTAAGCATGTGCCAATCTTCCAACAACGGTGGGACAACAACGACGCGAAGCAGCACCTGAGCAAGCACCTACGACTCGCAAGGCCGACTGTCTATCACACAACAGGCAATAGGATGTGTCCAAGGCAATATAGAGACTGCAGGGAATATATATGGTACACGGAAACTAAAGCATCGCAACACGGATAGAAATAGATCAACAGGAGGAATAAAGACTATAAATGCAAAATAGGTAGAAGGGGGAGAGATGCTCACCTGGGAAACACTGTCGGAGATTCATATCCGGAGAACTTGTCGATACTCGCATCAACTCATCAGCCTAATCCGCGAAGAAGCAAACACTAGAAGAAACACCGGATGCACTATTTAATACCACAGCAGAAGATCCGGCATGATTATGATATAACGCAGATGCGGTGCAATTAGGCAGTATTAAGCGGAACCGGGGTCCCGACAATTAATTAAACGGTTCAAGTTATTTAACAACCCCACAATTTAAATGTCGTATTAACAAGGCAACACATGGCATCGGTTCGCTACACCAATTTAAATGGAGCCGATATAAGACTAGAATAGCCCGCATATAGACTCCATATTTAATTTCGGTGAATCATCGAAATAGCCCCAAACACCCATAATATGCATGCAAGTATGAGCAAGTCAATATGCACAATTTTATATAACATTATAAAATAGGGCTCGGAAAAGGGGTCACACATGTGGTTCCGAAGATCTTGGGTTCCGGGGGTTCGACAGGGTTCGGGCTTGGTGGGGTCGCTCGGAGGGGTTCGGGTACAAGATGGAGAACTTGTTGTGTCGTGACAGAGAACTTGGGTTCCAAGCGGTCGACCTTGTCGTCGATGGCGAACTTGAATGGATCGGGTACCGATGGTCTTCGGGTCCGTGTAGACGGTCATGGCGTCCGGGATGAAGAACTTGACGTCCTTCTGTTTCCTGATGTAGAACTTGTCAGTTCCGTATCGGCGTAGTTGGCGTCTTCGGGTCTGGGAAGGGGTCTTGCGGTTCGTGCCGGAGATCTTGGGTTTTCCGGCTTTGATTGTCGGTGTCGGACTCGGGTCCCGGTGCCGGGAGATCTTGTCGCTCGGAGGGGTTCGGGTTCCGTGGCGGAGGCCTTGGGGGTTCACCTTATTCACCGGTGGCGAACTTGGAATCGGCATCGGGGTATTCAGGAGCGTCGCACATGTTCTTCAAAAACATCGCCATCGAGAAGGCCTTGTCGACAAGGAGAGCTTGACGTTCCGGCTTGGATCAGCTTCAGGAAGATCTTGACGAACATGCATACAAAATACAAAGTATTCTTCCGAGTCTGCCATAGAGGAGATCTTGACTTGGCGCCTCCTATGCAAGTGCGGTAGGGTGAGGATCTGCGCGGGATCAGGGTCGCAGCAGAGCGTGGCGAAGGTCACGAGAAGACGGCCCCCGACAGCGTTGTAGGGCAGGGGCATCGGGGCCGATCTTGACAGGCGACGAGGTGGCTGGGCGCATCGGACAGCATGGGTCGTAGGCGAGAGGTGACGCGGACAGAGGCCGATGGCGGCGTCCAAGGCTCGCGGATGCAGCGGCAAAGGGCTTGGAGAGGAACAACAACAGCGTCCGGCGCGGCGAGGCTGACCGTGGCAGCGCGGACGGAGAAGAGGCACGGTCGACAGAGGTAGGCCGGAGGGAAGGCCACGACCAGGTGGAGGGCGTCGACCACGGCGGTCGTGGAGGCCAAGCTCGAGCCAGACGGTGCTGTGGGTTCGAGGTGGGCGGCGTGAAGGCAGCGACGACCGGAGGCACCACACGAAGAGGAAGCGGTGACGCGGCTGCGGCTCGCTGACGGGAGGCACATCGAGGTCCTGGATGCGCGGTCAGAGACAGGGTGCTTGCCGAAGATGGGGCAGCAGAGCAGTAGAGGGGGCTCGGAGAGGGGAGGCTGGTGACAGGAGGCTCGGAGGCGCGGACGACGACCAGCGGCAAGGGGAGCGCGGGCCAGGCGGCGAGGGGCGAGGTGGAGCTAGGCGGCGCAAGGAAGAGGGCAAGGGCGAGGGGAGAGAGGCGAGGGGAGCGTCGGTGGGGTGGGCCTGGAGCGGGGCGGTGGCGTATGGGACACGGGGTGGTGGGTTGGTGGCGTTGGTCGTGCGAGTGTGTGCGTGTGTGTTGTGTGTCGTGCGGGTTGTGCAGCGTGGCCACGATGGGTGGTAGCGGGGATCGGGCTGGCGCGCTGTGACAAGGTGGTGGGGCCAGGGTTCGCGTCCCTATGCGTGCGTGTGACACAGGTGGCATGTTGGTTGGGTGAGAGGGAGTGTGGCGGCGGCAGAGGGTGGGATGGATCCGGTTAGGATTAGGTGCGATTGGGAAGGCCTAGGGTTTGGGTTAGCTCTGTTTTGGATGGGCCGGGGTAGTAGCTGGCTAGCTGGGCCACTGGCCTGGCTGGCTGGCTCCCCCAGGTAAAAAAATTAGTTTTATTTTGTTTGTCCATTTATTTTTATACAAAAGTCTTGCAAATAGTTTTTAGACAAATAAAAGATCCACAAAAGACCGGGGTTTTTAATTTGAAATAAAGACGGGGGATATTAAGAAAACAAACATAGGCTTTTAGAATATAGTTTTAGGCAAACATATGCATGATGATATGACGATGCTCAAATGCAATGTGGCATGATGATATGAGCATGCGGTCATGATGATGCGCCAAACAAAAACACTGCGATTTTCTAGTAGTGATTTTATCGGGGTGCTACAATTCGACACCACTAACAATGGATCTCGCCCTCGAGATCCGCCTCATGGTACGGGGAAGAAGGTCGACGATCTGTATCCTCTTGCTTCATGTAGATCTTCGCGACACCACTATGGCATCCCGCTAAAACCACTACTAGAAAATCGATGTGTTTTTGTGCATTGCATCATCATGACCGCATGCTCATGTCATCATGCCACATTGCATTTGAGCATCGTCATCATCATGCATCAGTTCGCCTAAAACTATTTTCCAAAAGCCTATGTTTGTTTTCCAAATATCCCTCGTCTTTATTTCAAATTAAAACCCCGGCCTTTCTCCGAATATTTTGTTTTATCTAAAAACTATTTGCGAAAGGTTTTATAAAATAAAAATAAAACATATTTTTTAGGGGAGGCAGTCGGCTAGGCCCAGCCAGCCACCTACTACCCACCAGCCACCCCTCCCTCTCTCCACCCTGCCACCACCGGCACTCCCCCCACACCACCTGGTCGTCGTCTGGCCCTACCTCCTCCTTTTTCCCACCCAGCCACCAACCCCCACACCTCCCCTGCACGCTTCCCACGCCTCCTGCCCGACCCACTCACCAACCTCACCCCAATTCCCACGCCACCTGCTCCCAGTCAACACCACCCCGGTCCCACCCCTCTGCCGACGCGATCTTGACGCGTCCCTGCCCACGCGGCCGCTCCTCATGCCCCGTCGCCCGCGCACGCACGCGCCTCTCTATCCATCCCCATCTCGAGCCGCACCCCACCTACCCCCGCACGCTGCCCTCGCCTTCCTCTTCTGAGGAACCGCCACCGCCGCCAGGGGCGCGCCCCACCTCCATCGCCCTTCCCATGGCGCCACCCACCCCTATAGCCGCGCCCTCGCCAGGAGCCCGCCATCCCTGTCAAGATCGCCGCCATGTGAGCTCCACCTCGCCACCCTCGGCCCCTCAAGCTCACCGCCACGCTCGACCACCACCGCCACTGCGGCCGACCTCGTCCTCCTATCGGCTGACCTCGAGGCCGTGCCCCACCTCCGCCAGCCCCGAGCGCCCTCGTCTCTGTACCCTCCTCCTCGCGCTGGCTCTGTCGCCGCCGCCGGGCCATCTCCTCTCTCTCCCGCTCGAGCCCGCCATCGCGGCCCCGTCTCTACGCACAGAGCCGACGCCGTGCCTCCCTGGTGCTCAGGCTTGTAGCTGCCGAGCCCCGCCTCTTCTCTGTCCACTACAGGAAACTGCCGCCGTGGCCCCTTCGCCATCATCGCCCACCACCCCTCCGCGTCGGCCTCTGCCCGCTTCCTCGTCACCGGCCTCCGAGCTCGCCGCTAGGAGCCGGGAACCGCACGGCACGCAGCCAGCCTCGCCCATTCCTTACTGAGGGCCAAACGTTCTGTTGCGTGTGTTGTTGCCACCGCTTCCCTGCAAGGCGTTCGGGATAATACCCGAACAAGACACGACCTCCTCGCACCAACCCTATGTGTCCGTTTTGTCTCGTGTTTTTCCGATCCTGTGTGTTTGTTCTATGTCCCCGGCAGAAGGCTATTGCAAGCCTCTCCAAGTCGATAAGAACGTCACCGACCACCACAAGCCAGAATCCTAAGGCCTTCGATGTGGGCGACAAGAACGTCGTGTCGGATCCGAAGACCCTGGCCATGAGGATCCGAAGCCCCAAACCAAGATCGCCTTCCCGAACGCCATGACCTCCTTCATGGATCCGATGACCGAGACCAACAAAAGATGAGAAAGGTCCGCACAAGACCACCGGTGTCCAATTCAAGATCGCCATCGACAACGGATCTGGGGAACCCCAAGATCTCCTTTCCGGAACCGAAGACCCGAAATGCCAAGTACGCCGACATGGAACCGACGAGTTCTCCGAGTCCGAGCGGCATGATCTCCTACCCGAAGGTTCCCGGACGCCAAGTTCTTCATCCCGAACGCCAAGACCGACTCGATGGCGTGGACCCGACAAGATCTTCGTGACGACAAGATCGACACCGACTAGGGCGGATCCGATGATCCTCCGACGCCAGAACAAGTCCTTCTTCCAGGAACGACAAGCTCTCCTTCCGTTGTCCGAGACCGATCCCGTGGAACCGCTCCCCGTCGAACCCTGAGACCGGCCACCGGACCCATAGAACCCAAGATCTTCCGAACCTAGATGTGTGACCCTAAGCCCCTATTTTTATAATATGACATATACCTGTCGCATCATTAAATCATCATGCTTGCATACATGTCATCGGGTGGGTTGGGTCAAATAGTCGATTCACCTAAATTAAATATGGAGTCTATATGCGGGCTATTCTAGTCTTATTCCGGACTCCATTTAAATTTGTGTAGCGAACCGATGCCCTGTTTCGCCTTGTTAATCCAACATTTAATTTGCGGGGTGGATAAATAACTTGAGCCGCGTAATTAATTGTCGGGACCCCGGTTCCGCTTAATATTGCCTAATTGCACCGCATCTGCAACATATCATAATCATGCCGGATCTTCTGCCGTAGTATTAAATATTGCATCCACTGTTTGTTCTAGTGTTTGCTTCTTCGCGGATTAGGCCGATGAGATGATGCGAGTATCGACAAGTTCTCCGACTATGATCCATCGGCAGTGTTTCCCAGGCGAGCATCTCCCTCTTTCTACCTATTTTGCATTATAGTCTTTATTTCCTCCTATTGATCTATTGCTATCCGTGTCGCGATGCTTTAGTTTCCGTGCACCAGTTATCTCCCGTGCAGCCTCTATATTGCCTTGGACACCTCCTATTACCTGTGTTTGGTAGATAGCTAGCCTTGTGAGTCATAGTTGCTTGCTCAGGTGTGATCTCGTGTTGTCAAGTACCACAGTTGTTGGAATGCTGGCAGATGTTTATGGTGGAGATGATCACGACTTTAGATACAACTATTAACTTGCTAGATATAACTAATGCAGAGGCATCGGTGGGCAATAGATGTTATTTGGTTCTTCCACGCTCACTTGTGTCCCGTAGGACCCCGAGTACTTAATACCTGTTCCTTGACTATTCGCACTATCCACATCCGGGAGGCCTTATGGACCCCCCTGAGCTAGAGCTTGATTCGTTTCTATTTCTTGGGCCCACAAACTAGTTTGGGGTTTTATTACTATCATGTACTTATGCCATGCTTTACTACTTTATTTAAGATTGTGCGTGGAGCACCTGTACTGTTTTGGATCGTGCCACGTTTTCGCGGTATCGACAAGCCCAGTCACACTTTCGGGTTCCTAGTCGTTTACACCCGTCGTCACAAACCATGGGTCCGTTCCGGAGCCGGCCAACTTCGTTGCGGGTAGCTTAGTGGGGTGGCCCCCTAAAATATTTTATGAATCCTGTGATCGCTTTGTCGTGAAAGCCTCGTTGGGTTTTGAGTTGGTTTTTCCGAGGTTGATCGAGTGTGTGTTGCTATTTGTGCACCCCTATAGGGTAAAACTTTCTGAAAGCCGTGTCCGCGGTTATGGACGACTTGGAGCACAGTATCTTGATCATAGACAAGCATAACTAAAGTAGTGCTATAAATTTGACTTAATATGTGACTAGTAATCAGATTCAACTACAATGGAATGGATAGTAAAAATGCCAACAACTGGTGGATCTGTGGTGATCTGTGCCATACTATACCTGCCTAGTAAGTATTGTAACTCCAATGGAATGTGATAAAAATGCCAACAACTGCTGGGTTTTGGGATTCCTCAGGACAATTATATCTGACTAGTAGATGTTCCAACTACCACGGAATGGTTAACTAAAATTGCCCACTACTTATGCTGGCAGGATGATTCATGCTATCTATATCTGATTAGTAAGTGCTGGAACTATAACGGAATCAGTTGCCAACTGTGTGCGTTCCTTGGTCTGACTTCCTCGTTTGGTCTCGAGGGGGAAATACCAGGATGGGTATGTCTGGTGTTAGCTTCAGGTTGGATTCGAATAGGTCTTTCTTATCCCTCTCTAATAGCCGATAGTTTATCGAGTCTCTATAGGTTGTTTAGTGAATGTTGCGCTGCCGCTTCAGTCCACCATACCTATGTAGGCGAGAGCCGCCGAATTCTAGCCTCGCCATGTACTAGCCTCAGTACTGACGCTCCTCTTTTTCCTTTGCCTTTGTCGGCACCCCTTTTGTTTTAACAGGTTTGAGATCGACATCGTTAGCAGGGTTACCCTTCCGGCTTGGCCTGGGCAGGGTTATGGACGCCATTGGTTATTCTTCAGGGCTCTTAGCCCCATTTGCATCTTGTCCGTAGTCAAACGCTCTATCGTTTTCAATGTGATTTGGATCTTTGTATTGTATATCTGTATTCTTGACTCGATGAGTCGCTGTTGTATATATATCTGTTTTGTGGGTCCCATCGAGGACTGTTGTGTAATGGTGTTACTTCGTTTTCCACCCGCACGAAAGTGCCTGGTGGGCGTCCTAGAATCGTTTCTATGCGGGTTTGGCGGAAAGGGCTAAAACTTGCATAGGGCCGATTCGAGGGTGTTACAGAGTGGTATCAGAGCTCAGCAGTTGCGATACCCCACAAGTCCAGCCTGTAGGATAACCTAGCTAACGGACGATCTAGAGTGTCAAAACTAATTTTGCAAAATCAGTTGGATAGATCTGATTAGGTCTGATTTTACTCCTTATCCCTCTGCTGTTCTTCTCTTACCTCTGCGTGTTTTGAGTCTGCTCTCTTATCTTTTCTTCGAGTCCAGGAATTATCTTGGTTGGGTTTCTGTCGTACCTTCAGGGTTTCGCTTCCTCCTTTGGTAACGGTGCTTCTACATCCGGTCTTCGTGCTATCTGAGGAATCCTTCATCTGTTGGACTTCTCTTTGTTCCTTGTTGTGCCTTCTGGTGTTTTCCGATGCGACGACATCATCTACGCCAGATCTGGTGCAGAGCCTGCATCACCCCTTTGTTCCGAACCTTGCTTGTCGAGATCTTTAGTCTGATTCCGAGAGTTGGTTGCATAATTCTCCTATTCATGTGCAGAGTAATGCTTTGGGTGTGCGATGGACTAATCACCATCCGACTACTCTTATCATTTGCTCTTGTACATTGAATCGATGGATCCAGCAATTTTACTCCACCCACGGAAGTTAGAGGTGGCTTTATTTGTCGATGCCTTTACCTTCGTCCTTTGTTACCGGAGTGTTCTCTCGACGATCACGGACAATGAGCTCTTGTTAGTGCTGTCACGAGGATCTACATGAAGCGTGAAGATTCAGATCATCGACCTTCCTCCCGGTACCACGAGGCGGATCTCGAGGGCGAGATCCCTTGTTAGTGGTGTCGAATTGTGGCATCCCGTTAAAACCACTACTAGAAAATCGCTGTGTTTTCGTGCATTGCATCATCATGACCGCATGCTCATGTCATCATGCCACATTGCATTTGAGCATCGTCATCATCATGCATCTGTTCGCCTAAAACTATTTTCTAAAAGCCTATGTTTGTTTTCTAAATATCCCTCGTCTTTATTTCAAATTAAAACCCCGGCCTTTTTCCGAATATTTTGTTTTATCTAAAAACTGTTTGCGAAAGGTTTTATAAAATAAAAATAAAACATATTTTTTTACGGGAGGCAGCTGGCCAGGCCCAAAAGGCTCAGCCAGCCACCTACTACCCACCAGCCACCCCTCCCTCTCTCCACCCCGCCGCCACCGGCACTCCCCCCACACCACCTGGTCGTCGTCTGGCCCCACCTCCTCCTTTTTCACGCCTAGCCACCAACCCCCACACCTCCCCTGCACGCTTCCCACGCCTCCTGCCCAACCCACTCACCAACCTCACCCCAATCCCCACGCCACCTGCTCCTGGCCAACACCACCCCGGTCCCACCCCTCTGCCGACACGGTCTTGACGCGTCCCTGCCCACGCGCCCGCTCCTCACGCCTCGTCGCCCACGCACGCACGCGCCTCTCGATCCATCCCCATCCCGAGCCGCGCCCCACCTACCCCCGCACGCTGCCCTCGCCTTCCTCTTCTGAGGAACCGCCACCGCCGCCAGGGGCGCGCCCCACCTCCATCGCCCTTCCCATGGTGTCGCCCACCCCTACAGCCGTGCCCTCGCCAGGAGCCCGCCATCCCCGTCAAGATCGCCGCCCTGCGAGCACCACCTCGCCACCCTCGGCCCCTCAAGCTCACCGCCACGCTCGACCACCACCGCCACTGCGGCCGACCTCGTCCTCCTCTCGGCTGACCTCGAGGCCGTGCCCCACCTCCGCCAGCCCCGAGCGCCCTCGTCTCTGTACCCTCCTCCTCGCGCTGGCTCTGTCGCCGCCGCCGGGCCATCTCCTCTCTCTCCCGCTCGAGCCCGCCATCGCGGCCCCGTCTCTACGCACAGAGCCGACGCCGTGCCTCCCTGGTGCTCAGGCTTGTAGCCGCCGAGCCCCGCCTCTTCTCTGTCTGCTGCAGGGGACTGCCGCCGTGGCCCCTTCGCCATCATTGCCCACCACCCCTTCGTGTCGGCCTCTGCCCGCTTCCTCATCACCGGCCTCCGAGCTCGCCGCTAGGAGCCGGGAACCGCATGGCACGCAGCCAGCCTCGCCCGTTCCCTACCGAGGGCCAAACGTTCTGCTGCGTGTGTTGTTGCCACCGCTTCCCTGCAAGGTGTTCAGGATAATACATGGCCTCCTCGCACCAACCCTATGTGTCCGTTTTGTCTCGTGTTTGTCCTCTCCTGTGTGTTTGTTTTATGTCCCCGGCAGAAGGCTATTGCAAGCCTCTCCAAGTCGATAAGAACGTCACCGACCACCGCAAGCCAGATTCCTAAGGCCTTCGATGTGGGCGACAAGAACGTCGAGTCGGATCCGAAGACCCCGGCCATGAGGATCCGAAGCCCCAAACCAAGATCGCCTTCCCGAACTCCATGACCTCCTTCATGGATCCGATGACCGAGACCAACACAAGATGAGAAAGATCCGCACCAGAACACCGGTGTCCAATTCAAGATCGCCATCGACAACGGATCTGGGGAACCCCAAGATCTCCTTTCCGGAACCGAAGACCCGAAACGCTAAGTACCCCGACATGGAAACGACGAGTTCTCCGAGTCCGAGCGGCATGATCTCCTACCCGAAGGTTCCCGGACGCCAAGTTCTTCATCCCGAACGCCAAGCCCGACTCGATGGCGTGGACCCGACAAGATCTTCGCGATGACAAGATCGACACCGACTAGGGCGGATCCAATGATCCTCCGACGCTAGAACAAGTCCTCCTTCCCGGAACGCCAAGCTCTCCTTCCGTTGTCCGAGACCGATCCCGTCGAACCGCTCCCCGTTGAACCCTGAGACCGGACCCCGGACCCATGGAACCCAAGATCTTCCGAACCCAGATGTGTGACCCTAAGCCCCTATTTTTATAATATGACATATACCTGTCACATCATTAAATCATCATGCTTGCATACATGTCATCGGGTGGGTTGGGTCAAATAGTCGATTCACCTAAATTAAATATGGAGTCTATATGCGGGCTATTCTAGTCTTATTCCGGACTCCATTTAAATTTATGTAGCGAACCGATGCCCTGTTTTGCCTTGTTAATCCAACATTTAATTTGCGGGGTGGATAAATAACTTGAACCGTGTAATTAATTGTCGGGACCCCGGTTCCGCTTAATATTGCCTAATTGCACCACATCTGCATTATATCATAATCATGCCGGATCTTCTGCCGTAGTATTAAATATTGCATCCGCTGTTTGTTCTAGTGTTTGCTTCTTCGCGGATTAGGCCGATGAGATGATGCGAGTATCGACAAGTTCTCCGGCTATGATCCATCGGCAGTGTTTCCCAGGCGAGCATCTCCCTCTTTCTACCTATTTTGCAATATAGTCTTTATTTCCTCCTATTGATCTATTGTTATCCGTGTCACGATGCTTTAGTTTCCGTGCACCAGTTATCTCCCGTGCAGCCTCTATATTGCCTTGGACACCATCTATTACCTATGTTTGGTAGATAGCTGGCCTTGCGAGTCGTAGTTGCTTGCTCAGGTGCGATCTCGTGTTGTCAAGTACCACAGTTGTTGGAATGCTGGCAGATGTTTATGGTGGAGATGATCACGACTTTAAATACAACTATTAACTTGCTAGATATAACTAATGCAGAGGCATCACGACTTTAAATACAACTATTAACTTGCTAGATATAACTATCATGTACTTATGCCATGCTTTACTACTTTATTTAAGATTGTGCGTGGAGCACCTGTACAGTTTTGGATCGTGCCACGTTTTCACGGTATCGACAAGCCCAGTCACACTTTCGGGTTCCTAGTCGTTTACACCCGTCGTCACAAACCATGGGTCCGTTCCGGAGCCAGCCAACTTCGTTGCGGGTAGCTTAGTGGGGTGGCCCCCTAAAATATTTTATGAATCCTGTGATCACTTTGTCGTGAAAGCCTCGTTGGGTTTTGAGTTGGTTTTTCCGAGGTTGATCGAGTGTGTGTTGCTATTTGTGCACCCCTATAGGGTAAAACTTTCTGAAAGCCGTGTCCGCGGTTATGGACGACTTGGAGCACAGTATCTTGATCATAGACAAGCATAACTAAAGTAGTGCTATAAATTTGACTTAATATGTGACTAGTAATCAGATTCAACTACAATGGAATGGATAGTAAAAATGCCAACAACTGGTGGATCTGTGGTGATCTGTGCCATACTATACCTGCCTAGTAAGTATTGTAACTCCAATGGAATGTGATAAAAATGCCAACAACTGCTGGGTTTTGGGATTCCTCAGGACAATTATATCTGACTAGTAGATGTTCCAACTACCACGGAATGGTTAACTAAAATTGCCCACTACTTATGCTGGCAGGATGATTCATGCTATCTATATATGATTAGTAAGTGCTGCAACTATAACAGAATCAGTAAAATTGCCAACTGTGTGTGTTCCTTGGTCCGACTTCCTCGTTTGGTCTCGAGGGGGAAATACCAGGATGGGTATGTCTGGTGTTAGCTTCAGGTTGGATTCGAATAGGTCTTTCTTATCCCTCTCTAATAGCCGATAGTTTATCGAGTCTCTATAGGTTGTTTAGTGAATGTTGCGCTGCCGCTTCAGTCCACCATACCTATGTAGGCGAGAGCCGCCGAATTCTAGCCTCGCCATGTACTAGCCTCAGTACTGATGCTCCTCTTTTTCCTTTGCCTTTGTCGGCACCCCTTTTGTTTTAGCAGGTTTGAGATCGACATCGTTAGCAGGGTTACCCTTCCGGCTTGGCCTGGGCAGGGTTATGGATACCATTGGTTATTCTTCAGGGCTCTTAGCCCCATCTGCATCTTGTCCGTAGTCGAACGCTCTATCGTTTTCAATGTGATTTGGATCTTTGTATTGTATATCTGTATTCTTGACTCGATGAGTCGTTGTTGTATATATATATCTGTTCTATGGGTCCCATCGAGGACTATTGTGTAATGGTGTTACTTCGTTTTCCACCCGCACGAAAGTACCTGGTGGGTGTCCTTGAATCATTTCTATACGGGTTTGGCGGTAAGGGCTAAAACTTGCATAGGGCCGATTCAAGGGTGTTACAGCCACTAACCAGATTTTTGCTCCATCTTTAAATCGTCGACACCACCAACAAGGGATCATTGCTCACATTCGTCGAGGGAACACTCCGGAGAACAAAGGACGAAGGTAAAGGTATCAAAAGATAAAGCCACCTCTAACTTCGGTAAAAGTAGAGAAAATATGCATCCTAACCCACTTCAATGTAAAAGAGCAAATAGAATGAGTAGTCGGAATGGGGGCCAATCCATCACGCACCCAAACTATTACTCCGCACATGCAGTAGAAAAATCATGCAAACCATTCTCAGAATTTAGACTGAAGATCTTCACAAGTGATGTTCAGAAACAAAGGATTATACAGATCTTCATCGGATCTAGCATAGATGATGTCGTTGTGTTGAAAAACACTAAAAGATACAAGAATGATTTCAGTGGATTCTGATCCACCGAAAGGTACAACAGATGAAGGGTGCTCAGATAGCACAAAGACCGGATGTGGAAACACCATTGCAAAAGGAATCGAAGCCCTGAAGGTACAACGGAAACCCAACCACCAGAATTCCTATACTCGAAGAAAAGATGAGAGAGTAGATTTAAAACACGGAAAGGTAAGAGGAGAAGAGCATAGAGGTAAGGAGTAAAAGCAGACCTAATCAGATCTATCCAACCGATTTTGCAAAATAGCTTTGACACTCTACATCAGCCGTTAGCTAGGTTATCCTACAGGCTGGACCAGTAGGGTATCGTAACTACTGAGCTCTGATACCACTCTGTAACACCCTCAAATCGGCCCTATGCAAGTTTTAGCCCTTTCCGCCAAACCCACATAGAAACGATTCAAGGACGCCCACCAGGCGCTTTCGTGCGGGTGGAAAACGAAGTAATATCATTACACAACAGTCCTCGATGGGACCCACAGAACAGATATATATACAACAGCGACTCAACGAGTCAAGAATACAGATATGCAATACAAAGATCCAAATCACCTTGAAAATGTTACAGCATCCGAGTACGGACAAAATGCAAATGGGGCTAAGAGACCTGAAGAATAACCAATGGCGTCCATAACCCTGCCCAGGCCAAGCCAGAAGGGTAACCCTGCTAACGACATCGATCTCAAACCTGCTAAAAACCAAAGGGGGTACCGACAAAGGGCAAAGGAAAAAAGAGGAGCGTCAGTACTGAGGCCAGTACACGGCGAGGCTAGAATTTGGCGGCTCTCGCCTACATAGGTATGGTGGACTGAAGCAGCAGCGAAGCATGCCCTAAACAACTTATAGAGACTCGATTCAACTATCGGCTATTAGAGAGGGATAAGAAAGACCTATTCGGATCCAACCTGATAGTAACACCGAACATACCCATCCTGGTATTCCCCCCCTCAAGACCAAACAAGGAAGTCAAACCGAGGAACTCACACAGTGGGCAATTTTATTCATTCCATTATAGTTGCAACACTTACTAGTCAGATATAGATAGCATGAGTCATCCTGAAGCATAAGTAGTGGGCAGTTTTAGTTAACATTCCGTTGTAGTTGGAACATTTACTAGTCAGATATAATTGTCCTGACGAATCCCAAAACCCAGCAGGTGTTGGCACTTTTATCACATTCCATTGGAGTTGCAAATACTTACTAGGCAGATTTAACAAGACACAAGGAACCCCAGTTCCACCAGTGGTTGGCAATTTTAATATCCATTCCGTTGTATTCGAATCTGATTACTAGTCACATATTAAGTCAAATTTACAGTACTACTTTAGTTATGCTTGTCTATGATCGAGATACTGTGCTCCAAGTCGTCCATAACCGCGGACACGGCTTTCAGAAAGATTTACCCTGCAGGGGTGCACAAATAGCAACACACACTCGATCAACCTCGGAAAAACCAACTCAAAACCCAACGAGGCTTTCACGACAAAGCGATCACAGGATTCATAAATATTTTAGGGGGCCACCCCATTAAGCTACCCGCAACGAAGTTGGCCGGCTCCGAGACGGACCCAAGGTTTGCGTCAATGGCTGTAAACGACTGCGAACCCGAAAGTGTGACTGGGCTTGTCGATTCCGTGAAAACACTCCACATCCAAAACAGTACAGGTGCTCCACGCACAATCTTAAATAAAGTAGTAAAACATGGCATAAGTACAGGATAGTAACAAAACCCCAAACTAGTTTGTGGCCCCAAGAAATAGAAATGAATCAAGCTCTGGCTCAGGGGGATCCCATAGGGTCTCCTGGATGTGGATAGTGTGAATAGTCAAGGAACAGGTATCAAGTACTCGGGGCCTACGGGACACAAGTGGGCATAAAAACCAAATAGCATATATTGCCCACCGGTGCCTCTTTCATTAGTTATCCCAGAAAATTAATAGTTGTATTTAAAGTCATGATCATCTCTAGCATTAAGCATCTCCACCATTAAGCATGTGCCAACCTTCCAACAACGGTGGGACAACAACGACATGAAGCAGCACCTGAGCAAGCAACTACGACTCGCAAGGCCGACTGTCTATCACACAACAAGCAATAGGATGTGTCCAAGGCAATATAGAGACTGCAGGAATATAAATGGTACACGGAAACTAAAGCATCACAACGCGGATAGCAATAGATCAACAGGAGGAATAAAGACTATAAATGCAAAATAGGTAGAAGGTGGAGAGATGCTCACCTGGAAAACACTGTCGGAGATTCATATCCGGAGAACTTGTCGATACTCGCATCAACTCATCGGCCTAATCCGCGAAGAAGCAAACACTAGAAGAAACACCGGATGCACTATTTAATACCACGGCAGAAGATCCGGCATGATTATGATATCATGCAGATGCGGTGCAATTAGGCAGTATTAAGCGAAACCGGGGTCCCGACAATTAATTAAACGGTTCAAGTTATTTAACAACCCCGCAATTTAAATGTTGTATTAACAAGGCAACACATGGCATCGGTTCGCTACACCAAATTAAATGGAGCCGATATAAGACTAGAATAGCCCGCATATAGACTCCATATTTAATTTCGGTGAATCATCGAAATAGCCCCAAACACCCATAATATGCATGCAAGTATGAGCAAGTCAATATGCACAATTTAATATAAAATTTTATAAAATAGGTCTCGAAAAAGGGGTCACACATGTGGTTCCGAAGATCTTGGGTTCCGAGGGTTCAACAGGGTTCGAGCTTGGTGGGATCGGTCTTCGGGGTTCGGGTACAAGATGGAGAACTTGTCGTGTCATGATGGAGAACTTGGGTTCCAAGCGGTCGACCTTGCCGTAGATGGCAAACTTGAATGGATCGGGTACCGGTGGTCTTCGGGTCCGTGTAGATGGTCATGGCGTCCGCGATGAAGAACTTGACGTCCTTCGGTTTCCTGATGTAGAACTTGTCGGTTCCGTATCGGCGTACTTGGCGTCTTCGGGTCCGGGAAGGGGTCTTGCGGTTCGTGCCGAAGATCTTGGGTTTTTGGCTTTGATTGTCGGTGCCGGACTCGGGTCTCGGTGCCAGGAGATCTTGTCGCTCGGAGGGGTTTGGGTTCCGTGGCGGAGGCCTTGGGGGTTCACCTTATTCACCGGTGGCGAACTTGGAATCGGCATCGGGGTATTCAGGAGCGTCGCACACGTTCTTCAAAAACATCGCCATCGAGAAGGCCTTGTCGACAAGGAGAGCTTGACGTTCCGGCTTGGATCAGCTTCAGGAAGATCTTGACAAACATGCATACAAAATACAAAGTATTCTTCCGAGTCTGCCATAGAGGAGATCTTGACTTGGCAACTCCTGTGCAAGTGCGGTAGGGTGAGGATCTGCACGGGATCAGGGTCGCAGCAGAGCATGGCGGAAGTCACGAGAAGACGGCCCCCGACAGCGTTGTAGGGCAGGGGCATCGGGGCCGATCTTGACAGGCGACGAGGTGGCTGGGCGCATCGGACAGCGCGGGTCATAGGCGAGCGGCGACGCGGACAGAGGCCGATGGCGACGTGCAAGGATCGTGGATGCAGCGGCAAAGGGCTTGGAGAGGAACAACAACAGCGTCCGGCGCGGCAAGGCTGACCGTGGCAGCGCGGACGGAGAAGAGGCATGGCCGACAGAGGCAGGCCGGAGGGAAGGCCGCGACCAGGTGGAGGGCGTCGACCATGGCGGTCGTGGAGGCCAATCTCGGGCCAGACGGTGCCGCGGGTTCGAGGTGGGCGGCGTGAAGGCAGCGACGACCGGAGGTACCACGCGAAGAGGAAGCGGTGACGCGACTGCGGCTCGCTGACGGGAGGCACATCGAGGTCCTGGACACGCGGTCAGAGACGGGGTGCTCGCCGAAGATGGGGCGGCGGAGCAGCAGAGGGGGCTCGGAGAGGGGAGGCTGGTGACGGGGAGCTCGGAGGCACGGACGACGACCAGCGGCGAGGGGAGCGCGGGCCAGGCGGCGAGGGGCGAGGTGGAGCTGGGCGGCGCAAGGAAGAGGGCAAGGGCGAGGGGAGAGAGTGGCGAGGGGAGCATCGGTAGGGTGGGCCTGGAGCGGGGCGGTGGCGTATGGGACACGGGGTGGTGGGTTGGTGGCGTTGGTCGTGCGAGTGTGTGCGTGTGTGTTGTGTGTCGTGCGGGTTGTGCAGCGTGGCCACGATGGGTGGTAGCGGGGATCGGGTTGGCGCGCTATGACAAGGTGTTGGGGCCAGGGTTCGCGTCCCTATGCGTGCGTGCGACACAGGTGGCGTGTTGGTTGGGTGAGAGGGAGTGTGGCGGTGGCAGAGGGTGGGATGGATCCGGTTAGGATTAGGTGCGATTGGGTAGGCCTAGGGTTTGGGTTAGCTCTGTTTTGGATGGGCCGGGGTAGTAGCTGGCTAGCTGGGCCACTGGCCTGGCTGGCTCCCCTAGGTAAAAAAATTAGTTTTATTTTGTTTGTCCATTTATATTTGTACAAAAGTCTTTTGCAAATAGTTTTTAGATAAATAAAAGATCCACAAAAGACCGGGGTTTTTAATTTGAAATAAAGACGGGGGATATTAAGAAAACAACCATAGGCTTTTAGAATATAGTTTTAGGCAAACATATTCATGATGATATTACGATGCTCAAATGCAACATGGCATGATGATATGACCATGCGGTCATGATGATGCGCCAAACAAAAACACCGCGATTTTCTAGTAGTGATTTTATCGGGGTGCTACACTTAGCCTCCCGGATCTACGCAGGGCAAAGATGGATCCCTGGCAGATGAGTTCCCCCTCTAGATGCCTTCCGGAGGTGAGGTTTCTGCGATCTCTGGGTGTTCTGTATGTCGTCTCCCTGAACCAATTGCACGGAGTGAAACTATTTGACGAGGCGGATGCCAGCTATACAGTCGGAGCTATACGGCGGGAATATTTCCTTCGCCCGTATAGTTGGTCGTTATGCTCTCTGTCTCCTTTGTTCGCTTTTGGTTTTCTTCTAGTATTAATAATATTTCCCAAATAAGCGGTTTATGTTGTTTTTGACTCCTTTTCTCCATAGTACAACTGCTTCAATAATTGTATCCATTGGATCCATCATCTGTCCTGATCCTGGTGAAAACAAACATAAAATATGCACGTGAACGCCGTAAAATACCAAAATCCTACATCTACAATGTAAAATAATAATGTAAAACATGATGCAAATATGCATATCAAATTACCCAATCTTAGACTCTTGCTCATCCCGAGAAAGATTTTAGCTTAATGGATGTGATCCTCATATTTATGAAGTTGAGTCGATAAAATAAATGAGGTAATTGCAGCATGTGTTTATCATATACGATACAGGGGAATAAGTTCATGAATAGTACCTTACTCGAACCATCTGAATAGTATTGGAAGGCTTCCACACCTTAGTTAACAATAGTTCATAAAAGATGAATCTCAACATAATGTAAAAGACGCTGGTTCAATCAAATGAGTTAACGAGGTAGTCCCAAGTGTTTTAGGATCAACATATTCACTTGGGATTCAAAATCTCAAAAGTGTCTCTTTGTCGTACTACAATACAGTGGCATATGCCTATTTGCTCTTTGCACATTCGCTCTTTTTATTCTTTTCTTTTGCATATATGCTCACACTTTTGTTTTAAGTGTTGTGCAAAGGAGCTAGCCATATATTCCACTTCATGTAGGAATTCAAAGTTCAACAATCTCAATTATCAAATTCCAACTGTATATATGAAGCATTCTTATGACTTGAGATTCTACCACGACTTGTCTCACTCTATTTAGAAAACACTTCCATTTTCCTTTGTTCAAGGTTTTATTTTTCAACTTAATTGTACAGATGAAGATGCATTTTTCCGCTTTGGGTTCGAGTTTATTAGGTTGAAGTTCCTTCACATAAATATTGCATCCCCAAACTTTTAGAAATGATAGCTTTGGTTTGTTTCCAAACCATAATTCATATGGTGTCGTTTCAACAGATTTAGACAGTGCCCTATTTAAAGTGAATGCAGTGGTTTCCAGTACATAACCCCAAAACAAAAGTGGAAAGTCGGTCAGAGACATCATAGGTTGAACCATATCTAATAAGGTATGATTACGACACTCTGATACACCATTACACTTTGGTGTTCAGGAAGGCGTGAGTTGTGAAACTATTCCACACTCTCTCATGTGTGTTCCAAACTCCTAACTTAGATATTCACCTCCGCGATCAGACCGCAAAAATTTAATCTTTCTATTACGATGATTTTCCACTTCACTTTGAAATTCTTTGAACTTTTCAAAGGTTTTAGACTTATGTTTCATCAAATATATATATATATCCATATCTACTCAAATCATCCGTGAAAGTAACAAAATAACGATATCCACCTCGCATCGACACACTCATTGGACCCACATACATAAATATGTATGATTTTCAATAAATCTGTCGCCCATTCCATTGTACCGGAAAACGGGGTTCTATTCATCCTGCATATAAGGCATGGTTTACATGTATCAAATGATTCAAAATCAAGTGATTCTAAAAGTCCATCAAAATGGAGCGTCTTCATGCGTTTTACGCCAATATGACATAGATGACAGTGCCACATATATGTAGATATATCATTATCAAGTTTAATTCTTTGGCATCAACATTATGAATATGTGTATTACTACTATAGATATTCAAAAGAAATAAACCATTCATCATGGGTGCAAGACCATAAAAGATATTATTCATATAAATCTAATAACCATTATTTTTTAATTTAAAGGAATAATTGTCATGCAATAAACACGATTCGGATACAATGTTCATGCTCAACGCAGGCACCAAATAACAATTATTGAGGTTTAAAACTAATCCAGATGGTAAATGGAGAGGCAGCATCCGGACGGCGATCACATCAACTTTTGATCCATTGCCGACATGCATCATGACCTCATCCCTTGCTAGTGGTCGCCTATTCCGCAGCCCCTGATTCGATTTACATATATTAGAAACCGATCCAGTGTCAAATACCAGGTGCTACTATGAGTACTAGTCAAGTACACATCAATAACATGTATATCAAATATACCTTTCTTCATCTTGTCGGCCTTCTTGTCTGCCAAATATTTGGGACAGTTGCGCTTCTAGTGGAAGGTCCCCTTACAATAGTAGTACTCAGTACCAGGCTTCGGGCCAGCCTAGGTCTTCTTCTCAGGCGCACCAACAGATTTGCCGCTCTTCTTGAAGTTACCCTTCTGTTTACCCTTCTTGTCCTTCTTAAAACCGATGGTCTTATTAATCATCAACACTTGATGTTATTTCCTAATCTCCACTTCAATAGTCTTAAGTATTGATAGAAGCTCAAGGAGAGAATTCTTCATGCCCTGCATGTTATAGTTCATCACGAAGCTCTTATATCTTGGTGGTAGAGATTGGAGAACATGATGTATGCCTAAGTCAATGGAAATCGTTATTCCCAAGGCTACAAGATTATCGGCATACCCATACATTTCGAGTACGTGCTCACTAATGGAGCTTTTCTCCTTCCATCATGCAGCTAAAGAACTTTTCTGAAGTATCATAACTCTCTACGGTAGCATGGGTATCAAAAATCATTTCTAATTCACCCATGGTATCAAAGGCATTGCCATTCTCGAAACACATTCGGAGTTTCAGCTCTAGCCCATACAGTATGCCGCAATGAACTATGTTGTGGTCCTCCTGACGACTTAAGTAAACATTCTTTACATTGTTAGAAGCATCATTAGGTGGTGGCGGCCTAGCGGTGCTTCTAGCACATATTTCTTTTGTATGGCAGTGAGGAGAATCCTCAAGTTCAGAGCCTAGTTGGTAAAGTTGCTACCATTCGTTGCAAGTTTCTCTTTCTCCATGAACACATTGAAATTAAAAGCAGGTGGTGCCATCTACAACAGAATTTGCAAAGTTTATTTAGACTAAGTTCATGATAGATTGAGTTCAACTAATCCAAATTATAAATGAACTCCCACTAAAAAACAACATCCCTCGTGTACTTTTGGTGATTACATGAACCAGATTCACTACACCAAGACCGATCATCACGTGAATTGGTGTAGCTTCAAAGGTGATCATCTAGATGGTCATCATATCAACCATATGACTCATGATTTACCTTTCGGTTTGTGTTCCGAGGCCATGTATGTACATTCTAGGCTTGCCAAGTAAGAACGTTAGCACCCGCGCATGTAAAACTGTCTTACACCCATTGTATGCGAACGTAGAGTCTATCACACCCGATCATCACGTGGTGTCTCGAAATGATGAACTTTCTTAACGGTGCATACTAAAGGAAGAACACATTTTATCTTGATATTTAAATGAGGGGTCATCTTATAATGCTACTAAAGCACCATCCAAGTAATATAAGATGCAAACAAACATCATATACAAAAAAGTGGTATGATATGGTTCTTGCACTTGATCACTATCTTGTGCATTGTGGTATGATCTTCATCATTCCTATGTGTGTAAGGCCAAGGTCTATGGAACTTACACTTTGGTATGTTATAATTTCTAAGAGTATCAAACTATACTACAAATTATAACATTACCATATCATGACACTTGCCCAGCAACAACTAAACTAGACGCTTCTAATTTATCATTTGCATGTTCTTACGTGGCTTAGGGATTTCAAAGATAGAACTGTTATTACCTATGAACATGAAACTATAACGATGATAATCAAATTATTAGCAACTCGTTGTAAATTAGATATTAACTATAGTAGGAGAGACAGACACTCGCTAGCCACTTATACAAAACTAGTTGCATGTCAAGCGTGAAAAAGGTATCATGTGCGAGGACATGTAAAGTTAGTTCGGGCCACTCACTATGCCACCAATATCCAAAATATATAGAATATGCAATAACATGATCATTAGCGCCCACATAATCATATGTGTTCTACCCGTGCAAACCATCTACGCACAGATAAGGTTTTGATACCACTGTTGGGTTTGCAGCATAGAAAACAAAAATTCCCTACGATGTGAATAACTAAGCACCAAGATCTATCTATCTAGATACAATCAACGGGTGGATATTCATCCATAGAAAACTTACCCTCAAAGAGCGACAAAGCGTTACGAGATTGAACTTGTGGATGATGTAGTCATTCACATGTCGATCTCAAGATTGTGAGAAAGTTCAGCACCGCAACTCAGCAGTGCATCCATGATCGCACACATGTTCGGTCCTCCAATAACCTCCATGTCCTCGCTCCATCAAAGTAGTGGAAGCAGCAACTCCTTCTAGACAAAGCCACCGGAAGCCATGGGGGAATATTCTAGAGGAGAAGATATATCCTTCACGAGGAGGTGTGAAGTGAGAGGATGAGGAGGATGCCTTTTATAGGGGGCAGCCCCTCCCATGGATGGCGGCCAAGGTGGTTCCCCCATCTCTCCCTTCATTCATGTGGGTGGAGCTTCGACTCACATAAAATTCTTCCACTCACACTTCCACTCACTTGCATTAAATTTCCACCAAATTTAGTGCATCTCTCATTTAATAAAACTTATATATTAATTTTGTTCAGAATTTTGTTAATTACTTTAATTAACAAACATTCACTTAATCCTTGCTATATTTAGATATCACATGTAGAACCAATTTCAGCAATTTCACCCGAAACAATTTCGGTGTCCATCGAAATAATTCCAGCGCTTTCAAAATCTTTCTCTAAAACATATTTGCTCCAAATGGTGTCGGTATCCCTTAAGTGTGTCATCCTACAGTTCGCGAATAATGCAGACATGTGATCAAGACCCCTCTCCGATCAATAATTAGCAGCGGGACCTGGAGATCCGTACTGACTCCCACACATTCAACGATGACTCTAGTGATCATGAGAACCTTTATGTTTGTAATTAAATCCCTTTGTCTCGTGATATATTACATGTCCAAGATTCGATCATCGGTATCGCCATACCTAGATTTATCTCGTTACCGATAAGTACTCTTTTCTTGTTCTCGTGATATAACATTCTAGTGATTTTATCACTTGCTTGCAAACTATGTCAATGTGATATCACCGAGATGGCCCAAAGTATATCTCCCCGTCATCGGGATGGAAAAATTCCACTATTGATCCATGAGCCTCAACATAACACTTTCAGAGTACCCAAACCCACCTTTATAGTCACCCTATTACGATGTGACGTTTGATATTATCAAAGTACTCTTCCGGTGTTAGCAGTTAACATGATCTCATGGTTGGTAGCTGCGAGATTCAACACATTTTTATGGCTTTTATTGATGGTTTTCTCCCAGATTTGATCGTTTTCTAGCTTTACCTAATGCTAATACTTCGGTAGCAAAGAAAACTTGGTTTTTAATGTGTGTTTCAAGTTCTGAATGTCAACAGAAGGTTTTAACTAGAGAAACACAATATTCAGGCGAAAACAAGCAAGTCTCTTTTTGGAAGCACTCGAGAGGAGCATACAGAGGCTTTAACGAGCAACTATACGACGGGAATATTTTTCCGGCCGTATAGTTCCCGCCATATAGCTGTCACCGCCTCTGTCTTGTCAAAAGGGATGACTTCCATGAAGAGGCCATACGCGAAAACATAACACAGCATCCGCCATCACATCCAGAAGGGAGAAAGAAGAGATTCGGAGAACAAGGGGAAGACGTTCTTCATCTCGCTCCATGATCTTTGACCTCCTAGCCAATACACCCCCATAGCCATTACTTGTACTTGAGAGAGAGAGAGGGATCTTCACCTTGCAAGACTAGGGTTTGAGATTGTTTCTTCCTAACTTGAATTGTGTTGGATATTTTTCTATTATTATTGTGGATCTCCACAGTAATATCAAGAAGATTTCCCTTTATTTAATTTTATCGATGATCCGCTCTTCTCTCATGTGTGAGTAAGTTCCTTGTGCGTGGGAGATGTAGGGGATTGGTGAGATGTGATGTGCCTTCATATATTTTCCATTAGTTTGTGATTGATTCTAATTACTATATTATGTGTGCTTGACTATTTGTGTGATTCCTAATGCTTGTTGTCCAATTAAGGACCCAAAAAACATGATGCTTTGTTCTACATAGATAGGATCTTGTTCGCTAGCAGACCGGCGACCCCTGAGTGACACGAGGATATCAATGGAAAACTAGTAGACTCGAGGATAACGAGGAACCACTGTGCTTATTGCATTAGTCTGATCCAAGGAGCTTAATCGCTAAGCGACCTAAACGGTCTTAATCATCTAGTGTCTGACCATGGTTTTGATAACAGACTAGTAGGATTATTAAAGTTGGGATGAAATCTACCAAGAGGAGTTTCGGCTAATTATGGGTTGCTCGCCTACACATATACTTATAAGATTATGATTGTTACATTTATCATTCGTCCACCTGGCACATTCACTATCACCATGAACTGAATATCCCCGCGCCTTCTTTTGCCATCTGCAGAAAACAACAAACAACCAAGTCGTTCTTTACTTTTATGCTTTATATTTCTGAATTTTACATTTCAGTTCTATTTAAAGACATCTCATTTAATCAAAACCCCATTCTTATTTCAATACTTGCAGTCAATTCACTCGAAGACCTATGACAACTTCGGGTGTGACAGAGATTTCAATCATAAACACTTACCTTTGGGCTCCCTATGGGATCAATATATGTACTTCGAAACTAGCTACAAAAGAACTATGCACTTGCAGACATCAAGCTATTTTCTGGCACCGTTGCTAGGGAGCTAAGCACTAAGTGTTTATCTTTTGACATTTCATGTGTTGCTACTACAAAATGTTCTCCCTAGGAGATAAAGGGTATACACGCTCTGGTAGGACCTATCTACCAGATTATATTAAGTGCGTGCCTGCTCAAAGGCGCGAAGAAATTATTGAAAAACTTTTAAGATCGAATAAAGTGGAAGTTCAAAACCTAAGTGATATTATGGAAATCATGTCTATTTACAGGACAACTCCCATGAAACCTGAGAAAACTCTCAGAGAGTATAGTGCTCCAAGTTCTGAATTTCTTAAACAACCAATAGAATTCCCTAATCCTGAAGTTATAGAATATCTATTTGATGGTGGAATTATTAAAAATTTGTAGGAAAAAGATTTCAGTGGAAGGGAAGACGAAGACCTAGGAAGACATCTTAGAGAGTTCGACAATGTGATAACATCATTTGGACCAAAAGGTTTACCAAGAGACTTCTCTCATCTAAAATTATTTCGTTGGTCTCTTAAAGGTAAAGCTCTAGACTGGTTATATTCTCTCCCTCACCATTACATTAAATGTTGGGAAAACTGCATTGTCAAATTCATAAACGGGTTTAATCCTTTTAAAAAGGTAACTGAACTAAGAAAGAATATAGGCAACTTTAGTCAGAATGTGGGAGAAAACTACCCACAAGCATGGGATAGATTCTTTGGAATGATCAATAGCATTCCCAATCATGGCTATTCAGAATCAACTATTTGCCCTTTATTTTACCACGGTCTCAATACTCAATGTAGAGAATTGCTTGACTTCTTAGCAGAAGGATCGATAAATAATTTAACTATTAAAGAATGTTTGGAATTGATGTCTACTAGGGCTAAGAATGATTCTTTATATAATCCTGATTTTGGCACTAAGCTAGAAAAAGGGATACTTCGGATAACTCCTGATCTTATGCCTGAAGTACGCAAAACAATGAAAGAAAAAGGTATACCTTCTGAACTTGTTAAGGAAAACAAAGTAGATTTGTTACAAGTTTTAACCGAAGAAGATGAAATTAGCAAAGCTTTTCAAGAATTAAAACATTGACAAGCAAAATCTCATAATAACTTGCATAAACACTTTCAAAAACACAAAAAGATTTTGGCAGAACTCACAGAAAATTATGATGAGATTGGCCAAGAAATAAAATTATTTCACAAGTATCTTACTATGATTCAAACCCAGTGTGAACAAATAGCATCTGGTTATCAAATTTTTCTCCGAGATGATAAAGATATTCCTGTTTGTACTAATGTTGTCACACGAAGAGGTGCAATTATTACAGGACCATTAGGAACACCAGAATATGAAGCTAAAAAAGAGCGAAAGGAAAAAGCCTTGCTCGAAGCAAGCCAAGAAGACGATACATTAGTGGATCCTCAAGATGAAACTGCTCCAGAAACACAAGATCAAACCAAGGAGGACCAAAATGATGCATAGGATGACCATTATGACTCTGATGCAGAGAAGGTTGATCCAAGAGAAGAAAAAAGAGATAAATAAGGAAGATGAAGTTGTTATAGTAGAAAAGAAGAAAAGCGATAATAAACAAACAAAAGAAACAAAAGAGCATGACCCCCCACAAAAGGTAAAAGACAAGAATAAGTTAGGTGAGAAAAAGCTTCTTTATCCAGATCAAAAAAAGAAAGCACCGGATCAGGTAATTTATAATTCTTTTACAAAGGCACTTAGTGACCTTCGTCTAGAAATTTCATTTGCAGATGCAATCAAAGTTCCAACCTATTCTAAATTCCTCCATGATATTCTTAGTAGAAATAAAGAAATAACTGAAATTATTGCCATGGTAACTAGTTATCCTGCTAATGGGAAGCTATTGTCTAAGTCTGGAGATCCTGGAATACCAACTATTTCATGCTCAATAGGTAAAACTGATATTCACAATGCCTTGTGTGATCTAGGAGCAGGAGTTAGTGTAATGACATACTCGCTCTATAAAAGGTTAGGATTAGGGGAGTATTCTCCTACTACTATCACTTTATAGATGGTTGACAAGTCCACTAAACAACCCATTGGTATGATTGAGGATGTTCTACTTAGAATAGATGAACATGCTATTCCCATTGATTTTATTATTCTTGAGATGACAGAAGATGAAAAATCATCCATAATACTTGGAAGACCTTTCCTTGGTACTGCAAGGGCATCAGTTGATTGTGCTGAGAGAAAGATAATCTTCAATGTTTATGATGCTAAAATCATCCCGTATTTTTTAAAGAAGCTAGAAGTAGGAGAAAGATATATTCCACCAGCAAAACCAGTTCATGTGGTAAGTGCCTTTTATAAGGGGTAACCCAAGGTAAGAATTCAAGAACAGAGAAGGGGTTGAGTTACTAAACCATTATTAATAAAATGCTTAATGGGAGTCAACCCATCTCTTCAATAAAATAAACTAGAGAATAAAAAGTTCATCATATTACTACCACTTTTTCACGGACATTCTTACGGAAGCGCGCCCGTGAAGATGCAGCTATCAAAAAGTAGTAGAAACATCGATTGAATGAATATAGAATAAGAATAAAAATAAAAGTTTGAGTTTTATCTACAAAGACTAAAGTTTTGCTCTTAATACGTAATTTGGTCGACAGTTTCTACTGTCAATTTTCTATCAAAAATAAGGTATTTCATTAAGTTTCAGGATAAGAAGGTATTCTCGAAGAAATAGAAATTTTTTGATGACTACTGATGATTTAACGACCAACTATACATCGGAATAAAAATTCCGGCCGTATAGTTCCGGTCGTATAGATATCTTTGCCATCAACAAATTTTATTCGAAGACACAGAAAATTTAACGACCAACTATACGGCGGGAATAAAAATTAGCTCCGGTCGTATAGATATCGATGCATTCGTACAATATCTTCTCAAAGGTATTGAGAGTTTAACGACCAACTAAACAGCGGGAATAAAAATTCCAGCCGTATAGCTCCGGTCGTATAGATATCGATACATGTCTTAGAAATTTATCCCAAAGGTACTGAGAGTTTAACGACCAACAATACGGCAGGAATAAAATTCCGGCCGTATAGTTCCGATCGTATAGATATCGATGCCTGTTTTAGAAATTTATCTCGAGGGTATAGGCGGTTTAACGACCAACTATATGGCGGGATCATTGCGATATGGTCGTATAGTTGCGTCCGTATAGCTATTTTCCATGTAAGAAACCCTAGATGGCGGCGCTGCCGCAACTATACGGGCAGAACAACATATCCCACCCGTATAGTTCTGGTCGTATAGTTTGGTGCAACCACAAAATCGCACCAAGGCAGCTAGGTCTCTCACCCCTCCTCATTATCTCTCGCTTATTCTCTCTCCAAATCTCTCAAAATCTACCTAGAACTCTTGATTCTTCGCGGATTTCGTTTGTTTGAGTGGGGCAATCAATAGATCGGTATGTTTCTCTCCCTATCCATGCTTTATTTTCACATTTCCATGGTTGAAACTCTCACATTGATCTAGTGGATGAACTCAAGCTTATTTTGTTTTTCCTATTGATTTATCATGTTAGGATTGAATTTTTTCACATAGGATCATTCATATATCATGTGGAAACTATATGCCTAAGGTTTTATGGTGAAATTTTTTAGTGCATCATGATGAACAAAATCGGTAACATCTTTCGCAAAAGCAAGCGCCAACGTGGTGAGGGCTCGAGCTCGGGGTCCCGAGCCGAGCGCAACCCCAAGTTGGCCATGGTATCATCAAGGAGGATGTTGCCCACACATTGGGCCGACCATAGCTTTCTCACCACGGCGGGGTTGAAGGCGGACTTCGACCTCATGTGTCACAAGGTCGGGCTAACGGTACTTGGCTTTGCCATCCATGACACCTACGCCGAGCTTACCTACGAGTTCCTTGCCTCCCTCTATGACGACCACTGGGAGAAAGGTAATATGTGCACGGTAAGCTTCACCATGAACCGACAACACTATGAAATAACTTTTGAACAATTTTGCGATGCTTTCGGTTTCCCCCATGTTGGGGAGCCTACTGTTACTAACCTCTATAGTGTCATAAGCGGAGAAACTTGGGAGGCTATTTCTATTAATGGTGGCACCAACTTCTACCAGAAGAAGATGTCCATCATTCAGAACCCATCAATTCGTTACTATGCCTTGTTCCTCGCCAACACTCTATTGGGAGAGGTGATACTGGTTCCATGGCCAATGCGGACATGGCAATGATCACCAAGGCTCTCTTCCCCACTACGCCGCAAAGCCCCAATCCTGCAGCTCTACTCATCCAGCACTTTCGCCACCAAAGCAACAAAACCAAAGGTGATATTCGCATTGGTGGATTGGTAACCCACCTTGCCCATGCATTAAATATTATATTACTTGTTATGCAATCTATTAACGGTTCCAAGCTTATGGATGTCAAGTATTTAACTATTTGTGGCTTCCTTGGTGTTTACCAAGCTAACCGGAGGCTCCGAGCCTATCAATTTAGTTATCTTATACACAAGTCAAGCAGGTTATGTTTCCCTGTCCCCAAGCCTTCTCGGTTGTGGAGAAGTACACTTGGATCCTCACCAAGGACCAAGTGATGGAGATCATGGCTGAACTTCAGCCTGATGAGGAGGAAGATGAAGAAGGGGGAAGCATGATGAGGATGAGCATGAGCATGAAGACGAGCAGGAACACAACCCTGCTTGGGAGGGATAGCAGCAGCAAGGGGGAGCCTGGGACCCGTGGCCCAACCAGCCGCAGCAGGGGTACAGCTAGGTCCCTTATCAGGAATTCCAGCAGCTCAACCAGCGCATTGGGGAGGTCGACCACACTCTTCAAGGAGTGAATGAAGATGTGAGTGCTTTGACTCACAACTTCAGTCACTTCATGACCCACTTCCCTAAATACTACCAGCAGTATCCGCACCAGCCGCCGAATTACGGCAACAACTGAGCCTGGCAATAGCCTAAGCTTGGGGGAGGTTTGAAAACCTCCAAACTTTGCATTCATGTTTTTCTTCAAATTTGAATGTTTATTTTCAGTTTGCATTCCTAAACTAAAATCCAAAAAAAAGTTGTAACTTTATTTGCAAGTTCGTTGCTTTGTTTCTCTCGGAGATTGCTCAATTTCAGGTGACTTGGCAATATACAAATACAGAGGGGGTTCGACTCAAATATAAGAACGAAGCAAGCAAGAGGAGGTATCACATTCCTTTCATCACCCTTTCTGCAACCTTAATTTGATCCTACAATTATTTACTTTCTTGCACTGGAGTCACTCCCTGCTTAGCTTGTTATCCTATAAATTATATTCCTTTGCTAGTGTCTCCTTTTTAGCTTTGGAACAATGAGCAATGAACTTGGTTAAAAATACTTCCTACATTTTTACAGCAAGAAAAAGCATCTAAAAGATGAGTGAGTTCATGTTTAGCCCAAAGAATTTGATTTTAAAACTACTCCATCCCATTTGAGCTTAATATAAATAGACTCGATGGTACCCTTGAATGAAATTGTTTGATAAAATGGATGCTTCGAAGTAGTAGAGATTATGCCACTAATTTTTCTAATAATTACCGTAAGATATTACTTTACGTGTGTCATTACAACACAGTCGTGCTCCATGGGGAACTATTAACTCTGTTGGCCAATGAACGATCTAAATGTGGGAAACCACTTGATTTCGGCTATTGAGTTATGTAAACGTCTGTAGTAGCAATGCTATGATGGGTAAAAAAATTATTCTCCTCATGGTTTCACGTTCCAAGTGAAGTTGTAGTACTCCTCTGACCCATTATTTCTCAATAATTATTTATTGGCATGGTCACGAGTACACAACACAGTCCCAATTAATATGTTAAAAATAGTGGCATGGTTTCTCTATGAAAGAGCTGAAGTTTTTGAAAGACAAAAGAAAGGAAAAAGGTGCTTTGAGAGTCTTGAAATTTTGAAATGGGAGTAGGTGAGTTGTTCTTAAATTAAATGTGTTGGTGCCAACTTGAGTACTCTTAATTGATTAAGCAAACAAGAACAAAAAGTTTTCATCTCTCAACAAAGAGAGACACCAAAAGAATTTGTCTCACTTTCCTAGCTAAACTTTTGACACTTTCTTGGGCATATGATTTATTAGCTAACAAGATATACGTGGTTAGGAAGTGGACTCAGTGTAATATTGTGAATACTTGTATGATCATGTTTAAGATTGCAGGGATTGTGAAGAAAAGAATTTGACACCAATTCAAACTTGTAAGTTCTTTTATTTTCATTCTTGAATCTCCTCTATTCTTCCTTATTTCCTTTTAACTCGAGGCCGAGCAACATCTAAGCTTGGGGGAGTTGATAGCTGTGAGATTCGAAACATTTTTTATGGCTTTTATTGATGGTTTTCTCCCGGATTTGATCGTTTTCTAGCTTTACCTAACGGTAATACTTTGGTAGCAAAGAAAACTTGGTTTTTAATGTGTGTGTCAGGTTCTGAACATCAATAGAAGGTTTTAACTAGAGAAACACAATACTCAGGTGAAAACAAGCAAGTCTTTCTTTGGAAGCACTCGAGGGGAGCATATATAGGCTTGAACGAGCAACTATATGGCGGGAATATTTTTCCGGCCATATAGTTCCCGCCGTATAGCTACCGCCGCCTCTGTCTTGTTAAAAGGGACAACTTCTGTGAAGAGGCCATACGCGAAAACACAACATAGCAACCGCCATCACATCCAGAAGGGAGAAAGAAGAGATTCGGAGAAGAAGGGGAAGACGTTCTTCATCTCGCTCCATGATCTTCGACCTCCTAGCCAATACACCCCCATAGCCATTACTTGTACGGTGGGATCTTCACCTTGCAAGACTAGGTTTTGAGATTGTTTCTTCCTATCTTGAATTGTGTTGGATATTTTTCTATTCTTATTGTGGATCTCCACGGTAATATCAAGAAGATTTCCCTTTATTTAATTATATTGATGATCCGTTCTTCTCTCATGTGTGAGTAAGTTCCTTGTGCATGGGAGATGTAGGGGATTGGTGAGATGTGATGTGCCTTCATATATTTTCCATTAGTTTGTGATTGATTCTAATTACTATATTATGTGTGCTTGACTATCTGTGGGATGCCTAATGCTTGTTGTCCAATTAAGGGCCCAAACAACATGATGCTTTGTTCTACATAGATAGGATTTTGCTTGCTAGCAGACCGGCGACCCCCGAGTGACACGGGGATATCAATGGAAAACTAGTAGACTCGAGGATAACGAGGAACCACTGTGCTTATTGCATTAGTCTGATCCAAGGAGCTTAATCGCTAAGCGACCTGAAGGGTCTTAATCGTCTAGTGTGTGACCATGGTTTGGTAACAGACTAGTATGATTATTGAAGTTGGGATGAAATCTACCAAGAGAAGTTCTGACTAATTATGGGTTGCTCGTCTACACATATACTTATAAGATTATGATTGTTACATTTATCATTCGTCCACCTGACACAGTCACTATCACCATGAACTGAATCTCCCCGCACCTTCTTTTGCCATCTATAGAAAACAACAAACAACCAAATTGTTCTTTTCTTTTATGCTTTATATTTCCGTAGTTTACATTTCAGTTCGATTTAAATACATCTCATTTAATCAAAACCCCATTCTTATTTCAACACTTGCAGTCAATTCACTCGAAGACCTGCGAAAACTTCGGGTGTGACAGAGACTTCAATCATAAACACTTACCTTTGGCTCCATGTGGGATCAATATCTATACTTCGAAACTAGCTACAAACAATCTTTGCACTTGCAGACATCAATGGTCTAAGGATTAGGGTTACTTCGTATGATGTTATAGCAATGTAAACATAATGGCTTTAATTGTATTACTATACTTTGGATGAATTTTTATCACATCATTCCACCAATGTTGTGACCTCATTATTAACAACATCCAATGTCCATGATCAGGAAACCTTGATCATCTTGTCAATCAACGAGCTAGTTTATATGAGAGGCATAACTAGGAACTTTATATTTGTTTATTAAACACACATGTATTAATGTTTCCGATTAACAATTATAGCATGCAAAATAAACATCTACCATATACTTGGAATGTGATAATAACAACTTTATTATTGTTGCTCGGGCATATTCCCTTTGGAGTTGCCACCATAGGAGGACGTACCGGCGCCTACACCGCCATAGGCATGTCTTCGAGTGCACAAGGAGGAGGTGGAAGCATGTACCCAAAACGAAGCTCTCGGGGGCGCACCTTGATGGTCTAGAGGTTATTCGGCACTCTCCATGTGATGGATTTGGAGAAGTCGGTAAGTACGGCGTCAGCACGGTAGCCATCGATGAAGTTGATGAGGATGAGCTTGATCTCCTCTCTACAATTCTTTGGACTTTGGACAGTTTGACTCTCCCCTTCTCATTCTTTTGGTTAAGGAAGTCCATGTTGTCCATCTTGTTATTGAATCTCTCCATGTCTAGTAGGTCTTTGTATTGGCGCTGGACCTTCGAAGCCACCTCCGGAGAAGGCCATACCACATGCTAGGCCTCGTCAAGGTGGTACACCATGAGGCGGGTGGGAACGTCGTAGAGGATGGCAAACTCTCACACCTTCTTTAGCAGAATGGGGAGGCACCTCCTCCATGTTGCCTCGTACTTTTGTCCATGATCCAATGGATCTTCAACCTCCCCCTCTCCCTCCCCTTACGATCCATTGCTTCTGATGTTTGTTGTCGAGAACATGAGAAAGTAACTGTTGGGCCCATTCTATAGTAAACCATAATTTGGATGGTAATTTGGTGCAAATATTTGGATTTTGAATATCGGTGTATATATGCTCCTACATGCAGGGAACATATTTGGGTAATAAAGAATATCAAATATGCAGGGGAAATAATTGGGGGAATTAAGAATACTTCAGATATAGCAAATCCAAAGATATTTCATCACGTGTGCCTTTCATGCTACATTTTATCACGCGTGTCTTTCACGCTCAGAAAGCGAGATTGTCATCCTTTTTGTCTTCTACACGGAAAAACATTTTCCAATTTGCATGTATATATTCCGTTATGTGTATAGAATAAAAATCCATCATCGCGTGACATGTTTGTAGATTAATCTATTAGTAAAATGGAGGTGCCGATTTGGCTCAAAGGAGCAGATGCTCCTATTATGCAAAAAAAAGAAGTTAAAATGCTTAAGACATTTTAAATAAGTATGATTTTCGATGTACATTCTTGTGCCTTTTACGTGTTCTGAAACATTTTGTGAAGAATAGGCTATGTATTGTCCTAGACAAAAATATGTATTTTTGCATGTGCTGAAATATTTTGAAGAATAGACATTTTGTGGCACCCAAAAAATGTGTTTTACACAAGTCACAAAAATTTCTATTATTATTTATTCCTTTTATTAAAATTTATATAAGATATGAAATATGTAAAAGTATATCCAGATTTGTTTTCCATTTTTAATAATTCAAAAGATGGATTTTCACGATACAAGCATCTCCTCCTTCGAGCCAAAATGAAATTCCGATGATCGACAATGTCTAAATAGAAACGACCAACTAAGAGCATCCTAACAGATGATGCAAAACAAATATAACTAATTTCAGGTTGTAAAATGAAAAAAACGAAAGTCCAACACATGCCCCATCATTATTTGGTGATGCAAATTTTTACATCATGCCCAAATTTTTTTGCCTCCACTGCTACAAATATGCAACACCAAACAGATGCTGAAAAACAGTTTCCCTTACGTGTGCAATCTAACAGCCCACTTTGACCTCTAGGCCCATCCGGCGTGCGACCCTTCCTACCACCCCCACTATCAAAATCCTTGGCCAAATCAAGCTGATATTACTCCACCATTGTTCCCCGGTCGCCCTCCAGCCCCACCGCGTATTGCTATCAAGATAACACAATCACATGATCATGATGAAGCATCTGTATGCATGCGACATCACAATATGATCAATCATGATCAACCCACATGCATAACCCATTAGTAATAACCCAGTAGTTAGAACCAAGAGAGATATTGAGAGGCAATACATTAACTAAGTAGACAAGCTTTTCCTTCAATTGCAATATCCACAGTGGAGAAACTCTGTCGAGTTCAATCATAACAGACATTGCAGCTAGCGGAAAAAGATGAACAATAATACAATGCATCAGACACATATTAACAACATAACATGCTACTATCAGATAAACACTAGCAGTATCACAAGATAAAAGCACAACTTAACCTAAAAGAGTATGCTAAGCATGATCTTGTCAGATAAACAACAATTATACAAAGCAGTAAACAACCAAACAAATAAGTAAAGAAGTACTTAAACAAGTATTTAACAACTACCAGGTACAAAATATACAGAAACATATGTAGCAATTCAATTAAGTAAGAACATGACATTGTCAGTTAACACTAACAGTACTACACTAACTATTTAGTAAACTGAAACAACACGAGCAACTAAGATAACATCTACCAGTAGTCTAAATTACACTAGGAAGCAAATACATGATCATTCAGACTAATATGAACTAAATAATTAAGTGACACAAGGAGTTCCCTATAGGGGTATTTGGACCTGCGTAGGCCACACTGACGATAAGGCATCGTCAGAGGCGCACACGTGGGGCTAGAATTCGAGCTTATAGTTTTTAAGATGGGGTTGCATAGGACCTAATGACAAATATGCTCTCCTCACAATATCTCTTTGCTCTGGTGGATATTGCCAAATTTGAGGGCTCTCCAGGGCTCTCTACAAGAACCCGATACCTAGAAAAATAACAGGTGCATTTGAGTGTTCGTTGCCATGGCTATGTTGTTGTTTTTCCAGTTCAAGCAAGGGCAAATGATTAGTTATTGCTGCCGTATGATCTTATTCAACTTCACTGATTTCATCTATTTTTCTTTTCAAGACAAAATCAATTCTTCTATGATTGTGAGTGGCCTTCCCTGTGGCTGCAATTCGTACAACTGAAACCAAATTCTGGAAACGATTCAGTAAAATCCAAATATCCAATCCATGCTAATCAGTTGACAAATTGCTAAATAAGGATTTGGGGAAAGAGAGAAAGGTACCTGGATTTGGGAACACCGCAAGAGGAAGGGCTCAATTTCACTGCTCGATTTGTTCGCCAGTCTCTCCCTGCATCAACTGTTGGTGGTAGAACTCCATGTACGTGCAGACAGTACCACGTGTGGCAGTGCAGCGGCGAGCTGGTGACCCTTGATGCGGGCGGAGGCGCGTCGCTGTGCCAGCATGCCACCCTGATCCGCATGCGCCTCTTCCCCCACTCCCCCTAATTTCTAAACCTAGTTCTCCATGCCCATGGCCTCAATTCCCGTTTCTTCGTGTGTGTCCAAAACGTTCTCCAATAGTCATTACGAGCAGGGAATGAGTAGTCTGGAGAGCTCTAGTGAGTTTGGCATGTTGATGCCTAGTAGTTAATTTGTTTTTGTCAAAAACCTAGGCAGGCCGTGACCCGGTTCGACCTTCACGTGGCTCCGGCAGTGAGTGTGTGCATGAATGTATCATCCACTTTTTTCTCGTAATTGGGGTTAGTGGAGAATGTATGTGTGTGTTATACTACCACTTACATGTATATGGCGTAAAGACTACTTAAATTTCTCTAGTCGTGTTGATTTCCTGGTAAATTGTCGAATGTGAGTAAACGTTGATTAATTTGTAAGGAATTAAGTAATTAAGTTCCAGTTACAAGCATATGTGGTAAAACATACTCAATTTTCTCTAGTACTTCTGATTTTCTTGTGAATCACCGATGTGGGTGAAAGTCGATTAATTTGTAAGGAGATTAAGTAATTAAGCAATGTGAATTGTTGTTTCTTGTTTGCTTGGCTAGACTACTTTTAGTTCCAGACTTCTGTTTTTATAGTCTCGGCTTTTAATACGTTCTCAATTTTATTTATCCCTTAGAACAATGTTGAGTAGATGAGCAATTTTTCATTCCATTTAGTCCAAAAACAGGCATGCCAACAATCTATCTGGAATAAACAAACCAGTGGTACTAAGTAAACTATAGATATTTAACTTGAAAGGTAATGTCAACAAGCAGGATAGAGAGATGGGGCAAAGCTAAGCTCCGGAGTCTTTGTATGTGCTTCTTTATTAAGCTTTGCATGGATATGATCTCCGTCTGCCTCATTCACAAAGCACTTTGCATGGATATGATCTCCGTCTGCCTCATTCACAAAGCACTTTGCGCAAGCAAGACCATGTGGTGTACGACTAAGTAGGAGCCCACTCTTCTGAAGATTCTAGCGGATGGTACAATATCAACCCTTATTAAGAGGTCCAACTCTCTCTCCACTAACAATGTGAGACCATACTTAGGGGATATTTGGTTCCTAGTTGCACTTTGCCAAGCCAAAGTATGGTAAGTTTGGATGTCAAAAAAGTATGGTGAAAATTAGTCGCCACAAAGTGTGGCAGAACTTGATGAAATTTTCTCTCTATGAAAGATGTACCATATGTATATATAATAAAGTGTGGTAAAAACCAAACATATATCAAATTTCCAAACCGAGGCTTGGAAAATTGTGTTTGGGAAATAAATATGCCCTTAATCCCACCTCTTCATATGCATGAAGGATCCTTTGAGATTGTCCATGGATTATTTTGTTCATGGGTCTAAAGTCCCAATAATATAATGGACATGCACATACACGATGACTATGCATTATTTTGAAATATTGGTATTGTTCATGCAGAGCGAGAAAGGAACATACACCGAGGTACATGATCCAGCCGGAATCACTCGAAGGCTAGAAGAAACTAACCATAAAAAATCTAAGGCTCGACAACAGTAGTGTTTAATAAAGAAAAATAATCTACCCAAAAAATGTAAACGAGCGAAAGCCTCGAGGTTCTAGGGTTGTAGGTAGCATGGGTTCAACAACTTCTCAAAGAATATCCCAAACTACACGAAGCTGGCATGCATTTCCATGGTGGCAGGGAGGGCACAACCTTCGTTGATAATATCAAAGGTGTCCAACAACTTAGAGAGGCAGCTACCATGGTGCAACTCACCACCCAAAGCCATGGAAGTAGGACCCTGATTCTAAGGTGTAAGAAGAGTTTCCACCATAGGAGGACGTATCGGCGCCTGCACCACCATAGACATGTCTTCGAGTGCACAAGGAGGTGGAAGCATGTACCCAAAACAAAGCACTTGGGGCGCACCTTGATGGCCTGGAGGTTATTCTGCACTCTCCATGTGATGGATTTGAAGAAGTCAGTAAGCATGCCGTCAAAGCTTCCACGGTAGCCATCGATGAAATCAATGAGGATGAGCTTGATCTCCTCTCTGCAACTCTTTGGACTTTGGACAGTTCAACTCTCCCCTTACCATTCTTTTGGTTAAGGAAGTCCATGTTATCCATCTTGTTGTTGAACCTCTCCATGTCTAGCAGGTCTTTGTATTGGCGATGGACCTCCGAAGCCACCTCCGGAGACGACCAGACTACATGCCAGGCCTCGTCAAGGTGGTACACCATGAGGCAGGTGGGAACGTCATAGACGATTGCAAACTCCGACACCTTCTTCAGCAGAATGGGGAGGCACCTCCTCCAGGCTGCCTTGTACTTTTGCTCATGATCCAATGGATCATCGACCTCCCCCTCTCCCTCCCCTTTACGAGCCATTGCTTCTGATGTTTGCTGACGAGGCATGAGAGAGTAAGTGTTGGGCCCATTTTATAGTAAACGATTATTTGGATGGTAATTTGGTGCAAATATTTGGATTTTGAAAATGGGTGTATATAACTATATATGATCCAACATGCAGGGAACATCTTTGGGGAATAAAGAATATCAGATATGCAGGAAAAATCTTTGGGGGAATAAAGAATACTTCAGATGTAGCAAATCCAAAGATTTTTCATCACGTGTGTCTTTCACGCTTAGAAAGGGAGGTTGTCATCCTTTTTGTGTTCTACACAAAGAAACATTTTTCAACTTGCATGTATATATTTCCTGATGTGTATGAAGAATAAAAAATCCTTCAAGCCTGACATGTTTGTATATTAATCTATTAGTAAAATGGAGGTGCCGATTTAGCTCAAAGGAGCAGATGCTCCTATTATGCAAAACAAAATTTAAAAGGCTTAAGACATTTTAATAAATATGATTTTCGATGTACATTCTTGTGTCTTTTACGTGTTCTGAAACATTTTGTGAAGAATAGGCTATGTATTTTCGCAGACAAAATTATGTATTTTTTGCATGTGCTAATTTTTGTGTGAAGAATAGGCATTTTGTGGCACCCAAAAAATGTGTTTTACACAAGTCACAACAATGTCTTTTATTCTATATTATTTTTATTAAAATTTATATACGATATGGAATATGTAGATGTATATCCTTTTTTCATTTTTAATAATTCAAAAGATGGATTTTCACGATACAAGCATCTCCTCGTGCGACCCAAAGTGAAATTTCGATGATCAACAATGTCTAAATAGAAACAACCAACTAAGAGCACCCCAAAAGATGATGCAAAACAAATACTCCCTCCAATCCAAATTAATTGACTCGGATGTTTAAATTTGGATGTATCTAGACATGTTTTAGTGCTAGATACTTGAATATAAACAAATTTAAGTCAATTAATTTGGATCAGAGGGAGTATAACTAACTTCATGTTGCAAAAAGCGAAAAACGAAGGTCCAACACATGCCCCATCCTTATTTGGTGATGAACATTTTTACATCATGCCCCAAATTTTGGCCCCTGGTGCTGCAAATGTGCAACACCAAACGGATGTTGCAAAACAGTTTCCCTGACGCGTGCAGTCCAACTGTCCGCTTCAGCCTCCAGGCCCATCCCGCCTGCGACCCTCCCACTGCCACTAACAAAATCTTTGGAAAAATCAAGCTGATATTACCTTGCCGCCATTCCTCGGTCACCCTCCAGTCCCACCGCGTATTGCTAGGAAGTAGCACAAGAACATGACCGTGATGAAGCATCAGTGTGCACTTAATTATGAGACATCACAACATGATCAATCATGATCAACACGGTAATAACCCAGTAGTTAGAACCAAAAGAGAGACTGAGCAGATATCAGATATGTAGGGGAAATCTTTGGAGGAATAAAGATTACTTCAGATATAGAAAATCCAAAGATATTTCATCACGTGTGTCTTTCACACTAGATTTCATCACGTGTGTCTTTCACGCTCAGAAAGCGAGGTTGTCATTCTTTTTGTCTTCTACACGGAGAAACATTTTCCAACTTGCATGTATATATTTCGTGATGTGTAGGAGAATAAAAAATCTCTCACGCATGACATGTTTGTAGATTAATCTATTAGTAAAATGGAGGTGCCTATTTGAGACAAAGGAGAAGATGCTCCTATTATGCAAAAAAAAATGTTTAAGGCATTTTAAACAAATATGATTTTTGATGTACAGTCCTGTGTCTTTTACTTGTTCTGAAACATTTTGTGAAGAATAGGCTATGTATTGTCGCAGACAAAATATGTCTTTTTGCATTTGCTAAAATATTTTGTGAAGAATAGGAAATTTGTGGCATCCAACATAATGTGTTTTACACAAGTCACAAAAATGCCTTTTATTCTATATTCTTTTTGTTAAAATTTATATATGATATGGAATATGTAGACGTATATCCATTGTTTTTTCATTTTTTAGTAATTCAAAAGATGGATTTTCACAATACAAGTATCTCCTCCCGCGAGCCCCAAAGTGAAATTCCAATGGTCGACAATGTCTAAATAGAAACAACCAACTAAGAGCATCCTAGGAGATGATGCAAAACAAATATAACTAACTTCGGGTTACAAAAGGCAAAAAACGAAGGTCTAACACATGCCCCATCCTTATTTGGTGATGCAAGTTTTTACATCATGCCCCAAATTTTTGTCTCCACTGCTACAAATATGCAATACGAAACAGATGGTGCAAAACAGTTTTCCTAACGTGTGCATTCCAACCGCCCGCTTTGGCCTCCAGGCCCATCCCGCGTGTGACCCCCCACCACCACTGACAAAGTCCTTGGCCACATCAAGCTGAGATTACTCCGCCGCCGTTCCCGGTTTCCCTCCAGCCCCACCGCTATTGCTAGGAAGATAGCACCAGCGCATGATAATGATGAAGCATTTGTGTGCACTTAATTATGAGACATCACAACATGATCAATCATGATCAGCATCACATGCATAACCCATTAGTAATATCCCAGTAGTTAGAACCAAGAGAGAGATTGAGAGACAATACATTAATTAAGTAAATAAGCTTTTCCTTCAACTGCAATATCCATAATGGAGAAACTCTACCGATTTCATTCATAGCAGACATTGCAGCTAGAGGAAAAGGATGAACAATAATACAATTCATCAGACATAAATTAACAACATAGCATGCTACTGTCAGATAAACACTAACAATGTCCCAAAATAATAACACAACTTAACCTTACAGAGTATGCTAAGCATGATCTTGTCAGATTCACAAAAAATATACAAAGCAGTAAACAACCAAAAAAAAGTAAAGAAGTACTAAAACAAGTATTTAACAACTACTAAGTGTACAATATATAAAAACTGATGTAGCAATTCAATTAAGTAAGAACATGATATTGTCAGTTAACACTAACAATACTACACTAACTATTCAGTAAACTAAAACAACATGAACAACTAAGATAACATCTAGTAGTAGTCTAAATTACACTAGGAAGTAAATACATGATCATTCAGACCAATATGAACTAAATAATTAAGTGAAGAGGTCTAGAAATGACACATGAAGTTCCCGTAGGGGTATTTGGACCTGCGTCATGCCACAACGACGACAATGCAGCATCAGAAGCGCACACGTAGGGCTGGAATTCGTGCCGAGCCAAGCCAACTCAGCCTGACTTGCTAAAGCTCGTTCAACTAATGAGCTAGCTCCACTCGTCTCATTTACACAACGAGCTCATATTTGAAACTCGCCTCGACTCGGTAAACTCGTGAGTAACTCGTCTATCTCATTCTGAGTTGTGAACATGCACATATATTAGAAAAGCAAGTAATTTTGATGCTAATTCAGAATTAGAACAAAGATAGTACTTCCATAATTCCATAAAGGAAAGATAAATGAAAAATATGGTATCTCTGCACCATTATAGGTGTACTAAACATCAGCGGTTCGACATTCATTTATGAAAAAATTGAAATTCTGTATTTGAAAGAGTTTAACAAGCTAAACGAGTAGCCGCGAGTAGCTCGTTTAAACAAACAAGATCAAATCTAAAACACAGCTCGATAGACATCAAGTTCGAGTCGAGTCGAGCCAAGTCATAAGCTACTCGTTTAGCTCACGAGTTTCAAGTTATAATTCTAGCCCTACGCACATGAACACCTAGGGGACGTTGGGGAAGCGCCAGAGCACGGTGGCAACATCGTCAAACGAAACCCTAGTTAGGGTTAGGGTTGGGCACCGCCATAGGAGAGCGTGCAAGGCAAATCGAATTGGATAGGACTGTAGAGCATGGGGAAGCGAGTAGTTAGGCACGAGCATAACGGCAGCAACGACCATCATGTCGTAGCATCATTCACAGTACTTCAATTGCTCGACCTTAGCCGCGGGAAATAATAGATGGTGGCTATTTTGGCATTTGTTCATATGTGATGTTTACTTTGATTTTGTAGAGAGACAACAAACTCTCAAGGTTAGGCTAGCGTTTCACTCTTTATGAAACCACCTAGTCCACATTGATGTGCTTTGGTGTCAAGTTTGTAAATGAGTAAAATGTATGGGAGGTCCTAAAAGTTTGACCATACCTTATGCAGGTCCTAATTCTTTGAAACCGTGTAGCGCTAGTCCTAATTCTTATTAAGTTGTGCAGGACAGGTCCTAAAGTGGTATGACCAGCCTTTGACCGCTGCCACGTAGGAGGGTGTGACTCTGGAGGTAAATATCCCACCCGAAGAAGTTGGCTAAATTGCAGATAGCCCCTACTATATAAAACCGTCCCTTCTATGTCTTTCTTCTTCCCTATATCATATCTCTCTCATGTCTCCTCTTCCGCCATGGATTCAAGTTCAAGGTCGTCCGGTAAGTCGTCATTCACTTCACAGGTAGGGATGACACTGTCGCTGGTGTGTTGTGACGGTTGCACATGGAGGAGAGCAATTCGGCTCATTTTGTAGTCGAAGGGGAATCTGGCCGTGTGTTCTTCAAGTGTCCAAATCACAGGGTAAGAGATCTATCGTTCATGTGTTCTCTAATATTCATGTTTTTTTTACATTTTTTGCTTTGGTTTGTACAGAAGGGTGGTGACATGGGTATACCCTACAGGTACTCGAGTTTGGTATATACGGTCCAGATACGGCAGAAGCCCACGGCGTTGCCAATGCCCAATGCAGAATTCGAGTGACCCACAGACTCTTCGATTGCTTGCGAGACAAGAAGAAGTTTAAGATAGAAAGTTCAAAGGGCGAACCCTAATCTATAATTGACTCGACCTGCTACCCGAGACCTAGCATATCTATATAAAGGCTAGGATGGGGCGGCGAGGAGGACAATCACAACCCTAGTTTCCACAACTCTCGCCAGATTGCATCTGCGCACCCCTGTAATCTTCGATTCCTTCGTTAATTCCAAGAGCAGACAAGCAGGAGTAGAGACCTTTACGAGGTCTGAACCTGGGTAAACCTTGCGTCCCTGTGTGCTTGTTTGCTAGCCGATTGATGCCTCCAGCGCTTTCTCCTTCTCCAAAACCCAAGTTCATAACAATGGTCATTGACGAGTTGAACCCTCGTCAGGTGGGCAAGGTGCGCAAACTGTAGCCGGCTTTTGCGATTTCTACTTCTGAATTGAAGAATTTGTGGAGATGTTGTTGGAAAGGGGCATAGATATCCCTATTGTTACCACTCTACGAAACCACTCTATGAAAAGATTAATGCGAAATATGTGGTTTTCTATTTTTTTACTAAACCATATGGTTCATGTAATTACCTCTTTTTACTGGCCCATCGATTTTCGAGTTATGAGCTTTTGTTATTTGCAAGTACTACTTTTTTTTTTGGCTTGGGCTCTATGCCAATGCTACTCTTCGCCTATTTTGTAGATGCACGCATGTCTTTTGCTTGTGATAGCTGGTGAAACACAGGAGAAATTCATTTTAGGAAAGGAAATTCAACATTGAAAAAGAAAATAAAGCTATTTTTAGCAAATCTGTATTCTTATTGGAGTCGGCGCGTTCTAGTAGTACTACTCCTAAACGTCGAGGGTGTTTCCGGAAACAAAAGAGAAAGATAACCCGACGTGCAAACCCCAAACCCCAGTAGTTCTCCGGTTCTCCCCCTCTCCATCCGACCCAGATCCAAACCTAACCCCGGCGGCGGCTGCAGCGATGGCGGCGGCGACGGAAGTAGAGGCGGTGGACTTCGACTCCGACGACGACGACCTCATGGACGAGGACGGCGCCATCGAGCCCTCGCCGGCTCCCGCCCCACGTCTCCGATCCACCATCGCAGGCGGAGGCGGCGACGACGACGCCCCCCGTAAGACCAAGGGGCGCGGCTTCCGCGAGGACCCCAACTCCTCCTCCGCGCCCCGAGACTCGCGCTTAGCGGGCCTCGGCCGCTCAGGCTTCGACGCCCTCGCCTCCGATGGCGGCCCTGGCCCAGTACGCTGTACGTCTCTATCTACCTCTCTCTACGTCTCCCTCTATCTTTCTGCTGTTAAGAAGACTTCAATGGTAACCTAGTCAGGTAGGTGGTGAGATCTGAACGCTCGTGTAGGAGGTCTGCTAGCTCTGTATGTTTTCTTCCTCGATGTATTGTGGAGAGGATTTAGACGTAGGGATGGCAAAGATGCCGTCTTGATCGGTTTCTTCTGATGCACATGGGCTGCTGCGCACTGCTAGGAGATCTCTGTGTTCGTTTGTGTGATATATTGCCTTTTCCTGGGTTATGTAGATGTGCAGGTGGAAATTTTGGGCGCTTTGGCTGATGGTTTCCTTGGGTTTGGAAGTTCGCAGCTTACTGCTAAATTTCTAAGATGTGCAGGTGGAAATTTTGGGCGCTTTGCCTGATGGCTTCCTTGGGTTTGGAACTTCGCAGCTTACTGCTAAATTTCTAAGATTGTTTACCTGTGATTTTAGTGTAGATATCTGAACCATTCTTGGGCTCACCCTAGATGTTAGAAACTGAGACGAGATCAGTGATCACCGTGGAGCATAAATGTGCTTCTTTTTGGATCTTTGCCTATTCTTTTCCTGCTTTGCTTGATACTTAGGGTTACTTTTGATTGGAGTCGGTGGATTAGCTTGTCTGGTGGTATGATCATCACATTATCGTGATGATTATTTTTTGGCTGGAAAAAGGATTTTCAGTATTGTCTGCGTGACTGCTGAGATTGGTCTTCTGATTGAAACTGTGGGTATCTTAAATCTTATGATGTGAGTGGGTCATACCTTTGGTAGTGAAATAGTTAGATTGATAATGTTCGATTCTTGTTCAGCTCCTCTGATAAGTTCTGCTAGTGCCTTGATTTGCGTACATCTAGAAATTCTTTGGAGTTTTTTTTGTAACTTCGATGGAGTTTTATTTGTAAATGTTGCACATGGCATACTCCTTTATTGTTTTTCAAATCGTATTAAAACTTTGTTTCTACAAAACATTGAATTAATGAATGCTATTAGTAAAAAAATGCAACTGCACAACTGCACACATTTTCATTCGCTGTTTGTGTTTTTCGAAAAGTCCCATATTATGAAGATACATGATGTCACTAATCGAGTTTACGCATGTTTTTTCTTCTGTACAGCTATTGAAGGGTGGATTGTGCTAGTTACTGGAGTTCACGAAGAAGCTCAGGAGGAGGACCTTCACAATATTTTCGGTGGTTTTGGGCAGGTCAAGAACTTGCATTTGAACTTGGATCGCCGGACTGGATTTGTGAAGGTATGTATTCTACTCCATAGGGTTAATTTTGCTATCTAGTAACTATCTGTATGAAATTCCACAGAAATTCCTTAATCTGCATAGTTCATATGTGAAAAGGTTCATTTTTTGTTGAACCACTCAAATTTGCCATCCATGGAAAACAAAATAATGTGTTAATGTGAAGAGCAGGGTTTTGCATGTTTTCTTGTGCAGGGATATGCTCAAATTTGCCACACCTCATGTCTGTTTGGTTTTACTTCTCCTGTGCAGGGATATGCTCTGATTGAGTATGAGAACTTTGAGGAAGCCCAGGTTGCAATAAAAGAATCAGATGGGACTGAGCTTCTTTCACAAATAATAAGTGTTGACTGGGCATTTAGTAATGGCCCTGTCAAACGCAGGAATACTCAGAAGAGGTATGCTCTATATTTTTTTCATATTTAGTTCCTTCTTCTGTTATGTCAGAAGGAATTTGCAGGCATGAGAGCTAAAGAGTTTATTGGTTATCTTATTCTTGAGAACCTTGATCAGTATATAGTGATAGATACTGTTACTTAGGTATTCTAACTAATTAGTAGCCATAGTGAACCATATATCACCCATATATTAGGCTTTAATTGGAAAACACTACAGAAGGAGTCGGCTATAGATTTTGGCGCAGAGACTGCTTCTGTGAAATAACATGTAACGCGTACTTGAGGCTGGTAAGAGCAAATCATTATAAGATAAATCAGTATGATCAAAGAATGAGGAACTTTAGCTTCTGGTTGATTAATATGGATATTGGATACCAAGGGAATGTGTACTTGCTTACCCAACTGAAAACCACTCCACAGCAGATTTTTGGTTAGTTACCTGACAATGTCGTCCCTTCTGGACTTTGGGTTGCTTAATACAATCTGAAGAGTCCTTGCCGGTTTTGAATCCTCAAATTACACTCCAGAACCGTTTTTGCCTAGTTGTGTGATGAAGTTACGTACCTTCTGGGCTCTGGTTCCCCAACACAAGGAAATTTGTCCTTGATTGTTTTTAGGTCCTCAAGCTATACTTTTGTGTTTTCCTCTCAGTCCAGTATCCTTCTCCACTTTCAGTAGTACCCTTTCTTATAAGACTGAGGTTCTCTGAATGAAGATATTTCTCCCGAGGGTAAATCATTGGGTATTTTATTTTTGGCTACGTAAATTATTCTGTGTATTCTCAATATTCTGAATGAAGATGTAGTATTTTTCCTGAGTTTAATCATTGGGTATTTTGTTTTTGGCTACATAAATGATTCTATGTACTCTCAATAATAAGTTAGCTTATACATATGATTTGTTTCTGCCTTTTTTTTCTAGTTTTATTGTTAAGTCTGGAGTGTGGGTCACTGAACAGCAATCATAGTTACAATATATTCTGTACAATCCTAACAATCTGAATACAATACTTACTTGAGTATGTACTTTGTTGATTTCAGATCACCGAGGCCTAATCGCTCGAGGAGCCCGCCAAGGAGAAGATACTGAGTGTTTCCGCACCATGAGTTGCGGTGCTTAGAAGCAACAAAGTGTGAGAATTGTGGGGATCCAGTTGTTTAGGTGTCCTCTTATCTTAGCTTGATGATTGCCTTTGTCTTTCCATCGCAGTTTCTGGTTCATGACTGTAGTAGTTGTTTGGCATCTTTAACTCCCTCCTTTGGTGGATGGAGCTGTGTTTTACTGTTAAATCTTGGCTTGCCATTTTCAGACGATTGTAACCACTGTTGGATCTATTATGTGTTGCATTGGAATGTTTTGTTTCCCAATATGCCATGATTGTATTGTGAAGTTATCAAACGATTGAATGAATTTTGTCTTGCACAGTTTTGCCTTGCTGAACAACGGTTTTAGTGTCTTGTTCCACTTGTCAGCATCTTCGTTGATTTATTCTTCATCTTTTTGCCAGGAACGCAATCAGTATTACTCCCTCTATCCCATAATATGTTGCGTATAATTTTGCGTGCAAGTCAAACTTTGCAAAGTTTGATCAAGCATATACAAAATAATAAGAATATGTATGATATGAAATGTATATAATATGAAAATATATTTTAAGACAATTCTAATAATATTAATTTGGTATTGTATATGTTCATATCTGGATCAAACTATTTGGTCAAACATTGTAAAGTTTGACTTTGATAAAATCTTATATACAACATAAATTGGGACCGAGGGAGTACTATTCTTGTTACTCAAGGGTTTGAACTGATGTAAAAATTAGACATACCAAAAATGGGGTTTTACATCACCTGAGTAGTTTCTGATTTTCAGATGAGGGCAACCGCAATAGGAATAGGTGATGTAAAATAGGTCAACTATTTCAATGTCACCCTCCACAATTTTAACTATGAATGATCATCACAAACATGTCAATAACAAATGACATTGAAACTATCATCAAGATCATCATGCACACATATAAAAATAAACTTCAAATCCACATTGCATAACATAAAATAGTTGACCATTGACATAGTTCAACACAAACACAAACAAAATGCATAGTTCAAAGCATAGAATATATCATGGACACAAATAGTTCTCATGCATCCTTGCCATCATTGACATCTCCATTTTGCTCCACATTGTCGTTGGCAACATGGCCATCTCCCAAGCCGACAACCATGCTACCCCATAGCTCCACCCAAGTCGTGTGCCATGCCACCTCCTGTAGCACTTCCAATGCTGGCTCCCATGCCTCCTTCCGTAGCACCCATGAACCCTCTGCTGAAACCTCCCATGTGCCCTCCCATAGCATCATTCATGGCGCCATGTAGCCACCCATGCGATCTCCCATATAGCCACTCATGACAGCTCCATGCCTCCCATGGCACCCATAAACCCTCTGCCATAGGTTGCCATCATTTGCTTTCTCGCCAACACTTTCGCGACAAAGCTCCACGTACGCCTTTTTGCTTCTCGTCCATGCCACTTGTGTCCATGAACATGAACATTTGCTCTTGGTTCATTGATCGGGCATTTCCTTTCAAAGCCACCTTCCTCTCCTTCGTGGCCGCTGCCCTCCTCTCCTTGGTCGTGGCCTTGCGTTGCTCGGCTTCTTTGAGATCGTCTAGTTCTTTCATCTTCTAAGCCTTTCTCTCCTCATTAATCTCATTGCGATGATTCATCGTGGCCTCCAATCACACTTTGATGTCATCATTTCCGGTCTTGTTGTCCTTCTCATTGGCATGCTTTCTTCCTTTGGCCTCCTGGTTTTATCGGCCGAGTTGGGAGTGGTGCTTCTTTTCCCTTCATCACTTGATGTTTCATCATCATCATCATCTTTATCACAATCTACAATGGTCGCATCTCCCACCGAGCTCTTGGGGTTCTTCTTTGGAACCTCATGTATCTCACGGTTCTTCCACTTCTCATCATTTTTCAAGATAAACCCAACAATGATGCATTGTGAATGGTTTTCCCAACTTCATCGGCTTTCCTTTCTTCCCCTTTGCCCTCAAAAAAATTTGAGCAATGTTCTTCTACATATGACAATAGATAAAGTTCATTAGCCACATACAAGACAGTGTAAAATATGATCTAATGGAGAAATAGGACGCAAACACTCACCCGGTCACCGTCATTGGTGCCACTTGGGTTCAAGTGACCCACTTGTGCCAAGCATGCGCTCCAATTTTGATAATCGGTGGAGATTGTGCCCCATCGACGACGAATTAGAAGTCACAGTTTGCACATTACCATCTTGTTCCGTGCATCGAAGAACTCCCTCGTCCTTCTACAATAAGTGTCTTTTGGTTGCTTTGTGCCCACGGTCGGATCTAGCCCCACCTTCTTCCACGCCAACACAATCAACTTGTCTTCCGAAGTGGTGTAGTTTGATGTTCATTCCTTTGGACCCTCATCCACGAAACCCTCATCAAGATTTTCATCATCATAATTTGTCTCATATTCTTATGATGGGATTTCATACTCTTGAGATGCAACATTCATATGTTGCAAAAACGACTCATCATCAACACTACATAGATAAACACCACATATCAAACACATTCGATTGCATAACTAAAAAATAACATTATTTCCTCATCGTGGTGACAACCTGGCCAGGAACGGAGGGTTTGGAAGTGGCGCGAAATTGGCAGGAGGGACGGCGCAAGTCACCTCAGAGCTGTCCATGGCTTTACAATGGCCAGCGGCAATCGAATGCACGTAGGGGTGGGACAGGAGCAGAAAGGTTCAGCCTAGCAGTTCGCCTATCGCGCGTTGTCGTTTAGGTTTTACATCAATCTGGCCAAAATATACATCACCGTCATCACTTGGAGAGGCAGTTTTTGGCCAACATGATGTAAAAGTTAGTTTTTACATCACCGAGACTATTACTATAGATCACTTGTTAGAGATACTCCTACCGTAGCACTGCTAAGTTGGGCAATGCGTATGTGAGAATCTTGTCGTATGCACATAAGTTAAGCAATGAGTGAGAGGTGGACGAGGCCCGAGGTTCATCGAGACCATTTGCAATGGTAAGTGGCTATGTTTTTTTTCTTCAAAAGTTCAATTTGTTGCCACCAAAAGATCGAGAAGCACAATGATCAGAAAGAAGACAACTGAAACATCGCAACACATGCACTGAACCATAGATCAACAAGTTCATGCATTGGATGATCATCACACAAGATATATATGATCCACTGATTTCATGCATTGGAAGATCATCTAACAGACCCTCATTGAAAAAAAAGTATCAACAAGAGCGACATCCTGTAGTTCTTGCACGAACTTCTTAACAAAATTCCAGGCATCGACATGGTATTTCCTCACTTTGCCCTGTCTTCCTCCGCTTCTATTCAGGTTGAATAAATCCGGGAGGTTTTGGTCTTCATCATGGTGTTCCTGGTGTAACATCTGGTGAAGTCCAGAACTACATGATGCATCACAAGTCAGAGCAACAACCAGCCAGACAACAAGAGCCCAGGAACTCGGAAGCGCTCATCCACTATTGTTCTGCTTCAGTAATTTGCAAGGTTGCAACTTCTTCCGAACAATGGCCAACTAATGGATCATGCCCCAGACAATCTCATCAGAAATGCCGCGACAACAATCTCCGGAAGCCACCAATGTGGCAGGGTTTGCAAAAGACACTAATTTGAACATTTCCACGACGTCATCTAGAGCCATGCATATCAACCGGTAACAGCCACAATCCCATGGGGAGGGGGATGGGGGGATCATGAAGTGCACATTGTTACCAGCTTATTTCTTCTGTACTGATGCACTCTTCAAAATCTTTCGGGCTCGCAAGGGGTACCGACGGGCTCCAGTTCCATTCGAGGACCTGTTTGGTTCTGCCATGGTATGTTTGATAGTGTCAGGAGGCTGCGGCTGAGAAAGCTCTGAAGGAGTTAACTTTCGCTTACTGGAACTGTGGGTACCTAGTTGACTAGGGTCCGATGATTTGTCTGTCGAGGTCGGCCTCATTTTTTCCATGGGCGTCATAACGGTGTCCGTCCGATTAGTTATTTTCGATACACCATTTGCATCCGATGAATGTGTTTTGATTGGAGATCCCAGAGCTTCCTCGTCATCTGTGTTGCTCTCTTCTATATCTGCAAATTAGGGAATAGCAAAGATGTCCTTTATTTCTTCACATATGGTACATGAAAAGCTACAAGGAGAAGTAATACACTTCACTGAATAGGATTAACTAAATATCCCAGTTGTGCTCAAGCAGCAAAGAAATAGGAACTACAATTCCAGGTCTTCAGGTTATTTGGCTAATAACATGGTTGATTACTAATTCATCGAGTGAAACATTTGGCGATCTCGTATTAGAAAGAAAGACTTGCTACTAGATATTCACATATTGCCTTTAACTTTCAAGTTCCATCATAAAGATTAAATGCGAAAGAGACACAATGACTCTTTTAAATTGTTGCGACTCAACTTGCCTGAAAAGTTGTCCACGTGTTTTGTTCAATTTTCTCATCATACATTTGTTGTCTTGAAGAAAATTTTAATGTTTAGCGTGGATTATTTCTCCTTCTTTTCCAAATTTTGCACTTGGCTCTCTAGAATTATGTGAAGTTTTGAAAACCACCAAGCCAAGATGAAATTTCATCTGACCACAGTTTCCTAATGTGCATGGCAACCATACAATATCCACAAAAGATCAGCAGTACCAGAATTAGGATGTATCAGATGAGCAGCATACCAGCATCTCCCTCTTGCCTGACATCATAAATAAATACAAAAATAAGATGTCTACAAAAATAAAAAATAAATCCATTCAATTCAATAAACTAACCCCAAAATCATCAATAATCTCCTCAACTCCCTACTACACACGTTAATTAACCTGATGCCTATAGAAGCTTGAACCTTGCCATCTGAAACTTACCTGTGAACGAGGTACCGTCCAACCTTTAATGATCGACCAATCAAGTGCAGGCCTCAGATCCTTAAGCTTAGCCAGATATTTCCCGCCTTCACCCATGGGAGGTTTCAACAGGCTTACCTGTACACAAATGCCGAGCAGGAAAATGTCAATTATTGTCTCCAGTAGAGTTGGTTATGACCTTGGACAGAAAAGTAACAATCAGCACGAAAACACAGTGGTTAAATGATATGATAAGACAACTTTGGTCACTTCATATTTTAATCATTGTCCATAGCTTGGATGCTCATCGGATGCCATCTTATCAGTGTGTGTTATCTACATCATCAAGAAAGTTGATTGTGCATCACCAGCCTGTAATACTACTGGACCGCCAGATACCAATCAAACTTACTTAATGGAAGTATCCACAGGATAGTTCGACAAAACATAACGTTCCAAGATAACAGTGAACAACGAAGTAGCAGCTAATTTTGACTTACACAGCAACTTATTAATTTTTTACCTTAACCTCATCTTTAGTGACCACCCTAATAATTTGCGCAGTCCAGTAACAATCTTCGTACAACCATTCTACCCAATCACCTACTTTCCAGGTATCACAAACACTTGCTACCAGCTCGCTCTTTGAGAAGTGCTCAGGAACTTGAACCCCCCTATACCACTGAGGAAAGGGAGGACGCAACATGATTTGACAACTCAGACTTGATTTATCATTCTGGCATTCTGGGTTGAGTCCCTTTCCAAATACTCCAATCCATTCCTTGGCTGCAAAGGAAGGGCATGCAAAGTAACAATATGAGGTATACAGCAAACACAATTCTTATTCTTGGTACGATTCTAGTGTTCCAGGATTTCTGGCATGTTCTCAAAAGTATAAGGGTAAAATTAATATGACAAGAGATATTTGACAAACATGGTTATGGACACCAGCTGTACTGCCCAGGCTTCCACACAAGTCAGAACATTTAGGAAAGAAAGCACATGCTTGTAGGGTACTGAATAAATGTTGGCAGGTTGCTTGATTAATTGTCGGGTAAATTCGGATGCAAGTTATTGCCAAATTTTCCATGGTTTTAGAAGTTATGTAGATTAGAGTATAAGCTTTGCAACTTTCCTCTTCAAACCCAAACTCATTAACAATGATAAGTACAACTTACTGCATTTTTTGGGAAATATAAATAGAGAAGAACACACGGTTTCAAGCACTGCATAATCCATCCCATTAAATGTATTTTTTTTTGGCTAGACAGCATACATTATCCAGTTAAAGCTGAATGCAGTATTATAGGATGGCGGAACACGTGGGCATATTTCAGGATTGACAAAAAATTTAACTAAGGAAGACTACCATATGTACTTGTTCAAATTTAACTAAGGAAGACTACCATATGCAGTATTATAGGATGGCGGAACACGTGGGCATATTTCAGGATTGACAAAAAATTTAACTAAGGAAGACTACCATATGTACTTGTTCAAGCTCCGGGTATTCCCACTTACATATGGAAAACGTTTCTAAATAGCAGGCCCACTTTCAAAATTGAGTGCATGACATAAAATATGCCAGCTGCCTCCAGGAGCTCAGTGGTGTATACAAAAGATAATGCCAAAGTTTGAATAGAAACCATGTCTACAAAAATGGAAAAGAACGTGCACAATATCCTTAAGCCAAGAGTTTGAGAATGAAATGTCAAAATTAATATAGTGCATGCGGTTCATTCACAATCTCTCTTCAAACGACAAATGGTATCATTATGCAAAAGAAAAAAATGTCTAAGAAGAAATATAGCTAGCGTAAAGATATGCTTACCTTCTTTTGTATAATCAATATACTCTAAGTAATATTCAAGGTGTCCTGATTCTGTGACACGCATTTCCTCTATCTGAAATAGAAATAATGCAACATGTGTTAGTAAAGCACACTACCTTACACTTTGGAATGAGTAAAAAGAGAAGTGATATGTTCGTAACAAGTATGGACCCTGTTTTCCTCTTACAGACTTGCTTCTCCCTCCCACAACGGTGTAAGTTATGTAACTCGCTTTTCCCTTACTTTTCCCTCCCAACAACGGTGATGGTGCCTTCTAAGTTCTGAATCAAGGTCGGGTCTATATAAACACGGCTTGGGCTCAGTTGTAATCTTACTCTCTTCTAACCCACTTGTACGGAAATTTCTATTCAGTGCATCAAGTAATCCGAAGGGCAGACCATGATATCCTAAGCCCTATCTTCACCCTCCCAATCCAATGTCGTTTGGACCTACTTGTTGTGAATTTCAGTACAATGATCTGAGCACGAAAGTATACTAGAAGCTACCATCAAAGAAACAATTTCTCTTTCAAATATTTAGATCAAATACATAAAACCATGTTTGCTTCAAGACTGGTGACGCAAAAAAAAAAGATGACAAAGTTGTTTGCTTCCTAAATTATTCAAAACATACACATGCTAAAATAAATTAGCTGACCCACCTTGGAGCGAAACCATGCACCTTTGTAACCTGGAACAAAGGACCTCGCCTCTGCGTGATCTCCAATTTTAAAAGGAAGAATCAGATCCATTGTCCAGCCAATCTAAAGACATTACCAACACAAAAAAACACGATTTTGTCAGCACAATGTTGGATGTGTAGCCCACCATACGCACACGTAATAATGAGTAATATAATAAAAGCTAATAAGAAAATATCATGCCTAAATTACATCGAGAGTGAAAACATCCTAGCAAATGCACACTTAAGTTTGGAATGTTTGAAGCAAAGTTGCCAAATACCATGGATAACTATAGTAAAACAAAGAGCATCGAAAGTAGTGAGAAAACCCAATGGGATAAGAAGAAACTAATGTTATAATGGAACATTAACAGAACAAGCACGCCTCCAGAAGATCGCATGCCCTTTTCCTGGTTAGTAGGTCTATTTATTAAAATATATCTACTTTATGTACTTACTTATATTACCAAGTCGTTTACGGATAATAATCCTTATATTGTTTATATTAACAGTTACTACCATGATGGTAGTGATTGTGTACTAACCAGATTGTATTCTAATAGGTATCACCATGTCTTTTACGAATGAATTGTGACATGTTATAAAATATGATGGTAACTGTGTTTACCACGTGGTACTAAAATAATCAGAAAAGAGTTTGCTCTATCAAGTGGGATCAGGTTTGAAGCACTTAGCAATGTAAACCCAATGGAAATAGATTGTGGATTGGGCAAAGGGTTTGAGCTAAAAACTAGTCTTCATCCAAAAATCATCTTTAAATACTATACCGTTTTGTTGCACACTTGGTATTTTTCTATGTTTCCGTGCAGACATCTTAGCATGGTTGCTTTTTGCATGCAATGAACATGCTTTGCATGCAGAGTATTACCATAACAATGGATACTAGAGTGTCATGCCTACAGACCTAATTTCAGAGGCTCGTTCATAATATTTCCCAATCTTACTACAGTATGAAGTCCTTTTCACGTAATATTGCCTGATCTTACTTAAGTATCAAGTCCAGAATGTCGGGCGCAAGTGCAGGTCCTCCTCACGCAAGGCATCATCGGCATTAATGAGACTATATCTCATCTGAGGTTATGATGGCGTAAGTCGCACCTATCCCGCTCAACATCCTCAGCGCCATTGCCGCCATCGTCAAACGCGAGTTGCCCGAGAACCCCGAGGCGCCACCATGCACGGTGCTGCCAACCAGCTGCCTCGTTGAGGTTTAGCTTCGCCGATGTGCGACTTAGACGACATCGTCTCTACGTCAGACAACCTAAATTTGTAATTTGGACCGTGCGCGGACATAACGCACGGGCACGGGGCATGGCTATCCGCTCTCTCCTGTCCACTACGGGGGCCATGATCGTGTGCTTGCAGGAAACTAAGATACATTTGATCTCGTCGTCAATTGTGCTTGAGACACTAGGGCCCAAGTTTGATGAATTCGTCTTCTTACTGGCGGATGAAACTCGAGGAGGCATATCGATCACATGGCAGAGCCGTTTGGTGACCATCACGAGCCATATGCTCACTACCAATGCCTTGACTGCCTTTGTCTCCACGGCCAACAGCCCACCTTGGTGGCTCTCGGTAGTTTATGGCCCCCAACGCGACAATGACAAGATCGAGTTTCTCCAAGAGATCAGGAACATCAGGGCTATCTGCCCCGGCCCTTGGATGATCTTTGGAGATTTCAACTTGGTTTACCAGGAGGTGGACAAGAACAACAGTCTCCTTGACAGGCGCATGATGGGTCGATTTCGACGACGTTGCATCAACGACCTTGCCCTGAAGGAGGTGTACCCAATGGGCGATGCTATACTTGGACTAACGGACAATCTCCCACGACGTTGGTTCATCTTGATCACGTGCTTTCAGACTGGGAAGGGATTGTCGGCGACTGTCATCTTCTCTGCTTGGTGTCTGTCGTCTCCAACCACATTCCGCTACTACTTACCCTACGCCACCCACCCACCGCCGCTTCCACTTCGACGATTATTGGTTACGACTTCAAGGATTCCAAGAAACCGTCACGAAGGCATGGCAATCGGTGATCGACATCGACCCGTTTCGGCAAATGACACCACACATGCAAGTCACAGGTCGACGACTGACAAGTTGGAGCGCCAAATCAGTAGGGAATGTCAAGCAGCAGCTAGCCCTATTGCGGGAACTCATTCTCATATTCGACAAGGCTCAGGAAGATCAGCAGCTCACCTTTCATGAAAGATGGCTACACAGAAGCCTGAAAGTCACATACCTGGGGTATGCGTCGCTTGAGCGTACCATCATTCGCCAGCATGTGCACATTGGTTGCCTAGACTGGCGACACAAATACGACTTTCTTTCATCGACAATGTGCATATCGCCGGCAGAAGAACCGTATCCACAACAACTCCACAAACGATTGCGTCCTCTCGGAACCTGCTGATATGGTGAAGCGGCTTTCACATACTTTGACGGGATCATTGGTACGGAGATCGTGTGAGATTGCTCGCTAAACCTTCAACATCTGATTGACCCCACGGATGGTCTGCTGGAGCTCGATGCGCCCTTCATGGAAAATGAGATTTGGGATGCAGTCAAGCGCTTGCCATCTCGCAAATCACCAGGGCCGAATGGCTTCACTGCCGAATTCTTGCATGCTTGTTGGGGCACTGTGAAGCACGATTTCCTCGCCATCTTCCAAAAACTCGTTGATCTCCGAGGCAAGGAATTCCACAGGCTCAATCAGGCGGTTCTCTCCCTACTGCCGAAGCAACCTGATGCACATGCCCTAGGAGATTTCCGCCCCATCAGCCTTGTGCACTTGGTTGGGAAGGTTGTGGCTAAGGTGGTGTCACTCCGCTTGGAGCCCAGATTGGACAACCTCGTGACCAAGAACCAAAACGCCTTCATCGGCAGCCGGAGCTTGGACGACAATTTCGTGCTAGTCTGCCAGTCACTGCGCATTCTGCATCAGCTACGGGCGCCCAGGGTGCTGCTAAAGCTCGATCTAGCCAAGGCCTCCGACACCATATCCTGGTCCTTCCTATTTGAGGTACTACGGGGATACGGCTTCCAACAACAAATTCTTGGATCTTTCGGCCATCTTGCTTTCCTCCGCGAGTACACAGGTGGTGATCAACGGGGAACCTAGACCACCCATATGGAACCGTCGAGGGCTGCGCCAGGGCGAACCATTATCGCCACAACTTATTGTGCTTGTTGTGGATACACTGGGTCGCCTGGTCAGGCACGCTGTCATCCTAGGCCTCCTACAATAACTCCATCCTCGTCGGTCCATCCAGCCTATCTCACTCCACGCCAACTACGTCCATCTAGTCTAAGATTTGTCCTAAAAGCCAATCAAGGATGTTGTCCTTGATGGGCAGCAAAACCACCATGCAATGCAGCCACAAGGACTCAAGGACCATGTGCTGCAACCCCACAAAGACCACAGTACAAAGACTTATCCATCATTCTCCCCCTAAGTCTTGTGCGTCGTCTTGTGGGAAAGTTGAACCATCCCGATCCTGGAGCAGAGTTCAAGGAACTTGATCCTCCCAAAAGGCTTGGTGAGCAAGTCCACAAGCTGATCCTTGGTGTTGATGTAGCTCGACTTGATGCTCCCTTCACCCAAGCAGCCTCGAATGATGTGCTTGCTCCATTCGTGGAAAACGGGGTTCTTTGCCAGGGCCAGAGCGGACTTGCTATCCACCCTGAGCTCCACCGCTCTAGTGTCTCGACCAAGGAGATCACCAAGCAGTCGAGCGAGCCAGAGCGCCTGAGTGGAAGCGGTGGAGGCTGCTATGTACTTGGCCTCACAGCTAGACATGGCCACCACTTGCTGCTTGACCGACTACCAACTCACAAGGCACTTGCTGAGGAAGAAGAGGATCCTGCTCGTGCTCTTGATAGTATCGATGTCGCCGGCGTGGTCGCTGTCGCTGTACCTGACGAAGTGTGCCGCCACAGGACACCTAGGGTAGTAGAGGCCATGATCGAGAGTCCCCGCAATGTAGCAAACAATCCTCTTCACAGCCTGCTGGTGCTCCATCGTCGGTCGCTGCATGAACTGCCTAACGTAGCCGACGGAGAATGCCAAGACTGGCCGTGTGTGGGCAAGGTAGCGAAGGCTCCCCACAAGACGTAGGTACCGCGTAGCGTCCACCTCCTCTATCGTGTTGTCGCAAATGAGCTTTAGCCTTTCCTCCATCGGAGTGAGGGCTGGGTTGCAGTCGGTGAGCCCAGCTAGCTCAACGATGCGCTTGGTGTAGGCGGTCTGTCAAAGCGTGATCCCAGAGTCATCCTGGTGCACCTTGATTCCCATGTAGAAGGAGAGGGGCCCCAGGTCACTCATCTGGAAGGTGGCCTTCATCTCTTCTTTCAAGGCCGCCACCTCCGCATCCTTGGTGCCGGTGATCACCAAGTCGTCGACAAAGAAGCCCACCAAAAGGGCATTTCGTCCACTACCCCGCCGGTAGATGGCCGCCTCATGCGGGCTTTGCTCGAAGCCCATCCCCTTCAGCGTGGAATCCAACTTGGCATTCCACGCCCTTGGTGTGTGTCGTAAGCCATAAAGGGCTTTATGCAAGCGGAGCACCTTGCACTCCTTGCCTTGAAATCCCGGCGGCTGGTGCACGTAGACCTCCTCCTTCAAGTAGCCATTCAGGAAGGCTGACTTGACATCCATGTGATGAACACGCTAGCCCTCCTAGGCGGCTAGCGCAAGGAGGAGTCGCACGGACTCCATCCGTGCCACGAGAGCGAAGGCGTCGTCGAAGGCGACCCCCTCCTGCTGCACGAAACCTCGTGCCACCAAGCGAGCCTTGTGCTTGACGACGGCGCCGACTTCATCCCTCTTCAGCTTGATCGTGCGGTGACCACGAGGGAGGATAGCAAGCTCCTAGGTGCGGTTCTGCTCAACCGCATCCATCTCCAACTGCATCGCAGCGCACCATGTCGTGTCTCTCTCGGCCTCTGCAAAAGACCGAGGCTCGCCTTCATCAGAAGCAAGGTGCAACTGCGCCTCCAGGTCGTGTGACACCAGTCCCGGCATTGGCTGGTCACCAAGAAGGTTCTCCATCGTACGATACCACAGCGGCTCGCCGTCGTAATACGCGTCGATGCGCTCCTCTTCGTGAGAGAGCGGGGAAGCGAACTCCACCAGGTTGTGCTCGACGTGAGCTGGTGCTGGAGTAGACATGCCCGAAGGAGTGGCTATCCCTGCTGGAGTACGTGGCGACGCCGGCTGTGGCTATCGTCGCAACTGAAGTCGTGATCGGAGAGCATGGTGCTGCCGGTGTAGCAGACGCCGGGGTCGATGAAGACTCGGGGGCTGAGGTAGGCATGCTCGGCGAAGAAGAGCTACCTACTCCCCCAGCTCCCTCGAAATGGACGTGCTCAACAATGAAGTCGTCATACATCGGAGTCGAGTCGTTGTCCACCGCCTTGTCCCACACCCATCCTCGCCTTTCATTGAACACAAAATCTCACGCCGTGCGCACACGCTGTGTCTTCGGGTCAAGGATGCGGTAGGCCTTCGAGCCCTCCGCATAGTCGATGAACACTCCCAGAGTGCTCCTGTCATCGAGCTTGCCGATGTGGCCAAGCTCCTTGGCGAACGCGAGGCAGCCGAAGACCAACAAGTGGGAGACCGCCGGCTTGCGCCCATGCCAAGCCTCGTACGGCGTCCTGCCGTCAAGCACCTTGGTAGGCGAGCGGTTGAGGATGTAGACGGCCGTCACCACCGCCTCTCCCCAGAAGACAGTCGGCATCCTTCTCTGCTTGAGGAGGGCTCGGGCCATCCCCACAACCGTCTGGTTGCACCGCTCGACGACGCCGTTCTGTTGCGGGCTGTACGACACGGAGTAGTGGCGCAGAATGCGCTCATCAGCACAGTACGACACAAATTCAGCCGCCATGAATTCGCCGCCGTTGGCGGTGCGCAGTACGCGCAGCTTGCGACCACACTCCACCAGTGCACACCTGATGGCGTCCGCAGCCTCTCCCTCGCTGCCGAGGACCATCACCCACATGTAGCTGGAGAGGTCGTCGACGAGCAGCAGGAAGTAGCGTCGTCCTCCCGGTGTGGCCGCTGTCGCTGGGCCAAACAAGTCCTCATGCACGAGCTTGAACCTCTCCTTGGCTTGGAAGCTCGCCCTCTGGGGAAAGGGGAGTCGCCTCTGCTTCGTCAACACACAGACATCACAGAACTGCTCCACATGGTCAAGGCACGGCAAGCCTCGCACCATCTCCGTGGCACTGAGCCACTTCAGGGCATCGAAGTGAAGGTGCCCAAAGCGCTTGTGCCACTGCCAAGCCCGTGAAGTAAATCATCGCCCCTACGATCCAACCAATTGGGAGAGAATCAATAGACTCCTTTCTCATCCAGCTGCACATTAAGGACGTAGAGTCGATTTGCACCTCTGGTTACCTTGGCAAGAAGGCGACGATGGCGATCCCGAATGCGTAGGATCCCATGCTTGATCAGCACGCGCGAGCCGTTCTCATCCAGCTGTCACAAGCTGATGATAGAGTTCCTCGGCGCGGGGATGTAGTAGACACCGATGAGCAGCCGGTGCTCTCCAGTCTTGGAGGTGAAGATGACAAAGCCGACACCCTTAATCTCCATGGTGGAGGCATCCCCAAACTTGACAGAGCCTCGTACGTCGGAGTCGAGCTCGGCGAAGAACTCCTGTCGGCCGGTCATGTGATGGGTGGCACCGTGTCAAGGCACCACCCGTCAGTCTTGTCATTGCGGAGCCGTCGCCAAGGAGGGCGTGTGCTTTTGGCTCGTCAAGGTGGAGGAGAGCCGCTGGAGTTAGCTCGATGCTTGTATGTGCCATGAATAGAGCCGGCTCCTCCTCCACCGCCCGCGCGACATGGGCCAGGCCGTGTCATGGCTGTAGATAGTCCTTGGCCCAATGGCCAAGCTAGCCGCAATTGCGGCAGCTGCCGTCTCGTGCCGGCTTGTGCTTGCCGGCGGCGCTACCCTAGGCGTCTTTTCGCGCCTTGCCACGCTTGCGGCCGTCTGTCGTGGAAGGGGGTCCCCCTTCTTCCTGTCACCTTGGCAGGCATCCCACTGCTCCCGAGTGAGAAGTAGCTCCCCGCCAGTGGTGATGGGCCCCGAGTGAGGTTGTGGCTCGTCGGTGTCGACGACCTTGAGGCGACCTATCGCCTCCTCGATCGACATTGTGGAGAGGTCCACTAGAGACTCGATTGAGCGAGCCATCTTCTTGTACTTCTCAAGGACGCAGCGAAAGAGCTTCTCAACAGCTCTCTCCTTGCCGTAGGTGTCGTCGCCGAACTGCACCATCTTCTGCAGCAGAGTGTTGAGACGGAGAGCAAAGTCATCAACGTCCTCGCCTGGCTTGAAGGCCAGGTTCTCCCACTCCTTGCGAAGTGCCTGCAATGTGGACTTGAGGGCGCGGTCGCTGTCGATGCATGCTGCAGAGATGGCATCCCAAGCCTCCTTGGCAGTCCGCTGTTGGAAAGCGAGAACTGCATCTCGGGCGAGACTGCAGCGATCCCATCGATCCTCATGGTGGTCGACGTCGTTGTTCTAGACCGCCTCCCACATGTGCCACACTTGGAGCCTAATCTTCATGACCACGGCCCACTCGACGTACTTGGTTCTGGTGAGGGTAGGCCACCCTGCACCAGGACCAACGTCCTTGACCACCATGCACCTACACTGGGTCTTCGTCGTCCCAGTCGCCGCCACCGTGCGCGCCTCCTCTGGGAGCGTCGTCACCATGTGCACCTCCTCCGGGAGTGCCACCATCGTGCGCAAGGGCGTGCTCGGCTGCCAACTGCGCCGCCCGCTCTCGCGATGCGTTCCTTGCCAGCATCTCGTGGTCTACATCGACACCGCCGTCGGCAGAAACAGAGCTATTGGCGCTGCCGCGCAATGCCTTGACCTCCACCGCCGCCTCCCGTGCTGCATCCGCCGCTGCTGCTGCTTCCACCTCCGTTCTGGCTGTTGCCACCTCCGCCGAAGCAGTTGTTGTCGCCACTCGCTCGTGCTCCTCTGCCGCGGCGAGCTCGGCCTCCTGCCGTTGCCGCATGCTCGAGGTGACCGAGTGCTAAGAGTGACTTGCAGACATGGCTCACCGTTGGGGGCTGCTGCGTGGAGAGAGGGCTTCTACCGACGAGCTACTGCACGTCTGCGCAGAGGGAGAGGAGTGAGCAGGGGCAGCCGAAGCTGCTGCAACTGCCGAGGAAGGAGATAAGTAGGAGAGGCTCAGGCTACAGAATAACTTGGCTCTGATACCACTTGTTAGTTGCTGAAATCTTACTCTCATCGAGGGAGAGGATGACACTAGGAGTTAGCGCAATTTTCTGGTTTATTTCTCCCACAATGCCATGCCAACCTAAGGGGTTGGAATACATATTTATAGGCTACTAGCTAGCCAAGCATATGCTAAGATGTAGTCTAAGATGCTGTCCTAAAAGCCAGTCAAGGATGTTGTCCTTGATGAGCAACAAAACGACCATGTAGTGCAACCACAAGAACTCAAGGACCATGTGCTGCAGCCCCACAAAGACCAAAGTATAGAGACTTATCCATCATTTACTACTCCATCCATTTAAAAAATATGACAAATTTGTCTATAATCAAACATATCTAAACACATTTTAGTATATACCCCCTCCGTTTAGAAGTATAAGATCTTTTAGATTTGTGAATAGACTGTATCAGGTACTCCCTCCGTCCCAAAATATAAGGCAATTGGTCAAAAGTCAAACCTTACTAACTTTTACCAAATATTTAGAAAAAAATATCTACATCTACAATATTGAATGGACATATTAAGAAAATATACTTTATGGTGACTCTATTGATATTAATTTAGTATTATAAATTTTTATATTTTTGTGTATAATCATTGTCAAACTTAAAAAAATATTGACTTTTGACTAATTCTTAGACGCCTTATATTTTGGAACGGAGAGAGTATCTTTTATTGTATAGGTTCGTAGAGGTCCAGAGTTAAACTATACATTAAAAGACAGTCAAGATATATTCATTTCACAAATTAAAATGTCTTATATTTCTAAACCGAGGGAGTAGATATAACACATTTTAGTATACACATACGAATCTATGACATATTTTTCTAGAAGGAGAGAGTATAAAATTGTTCTATGGTTAAGACAATGGTACTATTTGTCTTTCAACGCAAAGAAACATAAGATAATTCAGCATATTAATTAATTTTAGACATAAAAAATTCAAGAAATTTTAATTTTATAACACCCTAAAAATGGCTTGATACGAAAAGATTGTAGCAGGTATTAAAAATCAGAAAATAGAAAGACACAATTACTTGTATCAACAAATCAAAAGTTATTAAACTTTTCAAATAACTAAGACCTGCCTTTTATATTGCAAGAAACTTTGTTTCTCCCGTACCAAAAGATTTACAAATAGAAAGGAAAGAAAAAGCACAGAAAAATGTCCAATAGACATAGAGAACACACTTTGGTTTTGCAAAACTCAAGAATCGGAGAGGCTGGAGAGGAGGGCGCACCTGCAGTCCGCAGATCTAGAAAGCCGCCACACGCTCCTGGATCGGGATACGGCCGCCAGCGTCTTCCCCAGTATTTTTGTAGGTGGCGGCAGGCTTGGGCTTCTGGATCGGTATATACGGCCGCCAGCTTCGTCCCCTATTCGGCGGCAGGGCTGAAGCTCCGCCCTGTGTAGCCGCCGCTAGGGCGAACCTAATCAGAGTGCAGCCATCAGGTCGACAAATTAGTTGGTAGCGATTAGGTTTTGTAATGGCGTGTGCATGTGAACTCTTCAGGCCTTCTTCGGACATGTCTCGTGGCATTTTGGGGGCCCAATAGGTTTGAGGGCAGGCTGCAGACCTTGTGGCATCAAGGCCCATCAGGAGAGAGGTTAAGCTATCTCTAACGGCATTACCTAAATGGTCTTGCGACGTTGGAAATGGTTCGATCGGATCTGAAACGATAGCCATGATTTTTTCGGTGGTAGATCCATCCAGATTGATGCGTTCAACGTGACTCATCAGCACACCAAATTCAGACAACGGTTGTGTTGATCCGGACAGCACGTGGACCACGTGAGTGTCCTCCAGTCCACAATTAAGCCTCGTATGCAAGTGAAACATCAATACTAATATTAGCTTCCTTAGATTTGACACCGTCCATTACAAAAAGGCCTAGTTAAACAAAAATAAAAATAAAGGCATTGGCCAATCCTACTCTACTCATCGCCGTATTTGTATCCGTCGTTGTCGGAGGGTTCGACCCCGTCAATCGCCGCCTAGATGACCGGGGGCGCCACGATCTGCCACCGCGACCACTGCCCTCTCGTGCTCCACCTCGCGGAGGGCCAACGCTTTCTCCATCTCGGCCGTCCAGTGGTCTCTCACCCCATGCTCGGTCCGCTCCTACTCTGCCGACGTCGTTCTCGACAACTTCTTCACTGCCGCATGACGCTCGCGTTTGATGCAGTCTCTCTCTGCAGCCCTACACGGCGACCTCTCTAGCGTGGCAGCCACGGCCTGGGCCTCGGCCTCGTGGCCGTCCACCTCCTCGTTGTCCCCGCCCTCCTCCACCTTTGTCTCATCCCCGTCGACGAGCACCCAAGCGGCTGCCACCTTGGCGGCATCCACCACGCGTTCCTCCTCCGCCACGGTATCGGTAGCGTGCTCGCGCTCATGCTCTGTCGTTTCCACCGCCTTGCGTGCCACGTCGGCATGGCGAAGCTCGCGCACAGCGACCCTAGTGGCCTTCCTGGCCACCGACTCTAGCTTCATCATGGCCACCTCATGGCGGATCTCGCGCGTGATCCTAAGGTGGCCTCCTTCGCTACCACCTCCTTGGCCGCGGCATTGTGCATCTCGTCCACCGCAACCTCGGCGGCCTCGCGCACCGCCACCTCGACCACCTCCTCCAGCGCCTGCTAGGCCACCTCGCCTTGGTGCTCGAAATGATCCATCTCCTCCTCGGTGAAATACCGAGCCAGCTCGTTGGCCTGCAACTCCACTTTTAGTAGAACTAGGGGTGTTACAATTCTATCCCCCTTAACTAAATCTCATCCCGAGATTCCTAGGTAGGAAGATAGAAGAAACAAGGTTACACTAGACTTCGACAATCTCTTCGGGGAGGTTGATCCATGCCACCATTATTGAATGAATGAAGCGCTTCATTTCTTCGAGGTAGCTGCACACACTAAAGATGAGAGGGAAGGACACAGAACCACGAACAGGGTATCTCATGGTCAACTCATGGATAGATATTTCATAGCATATTCAGAGCCAACAAGCATGAAACACATCAAGGTAACGGAGGAACCAAAAGGAGATGGTTTTCAAGTTGTTAGACAGCTGGTCTTCATAAGAATTGAGACCATGGAACTTTAAAAGAGTTTAAGCTTCTTAAAAAGAAACCGTACGACGGAAAGAACACAGCCATAGACTTCGACAGATAACCAAGATATTGAACCATTTTTGATACAGAAGGATCACTCTTTGGTTCAATAGATGTCAAGACAGAAAATTGTGTTGGTGGAGAGGACTCATAGGAGTCACAGGGAACATGTAACAAGAGGAATTTTTGATTACCAAAATCATAGTTGCTGTTCAAACATGTTAAAGGAACCAAAGAAAACTATTTATTCATCCAGGATTATCAAAATCCTTGCCAAAGACAGTGATATCACTTTACACCACCAGGATGGATACATAAGAAGATTCCTAATGACACGTGGAAAAAGAAACTTCATTCTCAGACTTCAGGTACTTGGCACAACAAGACTCTTGCCAATATAAAAGGGTTTGGAGGATCGATTGCAGGGGCGGACTCAGGCCCCGGGCTAGATGGGCTGAAGCCCGGGTCGCGTCCATGTGAGCAAGGGAGCAGATACATCATAATTTGTCTAAAATACCAATTCCTGTGTTGCTCAGCCCCTTCTGGCCCATCAAATATTCCCTGCTGTAGCCCATCAACGAACAGAGGAGGTGATCGGTCGAGCCAACCAAGCGTCGTGCGCCTCTTCCTGATCGATCGAGAATCGATCACGCCACGCCGCCGCACTTTTTTCTCCCCAACCCCAACCGAACGCCCTAGCCACGGTTCTGATGATCGCCTGATGAACTGATCTGCTCCCGCGGGCCGCCGCACAAGCAATCTAGCAGCACGGCGTGTGGGCGTGGGCGTGGACGTGGCTGCCTTCAGGCCTTCGGTCTTCTTCACTCTTCAGGGACTGTCCTTCTTCTCCTCCCATAGGCAGCGAAGGCAGGGGACTGCAGGACTGGGGGACTGAACGAAGGCACATCGAATTTCCCAGGAATTTTTTGGCACTCCGCACTCGGTAGGTATTTTTCCTTAATTTTGATCTGAGCAATCTTCTTCTTGTCATCAGGATGCAACTTTTCTAGAAATCGGTACTACTGAATTTTGATCTCAACTATACGTAGTTGTCATCTGTTTACCTACAAAACAAAAATATCACATGTCTAATTATTGTTAGATGCTAACTAGTTTTTTTTTCAAATCATATAATTTATGAGGTTTCAGATGGACAAATTCGTCATTCGGGGACAAGATGCGTCTAGCAGTAGTACAGGTATACTACCTCAAGGTGAAGGTGGGAACGGCGAGCATAAAAGAGCGCAGATTGAGCTTGATATGGATGACATAGTTGCTGATCCAGGGCTTCGGAAGCCTATTGAAGATTTTGATCCGAACATTAGAGATGAAGCTAGGAGAGCATATTTGACTATGGGTCCATGTCAACCAACAGGGCATAATTTTCCACAGAAACTCCAATCAGGTCAAATGAGGTCATTTATCGAAACTTGGTACAAGAGATTTGATTGGTTAGAATATAGTGTGGAGAAAGATGCAGCCTTTTGCTTTTATTGTTATCTCTTTAAGCCGCCAAGGATAGGAAACTATGGTAATGATACATTCACTAAAAAAGGTTTTGTTAATTGGAGAAATGGCTTAGAAACATTCACCGCTCATGTTGGGAAAGTTGACAGTATTCATAACAAGGCTACGAAACATGCACTTGCTTTTAAAAACCAAAGACAAAGTGTGGCTCATGTATGGTCTGAGAAAGGCACAGAGAAAGAGAAGTTATATCAAGCTCGCATGATTATCATTTTAGGTGTTGTAAGATTTCTCCTTTTGCAAGCTCTTGCTTTTCATGGACATGATGAGTCCTCGAGCTCGAGAAATAAGGGGAACTTTCTAGAGATGGTGGGATGGTATAAACACAAGGATCCCCAAGCTGCAAGTGTGCTTGGTGAAAATGCACCTGGCAATTGTCGAATGACCGCCCCCAAAATACAGAAAGACTTGGTGAAGGCTTGTGCACATGAGACAAGGAAGGTTATTTTGTCTGAGTTGAGAGGGCATCTTTTTGCAGTACTTGTTGATGAATCTCGTGATAAATCAATAAAAGAGCAAATGGTCGTGATTTTAAGGTTTGTAAATTTTTTATTAATAAATTTCTTATGTTAGTGAGTGTTATTTGTTAACTAATAAAAATATGTGTCTTGCAGGTATGTCAATGGACAAGGCCATGTAATTGAGAGATTTCTTGCAGTGAAACATGTTTCTGACACTTCATCAGCTTCACTTAAAAAAGCATTGGATGCTATGTTTATAAAGCATGGCTTATCTATTTCTAGATTGCGAGGGCAAGGATATGATGGAGCATCCAACATGAGAGGTCAGTTTCATGGTTTGCAAAGGCGCATAATGGATGAAAACCCATATGCTTTCTACATCCACTATTTTGCTCATCAGTTGCAGTTAGTGGTTGTTTCTGTTGCCAAGTGTTGCTCATCTGTTGAGGATTTCTTTAACTATACCACTTCGATTGTCACTACTGTTAGTGCTTCTTGTAAGAGGAGTGATCAACTTCTTCAAGATCACCATGACAAGCTTGTAGCCCAATTGGAAACTGGTGAAATTTTTCCAGGAAGAGGAAAAAACCAAGAAACTAGTCTTGCAAGACCCGGCGATACAAGGTGGGGTACACATCATAAGACCTTAGTCCGTCTTCAACTAATGTGGACCTCTGTATTGGAGGTCTTAGAGAACATTTGTGATGATGGAGAGAGTGAACAAAGAACTAAAGCATCAGGTTTGATAGAAAGAATGGAGAACTTTGAATTTATACTTGTATTGCATCTTATGATTAGAGTTCTTGGTAAGACTCAAGAATTGTCACAGTGTTTGCAAAGGAAAAACCAGAATATTGTTCATGCTATAGGGCTGATTGGGGCGGTATTGAAGAATATGAATGAAATGAGGGAGAATGGTTGGATTGAGCTTTTTGATGAGGAAAAAGCCTTTTGTGCGAAAAGGAACATAATTGTGCCAAATATGGAAGATACAATACCAATCAGGGGTCGTTCTAGAGGCCGTGGAGCAAAATTAGTAAGCTACTATCATCATTTTCATCATAATATTTTCATTGTTGTGATTGATCAAATTCTAGTTGAGTTGAACAATCGGTTTGCTGAAAGATCAACACAGTTGTTGAGATGTATTGCTTGCCTTGATCCAAAGAACTCGTTTGCTAACTTTGATCAAGACAAACTACTTGAGCTTGCTAAGATATATGCTTTAGACTTCTCTGAATATGATTGTGTAGTTCTGAAAACGCAACTTGAAACATTCATTATTGATGTGAGAAGTGATGAAGACTTCACTAGTTGCAATGATCTTGGAAATCTTGCGGTGAAGATGGTTCAAAGTGATAGGCACACATGCTACCCATTGGTATATCGTCTGATTGAACTTGCTTTGATTTTGCCCGTGGCAACGGCAACGGTTGAAAGAGCTTTCTCTGCTATGAATATCATAAAAAATGAGTTGAGGAATAAAATGAATGATGAATGGATGAATGATAGCATGGTGTGCTATATAGAGAGGGAAATGTTTGCTACCGTTGAAGATGGTATCATTTTGAAGACATTTCAAGGTTACAAGAACCGCAAATGTCAATTACCCAAAACAATTGTTAGATCTTAGTGGTACGTACAATTTTTTAGTACTTTATTATTCGTATCATCTCTCATATCCATTGGTAATATATATATACTACTCTTCATGCAGGTGTCGACAATGCTTTTCAAATCTCAACTATCACATGTTCATGATCAGGGACTATTAATGATGATATGGTGTGATGTACTAATGCATCAGACCTTCCCTTAGTAATTGGTATTTACCTAGCGACAATACATTTTCTCATGTTATTTTTTTATTTTAAGAGTTAGTTGGAGACCATCAATCTTTGTATAATTTATTATGTACTATGTTATCACGTACTATTTTATTATCTAGCAAAAAATTAGACATGTCATAAGTCAGCCCCCTCCTTTGTTCATTCCTGGGTCCGCCACTGATCGATTGTAACACCCTAGCATTAGGATCCAACGAAGGGTAGAAATAGTAATCTAAGTTTGTGCATGCATGCATTTGTAAAAAAGCAGGGTAAAATTTTTCGCCAAACAAAAACCTAAAGGGACCAGAGTTCTTTTCACTAACTAGAGGTAGGAATAGCTCTTGTTAGTGATTGCTATGAATTTTGACATGACCTTTAGGAATTGTTAAGTCTTTGGGGAGGTTATTTTGAATTCAAAATTGAAATTTAAATCAATTTGAAAATATTTGAAATTTAGAAGTTAGTAATATTGAATTGTTTTCCAAAATACCTTATTAACATTGTTTGGTTAAATTATAGATATAGTAAACAACAATAAGGATTTAAGACAAGGAAAATTAAATAAGAAATGAATTCTTATTTCCTGATTCTAGAATACTATTACAAATAGTGATAAATACACCAAAAGTAGAAGATTACAGAGAATAGAAATAGAACTTTATTAACTTATCATAATATCTTTACAAGATTCTTTACAAAAAGAATAAAAAGAAGGTTACAATTAAAACCTATACTACCTATCTACTCCTATACTAAATCTTGTATGTCCAAATCTTGTTCCTGCAAATAAGATAAAACAACTAAAAAAGAAAATAAGGGTTAGTTAGTTAATTCTACTCTCAGTGGTGAACAGTGAAATGCATTGTTCATGTTACATCACAGAGTAATAAAAGAGGGGAAAGTTTCACCAGGGCAGTAACTAGTAAAAGGTAACATGTGAAGATACTTCCACTTGAACTGGTCCACACCACCAGACCACACAGCCATACAGCTTAGTCACCAAAATGCATGAAGTGTGCTGTCAAGATAGTAGCAGTAGTACAAGCACTCAAACAGAGCACCAGTCAAAGCACTGTACATGAACTCATTTCTCCTTCTCAAGCACACACAGAGCTCATTGAGCTTGCCAAAACCTTAACAAAACCACCAACCAATCTACCAAATTAACCACCAGTTCACCACAAGATGGTAACATAAGGAGGGGGTGGAGCAGGTGGATAGCAAGGCCAAGTACAATATCACAGGAGCAGCACCAGGAGGTGCAGAGCCAGATCAAGCCAGCAAGCACAAGATAACAAGATCAAGCCAGCAAGCAACACCACAACCTCACCAGCCATCAAGTCGTGTGGTGAGTACACATAAAACCATCACATGATCAAATTATCATAGATTAATAGAGCATGTGTTGTTTTATATGATCTTCTCAGAGAAACACCCAAGTGAGGTGTATATCCATCCTAGAAGAAAGACAAAAAAGCCAATGATAAATCTGTGAGAGAAATATCTAGGCATAACCAAGATCTCAAATTACCAAGATCTCAACCTTTGCATCATTGATCTTGGAGAGAAATATCCAGTTTCATAACTAGATACACAGGCATCCTAGAATAAACATTTCTAGGCACATCCTATGGATGGTAGCACCTCAGAAGTAATTGCAGTTTCAGGATCCAGCTTAAACAGTAGGGATCTATCATATTAAACCTACTAATAACCACCCAAGTAAATTCCACAAGCACTGTAGGACTGATAACTAGAGGTATCCATCATAGATCATCAAAGAAGTAAAGCAGCAGGTGAAAATAGCTACTTTTCTGTAGCTTTGCCTCAGACCAACATCACAGGCTAATTTACCCAATAGAATGTTCTGTAACTCTCAGGCACAATAGAGCATAAATAGAAAATAGTCTAGTATCTAGATGAACCTGTGTACCACTCAAATGAGGGTGTCACAAGGGCCTATCCTAACCAAGCAGTTTCTACCAACGAATCCATAATACAATGCTTGCAAAAGATCACCTAATCATTTTCCTAACATAACAATTAGGAATCATATTTGACATATTTGTATCCTATCATTTGTAAATATCAGAGAGTAATTGGATTAAATATCCAACTCCAATTCTTTCATACCAAAGCATATCAACAAGAAACAGAGAGATAATCTCAACCCAGATCATAGCCATATTATAGGACAGTAAGTAAAGTTCAGTTAACAGACTACTGACAGAAATAACTGTCAACACTGAGAACCACAGTATAGCAGTGAATCATACACAGCTAGATTCAGTAAGAAACCACCTTAGATACACATGGCATCAAGGGATGAACCCTAGCACAGAGGGATGAACCCTAGTGCAGCCGTGGACAGATATAATTAGGGTTCATACATGGCCAACACTCAGAGAGTAGCAAGGTAAGCCAGAGTATCAGAGAGGGAGAGGCAAGGAACTCACAGTGGTCCTTGCTGAAGTTAGAAGAGGAAGCAGAAGCACCGACGAGCGCACACGGTGGCACGGGGAGAACCTGAGGGCGCTGCAACCCGCGCCAAGCCATGGCACGGTGGCCACAGCCACACGGGCAACAGCGGAGGCATCACAGGACCGCTAGAAGCCCAACACAACACCACTAGGACGGCGAGACTCCACATCACCAGCAACCCCCAAACCCTAGGGTTAGGGGTGGAGTCAGCCTGGACGGGAGAAGGGCTTGCAAACGAATCGAACAGGACCAGATGGCGGAGCGGCGTCAGCTACCTCGCCATACACCATGGCAGCGGCTGGAGTAGCCTAGGGCGGCCGGAATCGAGCGGCGACAGCGTTGGCATCGTCCGCGGCTCTGTGGGGACGAGCCAATAGGTGAACGCGAGAGAGAAAGGGGAGAGATTGAGTGGCACTAGGCCGCTTGAGGCAGGGGGTTTGACCAGCCCAGATGGGCCGGGTCAGGGCCAGGCCAGCCCAATGGGCTAGGTCTAGTTTAAAAAGAAAACGTCTAATTAAATTATCAAATGACCGAAATACCCCTATGACTTAAATAGTTCCAAGAAATAAAATAAAAATCCTAAAAATATAAATAAAATATAAATGGACTCATAAAAATGTCCTCTATCTAAGAAAAATAACAAATGGAATTTTAGGTAATTAAATTTAATATTATTATTATTAAGGTATATATTCCTTTCGAATTTTATAAAAATAGACCTAACACATAAAATTGAATAAAATTCATTTTTACAATTATAAGAGGGAATGCTATTATAGAAAAATACTAGTTTGCATTTTTGAAAGGTAAATTAAGTGTGATAAAAATAAAGTCTTATTTCCTTAAAGGAATTTTAGTGAAATATTTTAAAGAGTTAAAAATTAAATAAATTCAATTTTAAACTCTTAAAATAATACTAATCATTATAAAAATACTAAATATAATATTTATGAAGATTTTAAAGACTTTAAGTAATACTTTTCTTTTAATTAAAGAAAATAGCAAACTTTTACTAAAAGGGTAAAGCACCCAAATAAGCAAAGAATAAACCATTGCATGACATTACTATGCATTGCATGTTGCTCCTTTAAATATTGTCCTTACCCGACAATAATGGTTCTCTGTAGAAACCGAAGCTCAAGGTCAGCTGGAAGCATCCGACTTCACTACCTTGCAGTCACAAGGCAAGTTCATAACTTGCTCATGTCCTTTGAAAAGTCTTTATGAAAATATTTGAAAATTGTGTGTTATCACCTATGTTCTAAAGGAGATAGAAAATAAGTATTTTCTCAAACAAATGAAATGCTATTATCATCCTAAGTGATGATAAATACTTAGAATTGCAGGGGAATCTAAGATTCTAATTGCAAAACATCTAGGACTTAATAACCCATGACATCGGTGATTCTAGCGCCGTATATTACGCGTTAACCATAAGATTTGGAATGGGACAGAGAAGTCAGCTGTATCTTCTTCCTCTCGCATGCATTCGGATGGCCAGGTCGTGGCTGTTATCCTCGTAGCATGCATTTATTGGTAATTTGTAGAGGATATGCAGCATATGGGTGGGAGCCCTCAACGTCCCACGATAGTTCTGGCATCTGACAGTCTGTACTAACCATTTCCGTAATTCAATATGCGGGCATGGCATACACCAAGGGGACATGCGGGGTCACGAAGGGGGCAGTGATTGGCTTGGATCATCTAATGGGCCCCACATCATGGAATTGTGGACAGGAAAGTACGCCCGGTTGTGCAACAATGAGTTGGTCTCTTATGGGTAAAGCAACGCACCTCTGGAGAGTGTAAGAATTGTGACATGTTACTCCCTGTTCCGGAAAGGAGCTACGAACGCAGCAGGAAAGGAACTCCATGAAGTTCTACTCAACCTGTGAAGGCTGATGGGCATAGTTTTGATAATTAAAATCAATGTTTGAAGAAATGTTTACCAAAACTGCATAGTACCAAGGACGTATCGTCCGAGGTGGTAGATAGAGCATCAAACTTCCCACCTTGCATATAGTGAACTTGCTGGGTAACCCTGTTACTCACCCTTTCCTTTGAACCCCTTACTAGACTTTGAGGGCCAGAAGGATGACCAGGTGTATGCTACGGAGGTACAGAACGATGTCTACTATGAAGAACCGGACCTATCCGGTGGAATCGAAGGAGTGGACTACGGGATACAATATGGAGCTGAAGACAACGAGTTAGAGTAGTTGTCAGGTTGTACTCTAGTTACCTAGGTTGAGCCGAGCAGCCCAAACTCTATAGAATAAGCTGTTGAGCTCACATGTTTATTTACCGTTGTGTTTTTCGTTCTTCCGCTAAACTTATGAAATAAGTTATTTGGTTTGTAAGTTTGAATCTTTTGAAGTCTCGAACTTCTGGTATTGTAATAATAATGAAGTGTGTATGTTTGTAATTTGGACCCGCAATGTTTCTATTGTACCACTCTAAGGGATGTGATATTTACGAAACGGTGTTCTGTGGGTGTCATGTCAACGACTATAGTGTACTACATATGCAGTGGTATGCTCGGTCACCGCATCGACCGAGAGATATTTAGTAGTACTACTTTAAATGTTCTCCTTGATGTCCGAGACACGAGACATCAAGTAAAGATTGGACTTCGGATACAAAGGAAACCATAAGCACAACTCCTATAATAAATCATAGAAGATGCCTCATGAAGAACGATTGTTATTGTTGATTCAAGAGGAATTGACAAGAGGTCTTTCGGATATTTGGGTCAACCATTACATCAATATTGCCGAATTTTCAAAGAGACCTATGTCAAAAACCTTGAAGAACACCAACCATCGTTGCTGCTTGAGACTCATCTCTGGTTAGGTCGAAGAGATACTTTAGACTAAGCATATCTGAATAGAAAGTTCGCAACATTTACCTTAGAGGTAAAGTTACTAGATTCTCAAGGCATGGACTACATTTTCAAGCTCCAAATGAATGAGCTAGGTTACAAAACCCATATATTATCAAGTTATCAAAATATAATTGCTCCTACATAAATTTATTGCAACGAAACACAACTAAATCCATATTGGGAAACATTTAGGAAGATATTAAAGTTTGTAAGACTTCTTATTTTCCATGGAAAATCAGTCAATGACTTTGAGTGCGTAAAGAATCTTCTCTAGATGTGGAGGTATCAATCTACCATATCAAGAATACTTCACACATGCTTGACTCACTTGAAACGATTCCCGAGGGAACAAAGATAACTCTTCTCGAATCCACGACGACAAGTTCCAACTATTGTACGTGAACCTGAGAAGGTTACTTCTAACATCCAGAACACATAACTCAAAGAAGGTTCTCAAAAGTTTCCAACATTAATGTCAACTGTTCCACATGAATCCAATCTAGCATGGAGAAAATAAGGATGTCATCGATGGGCTCAATAACAAACTTATCTAGATACTCCAAGAAGACGGACTCATGTATTGTATGAACTAAGCATGAATATTGGTCAGACCAAAGAACATGAAGGTGTACCCAGGTGAACCATCATGAATAGATACAGCATCAGGATAGTCCTTGATGAGTGCATATTTGCATCATGTTTTACATTATTATTATGCATTATAGATGTAGGATCTTGGTATTTTATGGCGCTCGTGTGCATATTTTATGTCTATTATCACCAGGATCAGGATAGATGATGGATCCAATGGATACAATTATTAAGCAGTTGTACCATGGAGAAAATGAGTCAAAAACAACGTAAATCGCTTATTTGGGAAATATTAATAATACCAGATGACATGGGTATACCCTACAGGTACTCGAGTTTGGCATATATGGTCCAGATATGGCAGAAGCCCACGGCATTGCCAAGGCCTAATGAAGAATTTGGGTGACCCACGGACTCTCCGATTGCTTGCGAGGCAAGAAGAAGCTTAAGATATAAAGTTCAAAAGACGAACCCTAATCTATAACAGACTTGACTTGCTACCGGAGACCTAGCCTATCTATATAAAGGCTAGGAGGGGGCAGCGAGGAGGACGATCAAAACCCTAGTTTTCACAACCATAGCCAGATTGCATCTGCACACCCCTGTAACTTTCGACTCCCTCGATAATTCCAAGAGCAGACAAGCAGGAGTAGGGACCTCTACGAGGCCTGAACCTGGGTAAACCTTGTGTCACTGTGTGCTTGTTTGCTAGCCGATTGATGCCTCCAGTGCTCCCTCCTTCTCCAAAACCCAAGCCCGTAACAATGGGCATTGACGAGTTGAACCCTCGTAAATTGGCGCCGTCTGTGGGAATTGGGAGTGCTGATGTCACGGATTTTTCGGCCCTGTCAACCGCGATCTACAACTCTGCAACAGCAGAGATTCGCCAGCTCTTCGACGCTTTCGACTTCACCGTCCACACGCCGGCCACTTGCCCGTCTTTCGAATCCATGGGCGATGGGATCAGCCTGGCGATCGGAAGCTTCCGCTTTCAGGTCGGTCAACTGGGCACGCTTCGCATGCCTAACCAGCCGACGGCACCCGTGATTGCTCCAGCATCGTGGTTCCTGCCACCAATCGGCACCCTCAACAAGCTCAACTCCCCGGCAAAAGCTGGGAGCACGGACAACGGTAGCAGTCGCGGATCCGATCTAGGTGGCCTGGCCACAAAAGATGGAGCCTATGGCTCCGAATCTGAAAGTTGTGGTAACAGCAGCTTCCCCAATCACTTCATGTGCACCGTCATCAACTCGGGCGACACCGCCATTAATCGCAAAAACACCGGCACTAGCACTGAACCGACCAACAGCGGTATACCAGTCGCAAACGGTGGCCCCACTAATGGCGCGCCCACCAATAACGGGACAGGAGGATAATCGCACCTCCTGACGAATGAGAACACTGGCGAGCGTATGCTGATCAAGCTCAACGACAATGAGTGGGCCCGATGTCGAGAAGCTCTACGGGGAAATCCTCTACCCCCCAACACTCCACAGGACATGCTGATGGGCTACCATTGGCTGCTAAAGGAGGAATTCAAACGCCAGCAGCAGGTAATCGTGCAACTCGAGGCGCACAGAAAGGCAGCGGGTGAGTCGAGCCTTCGGCGGGCTCAGCTCTCCTCCCACGGAGGATCCTCCTCCAAAGGCAATGAGTACCTGGCCAACAAGAGACGATCTCGACTGGTCCACCTCACCGACCAAGAGCACGTAGAAGCCGCGAAAGTCCTCGACTTCAGCTCTATGACAGTGGATACACGGGGCAACGTGCTCCCGAAGACACCGCAAGCTGCGGTGACAACGGCCACCATGTACCTCCTCAACAACCATCCACCGGCTAGAGATCCGTGAGCTGCCATGCACCAATCTACAATCACGGGCCTGGGGCTAATCGAGGCCGCCCTCGACAAAGAGCCTATGCCAGAGCCGAAGAAAAGCAAGGCTTTGGCCAAATACTACTACTCGTACTCCTCCATCGACGACATCCACGATCTGTCATGCCGACGTCACTCACGGCGGCATGACCACGACTATGACGCACGTGATGACACCACACATCACAAGGTTGACAAGATGCGGGCAAGGCGTGCTCGCTCGACTGACTCGGAAGAAGACGAGACATATCTCTACGGTGCCAGATGCTTGCTGACTCGTGTATTAACGAGCTCGTCAGGGAACCCCAAGAGAAAGGTAAGATGAGCACAGTAGTAAGTTTTCCCTCAGTTATGAATCCAAGGTTATCAATCCAGTAGGAGCAAGGAAACACCTCAAAGGTGTTGCTAGCTGAACTTTGGCAGGGCGCACTACCGATGCCAATAGCAACGTGGAAACCTAGACAACACAACCACATAACTTTGCCCCCAACTTACAGTGAGGTTGTCAATCTCACCGGTTTTGCTGAAAACAAAGGATTAAACGTATTGTGTGGAAGAAAGTAATAGTTTGTAGAAAGTAAACAGAAAGCAGTAAACAATTGATTGTAGATTAATGGTAAAAGAAAGGACCGGGGTCCATAGTTCACTAGTGGTGGCTCTCCTTAAGATAGATGACATGTTGGGTGAACAAATTACAGCGGGGCAATTGACAAACATCGAGAAAGCATACAAGCATATATTAATCATCTTGACTCCTTTGAGATTTGATTGGGCATTACAACATTATACATAGACCGTAATCCAACTGCATCTATGACTAATAATCCACCTTCAGGTTATCATCCGAACCCCCTCCAGTATTAAGTTGCAAGCAATAGATAATTGCATTACGCATTGCGTGTAAAGTAAACAATATGATTGTTTTATGAACAAAGGATTGTTGTTTTCTCCCTAGTAGCAACATCACATCTAGTACCTTAGAGATTTCTGTCACTTCCCTAGATTACTAGAGGCATGAACCCACTATCGAGCATAAATACTAACTGTTGGAGTTGCTAGCATCTACTTGGCCAAGATAGCTACTAACAACGGAAAGCATGCAAGATCACAAATAACAAAGACATGATAGAATCAATAATCAATCTGAAATAGCATCTCAATATCCATCGGATCCCCACAAACACAACATGTAGGAATTACAAATAGATGATCTTGATCATGAACGGAGCTCACAAGATCTAAACATGATAGCACAAAGGAGAAGAACCAGCCATCTATCTACTACATGGACCTGTAGTCCAGAGATGAACTACTCACGCATCACACCGAAGGCTTGCATGGTGATGAAGAAGGCCTCTAGGGTGAATTCTCCCCTCCGGTAGGGTGCCGGGAAGAGCTTCAGATCCCTCCCGGTCGAGGGATGGAGATGCCGGAGGCTATATACTCTTTCGTGGAATTTTGATTGGGTACCTAGGGTTTCTATATCGGAGGCATCTTATAGGAGAAAGGGGAGGCCGAGGGGGTGCCCTAGGCGACCACACCACACCCTGGCGCAGGCCAGGCCTGGCCACGTGGCCAGGTGGTGTGGCGGCCCTATGGCCCCTCTCCATCTCGTATTCTGGATCCGTGTCCCCCTCGGTGAAAAACTGACTTTGGCTTTTGTCCCGTCCAATTCCGAGAATATTCATTTTTTCACTTTCCTAGAACCAAAAACAGCAGAAAACAGGCAGCTGGGACTGTGGCTCTTGTTAATAGGTTAGTCCAAGAAAGTGTATAGAAAGTACTCCAAAGTGTGGACAAAACATAAGAAAGTAGATAAAACCAAGCATGGAACATCAAAAATTATGGATACGTTAGCAACGTATCAATGCTTCAATGGAGCCATCAGGTAGAAGTGAATGCCTAATGGGTTCAAACTCTTGTCGGAGAACCCAAAATTTGATGGCCTGTAGGACCCGAAAATCTGGCTGGAGGATCACATCTCCTCCGTTAGGCTACACGGCGGAAGCTCAAGCACGACAATGCAATGCCTGCAGCTACAACTGCATGGCGCCGCCCGCGTATTGCTCAACAATCTCCCGCGGGGATCCATTCGAAGTTGGGAAGAGCTGGTCTACAACTTCGTGTGTAACTTCAAGGGCACTTACAAAAGCCCCGCGTCAATCAAAGAACTAAGAGGTTGCCACAAAGGTCTGGCGAGTCACTGCGCTCATACATCCAGATGTGGTCCATCATCAAGAACTCCGCGGAAAACATCTCGGAGGACCGTGCAATCGACGCGTTCAACGGCGGCATTCGCCATATAGATCTCAGGGAGGAGCTGGGCCGCTCGAATCCCAAAACAATCGGCCACCTAATGGAGATCGCGAATCGGTGGACGGACGGAGAAGATTCGGTGAAAAACCACACCTACTCCGGCGATGACGACGACCTTGGGCGCAGACGCAACCGCCGAGGAAAACGTCAAATGCGCGTCTACGAGGACCGCGACGAAGTCAACATGGTCGCGGCTGGCTACGCCAACAAACGCGACGACAACCGCAACAGCGGATATCGCAGCGGAGGATACCGTGACGCTTGGAAAACCACACAAGTGTGGAAACGCCGCATTCACGAAGAGGCACCTGCATCATCCATCTAGGAGAAACTGTCCGGACCATGCAACGTACACTTCTACATCGACAAGCACGACGGCAAGAAAAAATCCAGTCATCTTCTCAAGGATTGCCGCGAGTTCCTCAAACTCCACGAGGACCCGGCCCAGATGAATCATGACGCGATCAACCGGGGCTATGGGGTTGCCCCGGGCACTGTGGCACATGGAGCTCCACCACCACTGCCCGGGCCACCACCACCCGCGGCTACGCCAGTCCAGCATCATGGAGGCGAGCCGTGGGCAACATGGGGATGATCCAAAAAGGGCGCCCCTCCAATCGAATGCAGAAGGCAATCACTCGCCAAGTCAATTTGGCAATAAACTCTCCACCTTCCACCACTGAGTACCTCAGTGGAAGCGAGTCCTGCATCACCTTCGACAAGCGCGACCACCCGCGCCAAGTTCCTCATCCAGGCCACTGTCCCCTCATACTCGAGGCGCAGATCGGGGGCTTCGATATGAGTCACATCTTCAAGGACAGCGGGAGCGGCATCAACCTCATGTTCGCAAGTACCTTGCACGCGATGAGAATCCCTCTGACCTGTCTGGAAGTTTCGGACACAATGTTCCACGACATCGTCCCAGGGAAGGGCGTATATCCCCTGGGCAAAATCAACCTCGACGTCATCTTCGACACGCCGCAAAACTTTTGGCGAGAGCGCATCGACTTTGAAGTCATCGACTGGCCCTCACAATACCAATGCATCCTCGGACGTGTCGCGTTCGTGAGGTTCATGGTAGTGCCGCACTATGCCTACCTGCAGATGAAAATGTCAGGTCCAAACGACATCATCACAATCAATGGTAGCTTCGAGAGGTCCGATAGTTGCGATAGGGAATTCAACAGAATCTCCCACTCCTTCGGCATGCAAGAGGAACTCGCAAGATTGAAGGAGTTGACAGACAACCGTCTGCCTCCCCTGAGTAGGCCAAGTTCACCCGACCTGTCCTTCGACTTGTCGGTGCACATAAAGAAAGTCCAGGTCCACCCAACGGACCCGACCAAGACGGGCCTCATCACCAACAACTTGAGTTCCGCATAGGAACCCGTGCTCGTCGAATTCCTCCATGAGCATTGGGGAATCTTCGCCTGGTGTCCAACGGACATGCCAGGGGTTCCTAGGGAATTCGTTGAGCACTCACTCAACGTGAATCTAGACGCAAGGCCAGTCAAGCAGACAATATGGCGACTGTCTGAACCAAGAGTAAAAGCAGTTGGTATGGAGATCAATAGACTCCTCGACGCAAACTTCATACGCGAGATCAAGGAAAGCACCTGGCTCGCTAACACAATGCTTGTGCCTAAAAAAGACACGGATATCCTGTGGATGTGCGTGGACTTCACCTCCTTGAATAAGCACTACCCAAAGGATCACTTCCCGTTGCCACAGATCGATCAAATCATTGACTCCACCACGGGATGCGAGCGCCTCTGCTTCCTCGATGCCTACTCAGGCTACAATCAGATTCGAATGAAGGAGGAAGACCAAGAGAAAACAGCGTTTACAACGCCCTTTGGTGTGTTCTGCTACAACACGATGCCCTTCGGGCTAAAAAACGCAGGAGCCACCTATCAGCGGTGCATGCGGCTTGCCTCAAGAACCAACTTGGTCGCAATATCCAAGTCTACGTTGACGACATCGTCATCAAAACCAAAGAGGAAGCCACGTTAATCGACAATCTCCGCGAGACCTTCACTAACCTCGACCGCTACCGGATCAAGGTCAATCCGGACAAATGCGCCTTCGGCATTCCATCTAGGCAATTACTCAGGTATCTCATCTCTGCGAGGGGGATCGGGGCAAACCCAAAGAAAATAAAGGGCATACTAGCCATGGAGAAGCCGAAGAATGTCAAAGGCATCCAACACCTGGCTAGGCGAATCGCGGCGCTCAGTCGTTTCATTAATCGAATGGGCGAAAAGACACTGCCCTTCTACCAACTCCTTCGCAAAGCTGACAAGTTCAAATGGACAGACGAGGCACAAGAAGCATTCGAAGATATCAAGTGTCTACTATCCACCTCGCTAGTACTGGTGATGCCTCATGAAAAGGAACCATTGCTGCTCTACATCTCCGCCACCAACCAGGTGGTCAGCACGGTGCTCGTGGTAGAACGAGCCGAAGAAAATAAGGTCCACAGGGTCCAGCGCCCAGTATACTACCTCAGCGAGGTGCTCACGTCAACAAAGCAGTGGTACCCGCACTACCAGAAGCTGGCGTACGTCGTCTTCATGACAGCCAGGCGACTGCGCCACTACTTCCAGGAGCACCCAATTGCGGTGGTAAATGATGCCCCGCTCGGGCATATACTCAACAATCCTGACGCCACCGGACGAGTCGCGCTCTAGGGAATTGAACTGTCTTCGCGAGACATCACATATGAGAACCGCGATGCGATCAAGTCGCAAGTTATCCCGGACTTCCTCGTGCACTGGATGGAGAACCAGCTCCCAAACAAGCCAGATATGTCCTAAGTTTGGACAATGCACTTCGAGGGGTCCAAGCGAAAGGACAAAGCTGGTGCAGGTGTCATACTGACATCGCCCCAAGGAGACAAGATGAAATATATCCTGCGAATGCAGTTCACTTCCTCAAATAACGAAGCCGAGTACGAAGCCTTAATCCATGGGATGCGGATGGCGAAAGCCTGCGGCGCCAAGAGGCTCATCATCTACGGCAACTCCAAGCTGGTGGTCAACCAAACGATGCATGAGTGTGACGCACTGAGCGAAAACATGATCACCTATCGCGACCTCTATGACACACTCGAGGGAGACTTCGACGGCTACGAGCTGCGACATGTAGGCCGCGAAAGCAATGAAGAGGAAGATCTACTCGCCAACATCGGCTCCACCTGCGCCCCCATACCACCTGGGGTATTCCTAGAGCGCATCTGCGAGCGCTCCATCAAGCCCAAAGCTCCAGAGAGGAAAGCAAGCACGTCAACGGACTCGGGGCTACGCCACCCAACGAGCCAATGGCACTCGACGACATGGAGCTCGATACGGGACTCGAAGGCCCAATGGGGGTCATTATGATCGATCCATCTTGGACACAGCCTTACATCACATATCTACTCAGCAAGAGGCTACCAGATGACCCGACTGATGCGCGACACATCGCACGATGATCCAAGGCATTCTCCCTCATCAACGACAAACTATACATGCATAGCATCACAGGAGTACTTCAACGGTGCGTCTCCAACAGGGACGGAAGGGCCATCCTCCTCGACATACATGAAGGCACTTTCAGATACCATGCTGGCAGTCGCGCCCTTGTCGCCAAAGCTCTACGAGCTGGATTCTATTGGCCCACGGCCATGCGCGACGCCAAGGACATCGTCCAGCGTTGCAACTCTTTCTAGCAAGTTGTGGACAAAGCACACACACCTGGCGCAGAACTCAGACCAATACCATTGGCTTGGCCCTTCGCATAGTGGGGACTCGACATGGTTGGCAAGCTCCCAAAGTCCTCGCGAGGAGGTCATGTATACCTCTTAGTCATAGTTGACAAATTCACCTAGCGGATCGAGGCCATGCCGGTGACGAATCAATCGGGAGCCAGCGCTGTCAAGTTCTTCGAGTCCATCGTCTACCATTTTGGGGTGCCACATAGCACCATCACGGGTAACAGGACGAACTTCACCTCCAAGGAGTTCCAGAAATTCTGCGAAAACCTGGGAATCAAATTTAGCTACGCCTCGGTGGCTCACCTTTAGACCAACCGTCAAGTCAAAAAGGCTAACGGCCTCGTCTACGGCGGAATCAAGAAGCGACTCCTTCGACCACTCGAACAAGCCGCCGGATACTAGCCAGACAAACTGCAATCCATACTTTGGAGCTTGCGCACAACTCTAAACAGCGCCACGGGCTACACCCTGTTCTTCATGGTGCACGGCACTGAGGCGGTCTTACCCGGAGAAGTGCGTTACATAGCTCCACAAGTGTATGCTTACAGCGAGCAGGAGTCAACTCTCGCACTCGAAGACTCCGTCGATCTCCTCGATGAGGCACGCGAGATCGCAGCGGAGAGATTAATGATCTATCAACAGAACCTCCGCAACTACCATAGCAGAAGGCTACGCCCCAGATCCTTCGTCGAAGGAGATCTGGTCCTGCGATTGAAGCAGCAAGGGCACCTCAAACTCGAGTCCCCTGGGAAGGACCTTATGTGATTACTGAAGTAATCCCAGGTGGTGCCTATCGCCTCAAAGACCTAGCAAGCGGAGTCACATACTCCAACCCCTAGAACATCGCGCAACTGCGTTGTTTCTACTGCTAGTCGTTTTTTACATTACAAATAAGGCTATTCAGCCAGGCTACTTAGCCACACATTGTACCTTGTAATATTCTGCGAATAAATAAAGCTAAGTGCCCCAAAACTCCGTGTCTTTTCATATTTTCTTGCAATTTCATCACCCAGGGGCTGCGCCACCCTTTACATTTTCGTTCTACGAACAAATCACAGTATCCTGAGTAGCTGGCACACTACCAATCGAACCCTTGATAAACACCAACGCAATTGCAACGCACCTGATAGGTTGGCAGGGTGCCGAGATAAACACACGTCAGACTAACGAAAAGGAACTACATGGTACAATACACTCGAAAAATATACAAGCTAGCAAGCTCTTCACATACCAATGGGTATTAAATACACCCAATACAATCATATGAACTTTACAACACTCATACACCTATGTGCAGGATACAAACTACGCTACTCCTGCAGAAGATGAACATTCGTTTGCTCTTCAAAGAAGTCGATGATGTCCTCTACTGGCCGATCAACTGCCTAGTAGTTCAGCACCATATTCCAGGTCATCCCTTCTGGCAGCGGCGGTGGTCCAGCAGCAACAGAGGCTATGTCCACATCTGGCCAATGTAGTCGCACCAGCGACAGAGTAGCCTTCGCACCGGTGACCAGTTGTTGCTGCACGCACTCGTGTACTGCGCTTATATCTTGAAATTTCGCCAAAAGGGCCAACAGGCTTGAAGGGACGGCGTCCAGCGGAAACATCATCTGATAAATGTGTCTAAGACATGACTGTGCCTTCTTCAAGCATTGGAGCCCTCGAGAGGAACGATCCTGCAGGGTCGCCAACGCGATCGCACGGTCGTGGTCCACCCAAAAATACCTACTGGCTTGTAGCTGCTCCTAGGTCAGGTTATTCATTTGAATGGCCACCCGGTCCTTCTCATCCTGTGGATGACGAGCGCTAACAACTACACCAAGCAAGCAGCAAAGTGTAAGGACAAGGCATCGCCGTGACTGACCAAAAGACAAGACAAGAAGACAGAGAGCTAACCTTTAAACTGCTCATTCAAGTGCGCCACTGATGTCTACACACTTCTATTCTTGTAGACAGTTGTTGGGCCTCCAAGTGCAGAGGTTTGTAGAACAACAACAAGTTTCCCTTAAGTGATCACCCAAGGTTTATCGAACTCAGGGAGGAAGTGGTCAAAGTTATCCCTCTCAAGCAACCCTGCAATCAAGATACAAGAAGTCTCTTGTGTCCCTAACACACCCAATACACTTGTCAGGTGTATAGGTGCACTAGTTCGGCAAAGAGATAGTGAAATACAAGTGGTATGGATAATTATAAGTGGTAACAGTGCCAAAAAATAGCTTGATGGCATGGAAGAGACTAAAGGCAAACTGAAATAAAGATGGCAGCAAGCAAACATGTAACAGATCTAGTTGCAAATGATGTTTCAATGCTTAGAAACAAGGCCTAGGGATCATACTTTTGCTAGTGAACACTCTCATATAAATATCTTCTATTTATGATACTACCCTGAACTACTCTCCGGTTGGACACTCTAATCCATGGTAGGTCTATAACAACACTCCTCAAAGTTCGCTTTCCCCATCTAGATAACCCCACACTGTCACCTTGAGCGCTAGATGGTTCCAACAAACACCACAATTTCATAGAGACATCCAACTCAAATTATACCCATGATAAGTATTTATGTAACCTTAGCCAAAGTGCCACACGGTGTGCACACTATCAACTTCACACACGTGGGGATAAGCAGAGATTCATTAAAGCACTTGAGTAGCAGAATAGATCTATAGATTACAAAGCTCATGATCTCAATAAGATCATGCATAGAGAGAGAGATGAACACATAGCTACTAGTAGAGCCCTTAGCCTCGAGGAAGAACTACTCCCTCATCATCATGGGAATCAGCAACGGCGATGGAGATGGTGGTGGAGGTCGATGGAAATGGTGGTGGAGATCGATGGAGATGGCTCCGGGGGCACTTCCCTGTCCCGGCAGCGTGCCAGAACAGAGACTTTATGTCCCCCGAATCTCCCCTTCGGTGGAGGCGGTGCTGCGGGAGGCTGGATTCTTTAGGGTTTCTGCATCGGGAGGCTTCTTATAGGCAAAGAGGCAAGGTCGGTGGGCGCACGAGGGCCCCACACCACCTGGTGGCGCAGCCAGGGGGACCCGTGCCACCCTATGGTGTGGCCAGCCCCTGGCCCCTCTCCTTCTCGTCTCCTGGATCCGTGAGTCTTCCGGTAAAATATTGACTTTGGCTTTTGTCCGGTCCAATTCCGAGAATATTTGTTTTCCAGCTTTTCTGAAACTAAAAACAGTAGAAAATAGGCAACTGACACTGTGGCATCTTGTTAATAGGTTAGTTCGAGAAAATGTGTAAAAATACTCGAAAGTGTGGACAAAACATAAGAAAGTACATAGAAAACAAGCATGGAACATCAAAAATTATTGATACGTTTACAACGGGGACGATGGGTAACTCACGCTCCAACTGCTTTCGACTTTTGACTTCTCGCGGGCGGTGGCCTTCTCAGCTTTCGACTTCCACAGATCCGCGTTACTGCGGACGATGGGTAACTCACGCTCCAACTGCTTAATGTGGTCGTGCAGTCGCGAAAGCAACGATAATTCCTCAACCTTTGAACGCGGCTGCACCGTGGTTTCATTGGTGGGAGGAGAATTATGAGGACCACTCGAATGATCGCTCGAAGGATCCTAGGTACAATCAAGCAAGAGGCAAATTAGACTAATCATACGTCGATAAAAAGAGGACTAAGTTCAAATTTGATAAAAGTGTCAAGGGAGCACCCCCCACAAAATGCGGACCAACAAAAGAAGCTAGACATATTACAAAGAGGCAACTACGGAGCAATCTGCTTCTTCGACTTAGATTTTGACTTCAGGGGCTTCATCGCATCCGTGGCAGTCTCTGACGCCACGGACTTGCCGATGGTAGCCCTAGATGCCGCGGTCTTTGCCGCCTTCGCTCGTCGTCGCTCCTAAGAGTATTTGGCGACTGTCTCGATAAGCTGAGGCCCGTATTTACCGCAACTACTAGCGAAAGGAGCAAACACTACCTTCTGGCCTCCGGCGTCGACAGGCATCGCCTCGGAGATCGTGGCAGGATCCAACTCCACGCCATGGGGTTGCACCATCGCGAGTGCCATGGTGGCACCGACAGACCGCTAGGAGTTTGTGAATTCCATGGGAATACCTCCAATGAAGGATTCCACCAGGTCGTCAAGATTGTCGATTAAACCGGCCTTGGGAGTCAGATCCTCCTAGAGGCGACTGAGCACACCCTTGGCCTTCCCCAATGTCTCTTGGAGGGAGACGCCACGATCTTCGACTATGGCCACAGTGCCAGCAAGAGCATCCTCGTGACGCAAAGCTTGGGCATCAAAGCTGAGGCCAGCGGTATCTGAAGAGTACAAGGTGTCAACACAAGACCAAGAAAACCAAGATAAGGAAAAAGCACGGGGGAAAGCTAATCAAGTACCCGAGAGTGCCTTCGTAGTCGAGAAAAGCTGCTCAGTGAACAACTTCTCCCTCTCAGCAGCGAAAGTGCGTAGGTCTTCCTCACGCTTTCGCGACTCCTCTAGGGCTACGATTGCTTCGTCGCGATTCTTCACCGTCGCAGCAAGCCCCTTCTTGAGGGATGTAACACGACGGAGAAGTTCATTATGTTCACCTGAAAAAGGCAGAACACGGCAAAATATATGAGCCCACAAATCCCAGTGCAAAGGAGATTAAAGAGACAAAGTCAAGAACAAACCTTCGACTGAGCGGTGGCGATTGTCCAGCAGGGCGTGCTGTCGACCCATAGCAAGGACTTCCTCCGCAAGGCGAGCAACTTCCTTCACAATGAGCTACACCAAGGGAAACAAAGACTCAGTGTCAGCCCAAAGTGCAAATTTGACTGCCAAACAACAAAAAGGACACTCACATGTTCCTCCGGGGACTCCGAAGATGACTCTCGAGCAGTCGTCCATGCAACCATCTGGTGCTCCCCAGCATGTGGGGAGCTAGAAGAATTGGCGCCAGAGTGGGCCACCACTGGAGGAGAAGGAGACCGCGCGGCCACCTCCATGGTCTTGGAGTCTGCGACTCTAGACTCTTTCACAAATTGGACATCGTCAGAAGATGATGACGCCGTTTGACTGCAAAACATGCCCATCACCACTTCAGAAAAGAAACCTCAAAGAGAGCAAGACAAACTCATGGACATTAAAAGCTTACCAGTTGAATTTGTCGAGGTCAAAGGAGTCATTCGACGACTCCTTCGGCAGCCACAACTTCTTCCGAGTAGGAGGAGCCATGGCACGCACAGGTACAGCGGAAATCGGCTCCTCTGCAGCAGCAGAAGGACCTTCCGGTGTCGTCAGCAAAGAAGCGTCAGAATCCTCGCTGCGGGAATGCTTGCGAGTGCTGTGGCCACTGGACTCGGGGGCTTCCTCCTCTTCTTCAATTGGGACGGTCGATTCCAACTCGTCCTCTTACTCCGCTTTGCGAGGGATAGCCCCCTCAGGCTGAGGAGGAAAACTGGTAGCCAAGTTCCAGTCCCGCAATAAGAAGATACATCATTATATCAAGCACTTGGTAGGCAATTGAAAAAGTAAACTACTTTATAGTACATTCCTACCTCAGGAGGAGGGTTGTTGGCATCAAAAGGAGGCACAACTGATTCGCCTGGGAGATCCTCCTTGGCGGTGTACTTGGTCACCAGTCAGAACCTCCTATCTACCTCACCCGCAGATATGCCCTCCATAGATATGCGAGTGACATCGCCCGCACCAGCCCAGCAGTACATCAGGTGGATTCTGTCCTACAGAGGCTGTATACGGTGGCGCAACCACGTATGAATGAGCACAGCGTCACCTTATTCTCTCCCGATGCGGCCTTCGAGGTCGTAGACACGCTGGCACAACATCTTTGTCTCCTCAGACTCGCCAGGCATCACGACGTTCTTCTAAGAATGCCTCCTCTTGCAAGCAACCATGGGGTCGAAGGGCGCGATTCCATAATGCTCTCCGTCGATCTTCTGGTCATGGACGTAGAACCACTTGTCTCTCCACCCTTGGACAAACTTGGTGAGCTTGATATCAAAGTAAGTGGTGGAAGAATCGACATGAATCCCATAGCCCCCTACATCGTAGACTACAGAGCCTGACCCCTACTGACGCTTAAGCTTAAAAATCTTCTTGAAGAGACCGATGCGTGGCTCGATTCCGAGCCACCATTCGCAGAGAGTGATGAAACAAGAGATATGAAGAATCGAATTCGGGGACAGCTGATGCAGCTGGAGCCCATAGAAGCAGAGAAGACCCCTAACAAACGGATGCAGGGGAGAGAGAGACCTTGAATGATGAACGCAAGGAACATCACTCGGAAACCCGCAGGAGGACGGGGATTAGCTCATCGCTAGGCACTCGAGAATCATCTTCCGTAGAAGGAAGCGCTCCATCTTGATGAAGGGTGTGCAGCTCGGAAGACTTGATGACAAATGCACGCCAGGAGCCATTGGTGATGCAGGTGCCCGCACCTTTATTCTTCCCAGCACCGGTGGCGATGGTGCCCACGGTGGTGGTGCCTCCCTTCTTGGCAGCGGCAATGGTGGCCGCAGATCCAACGGCGGCGCCTCCTTTCTTCTTGCCCATCTTTCGACAATGGTGAGAACGCAGAAAATAGCTGGGAAATACACGCAGCTTGTCTAGTGCCAGAGAGGGGATGAGCGCAAGGAAGCAGAAAGAGCAACAATGCTGAAGGAGTCATACATTGCAAATGTATCTACAATTTTTGTTTGTTCCATGCTTAGTTTTATCCACTTTCTTGTGTTTTTTTCCGACTTTGGAGTACTTTTCATATGATTTCTTGGACTAACCTATTAACAAGAGCCACAGTGCCAGCTGCCTGTTTTCCGCTGTTTTTGGTTCCAGGAAAGTCAGAAAATGAATATTCTCGGAATTGGATGGGACAAAAGCCAAAGTGCCTATTTTTCCGGAAGTCATCAAGTGCCAGAATACGAGACGGAGAGGGGCCAGAGGGCGGCCACACCACCTGGCCGCGCGGCCAGGCCTAGCCCGCACCAGGGGGTGATGTGGCTAGCCCAGGCACTCCCTCGGCCTCCCCTTCCGACTATAAGATGCCCTTGGGACAAAAACCCTAAGTGCCCGATCAAAAAATCAACGAAAGAGTCTGTAGCCGCTGTCATCTCCATCCCTAGACCGGGAGGGATCTGAAGCTCTTCCTGGCATCCTGCCGGAGAGGGGAATTCACCCTGGAGGCCTTGTTCATCACCATGCAAGCCTCCGGTGTGATGCGTGAGTAGTTCATCCTTGGACTACGAATCCATGTAGTAGCTATATGGCTGGTTCTCCTCCTTTGTGCTTTCATGTCTAGATCTTGTGAGCTCCGTTCATGATCAAGACCATCTATTTGTAATTCTACATGTTGTGTTTGCGGGGATCTGATGGATATTGAGATGCTATTTCAGATTGATTATTGATTCTATCATGTCTTTGTTATTTGTGATCTTGCATGCTTTCCATTGTTAGTAGCTATCTTGGCCAAGTAGATGCTAGCAACTCCAAGAGTTAGTATTTATGCTCGATAGTGGGTTCATGCCTCTGGTAATCTAGGGAAGTGATAGAAATCTCTAAGGTACTAGATGTGCTGTTGCTACTAGGGAGAAAACAACAATCTTTTGTTCATAGAACAATCGTATTGTTTACTTTACATGCAGTTCGTAAAGCAATAATCTGTTGCTTGCAACTTAATACTGGAGGGGGTTTGGATCATAACCTGAAGGTGGATAGTCATAGATGCAGTTGGATGGCGGTCTATGTATAATGTTGTAATGCCCAATCAAGTCTCAAAGGAGTCAAGATGATTAGTATATGTATGTATTGCTTTCTCGGTGTTTGTCAATTGCCCCGCTGTAATTTGTTCACCCAGCATGTTATCTATCTTAAGGAGAGCCACCTCTATTGAACTATGGATCCCGGTCCTTTTCGTTACATACAATCTACAATCCTTTACTATTTTGTGTTTACTTTCTGCAAACTTTTACTTCTTTCCATTCGATACGTTTAATCCTTTGTTTTCCGCAAAACACGGTGAGATCGACAACCTCATCGCAAGTTGGGAACAGAGTTCTGTGGTTGTGTTGTACAGGTCTCCACGTTGCTACTAGCACCGGTAGTGCGCCCTACCAAAGCTCAGCTAGTAACACCTTTGGGGTGTTTCCTTGCTCCTACTGGTTCGATTAAACCTTGGTTTCATAACTGAGGGAAACTTGCTGCTGTGCTCGTCATACCTTCCTCTTGAGGTTCCCAACGAGCTCTATATCAACACCGTACCTTCCTCTTGAGGTTCCCAACGAGCTCTATATCAACACCGCCATCAAGCATTTTTCTGGGCGCCGTGCATTGAGCCATCAAGCATTTTTCTGGCGCCGTTGCCGGGGAGTCAAGGACATCTTCACAAGGGGAGTCCCTCACAACCAATCTCTTTACTTTGTTATTTTTTGTTTTGCTTAGTTTCTTTTTGCTTTGTTTGCTTGCTTTCTTATTCAAAAACACACACAAAATTAGTTTTACTAGTTTGCTTTCTTATTTGGAAACACAAAAAATGACTACTCTTGAAAACACTAAGTTGTGTGACTTCACTAGCACCAACAACAATGATTTTATGAGCACACTTATTCCTCCACCTGTGGATGAAAATACTTTCTTTGAGATAAAACCTGCTTTGCTCAATCTTGTTATGAGAGAACAATTTTCTGGTATTGGTAATGAAGATGCTGCTTCCCATCTAAAATAACTTTGTTGAACTTTGTGAGATGAAAAAGCATAGGGATATAGATGGTGATATTATTAAGCTGAAATTGTTTCCTTTCTCTTTGAGAGGAAAAGCTAAAGAATGGTTGAATTCCTTAACTAGGAATAGTATTGATTCTTGGACTAAGTGCAAAGATGCTTTTATTGGAAAATACTATCCTCCTGCTAAGGTTATATCCATGAGAAGTGAAATAATGAAGTTTAAACAACTTGATAATGAGCATGTTGCTGAAGCTTGGGAAAGAATGAAATCTTTGGTTAAGAATTGCCCCACTCATGGACTGACTGCTTGGATGATCATCCAAACTTTTTATGCAGGATTGAACTATTCTTCAAGGAACCTATTGGATTCTGCTGCTGGAGGTACCTTTATGACCATCACTTTGGGTGCTGCAACAAAACTTCTGGACAATATGATGGTTAATTATTCTGAATGGCATACTGAGAGAGCTCCACAAGGTAAGAAGGTAAATTCTGTTGAGGAAACCTCCTCCTTGAGTGATAAGATTGATATTATTATGTGTATGCTTGTAAATGGGAAAGCCCATATTGATCCAAATAATGTTCCTTTAGCCTCTTTGGTTGCTCAAGAAGAGCAAGTTGATGTGAACTTCATAAGAAATAACAATTTTGGCAACAATGCTTATGGTAATAATGCTTATAGGAACAATTTTGGTAACAAAAATTATAAGCCATATCCTCCCAACAATGGTAATGCTTATGGAAACTCTTACAACAATAATAAGAGTGCTCCCTCTGAACTTGAAGTTATGCTTAAATAGTTTATTAGTAAACAAACTGCTTTCAATAAAACTATTGAGGAAAAACTCTCTAATGCTGAAAGAAATATAACATCTTTGGCTGAAACTCAATCTACTTTGAATAAAATGGCTGCCAAACCTGAAACTAATGACAATCCCTTTGCAGCTACTAATGCTATACACGTAAGAATTGATGAAAATGTTAGACTATTAGCTGAATTACATGCTAAGTGGGCAAGAGAGGATGAAATTGCTAGAAACATTAGTGTTTCTACTATTACCACCACTAGTGTTGATGCTAGTAATAGTTCTACTACTTTAGATGATAAATTTGATTTTGATCTTGATGGTTGCAATATCTCTGAAGTTATTAAGTTCCTACAAAAGCTTGCTAAAAGTCCTAATGCTAGTGCTATGAACATGGCCTTTACAAAACACATTACTGATGCTCTCATAAAGATTAAAGAAGAAAAGATGAAATATAAAGCTTCTATTCCTATTAAACAATAAGATGGTTGGGAACCCATCATTAATATGGAAGTGAATGACTTTGATTTCAAAGCTTTATGTGATCTTGATAGTAGTGTTTTTATTATGCCTAGAAGGATTTATGATATGCTTGAATTGCCTCCTCTTGAAGATTGTTATTTAAATGTCCCACTTGATGATAATGCTAAAAAGAAACTCATGGGGAGTCTTAATGATGTTCTTATTATGGTTAACGATTCCTATGTCCCCGTTGATTTCTATGTTTTGGATGTTGAATACAATGCTTCTTGTCCTATTATTTTGGGAAGACCTTTTCTTAGAACTATTGGTGCCATCATTGATATGAAAGAAGGCACCATTAAATATCAACTCCCACTCAAGAAAGGCATAAAGCACTTCCCTAAAAAGAGAGAAAATATTTCTTTTGCTTCTCCTATGAAAACAAAATTTGGTCTTAATGCTTCTTCATTTGAGAACACTTGATTCTTTCTTTGCTTCTTATGCCTAACTTAAAGGCGTTAAAGAAAAGTACTTATTGGGAGATAACCCAAAAGTTTTAGATGAGTCTTGGAAGTTATTACCTCTGTAATAACCTCTCCTTATCCTTTTATTTGCTTTTTGTTCCAAGAATAACCTCTAATGAGAGTGAAGTAATGATTGGGAAAGTTGCTGTCCTGAAACAGATTTTTGTGCTTCACCGTAAACATTCGTGAGAGAGCTCTGTATGTCGGATTGAGCTATAATTGTTTTTGGTTATGCCCCAGGTTGTTATCTAACTTTCGTTAGTTCAACACTTTTTGATTTTAGCAACATAATGTATTCAAAAAAATCGTCTTTACCTGCTAGTCTGTTTTGACAGATTTCTGCCATTTTCTACATTTGCTTCTTGTTGGTTCCTTCTTGAGTTCTTTTGGGGAATTGAGCTTTTTGAGGGAAGTGCTATAGTAGCTAGTGTTCTAATGGAAGTTTATTTGGTGTTGGAACTGAACCTTAAGACTTATTTATCTTGAGTGCACTAATGTTGCTAATGAGATTGTTTGAAGTTCTCTATGAAGGAAAATTTTCAGGTGTATGGAAGGAATGAGGAATGAGATGAAGGATGGACTAAAGCTCAAGCTTGGGGATGCCACGCGTGTCACCCCAAGTAATATCAAAGAAGTACAAGCGTCAAAGCTTGGGGATGCCCAAGGCATCCCCTTCTTAATCAATAAAATCCCAGGTTTCTTCCAAACGCTTCATTTTTATTGTTTCATGTACAATTGTGTTTTTCTTGGAGCATCTTCTTTTTCGTTTTCGTTTTGGTTTTTTGTTTGCTCTGGTTTGCTTAGTTTGCTGAATAAATTGGTTGGACCCCCTCTTTCATACATTGGTTTGCAAATAGTTTGGTTTGGTTTGGAAAAGAGTAGGAAAATTCATGCTTATGTGGTAAAAAGAGCTTGTTTTTGACTGTGGCATATGCTTTGTCATTCCATGCTTGATATTGTTTTGGCTTTATGCTTAGTATTATTTGCTGTAGCATGACTTGTTATAAACAGTTGAGATTGCTTAATGTGCCTTGGATGAATCATGCATTGTTTTAGCATATTAAAGCATAGTATAGTGGTATTCTCCTTTGATGCTTTATTTGGGTTGACTTGGCACATGCTCACACCATGTTATGACTATCTCAAGTCACCATAGCCTTTATGATCCTTTAGTTTTCAACTTGTAGTATCACTTTATGCTTTGATCAATGATGTTTTGTCGCTCTGCATGATTATGGCCATTATTGCTCTCTTAGTTTGTCGCTCCTAGTCTTTTGCTAGCCTCCACAACCAAGTATGAGTTCCACTCATGCATCCAACTCCCTAAACCAAGTTATTCCAAAGAGTCCACCATACCTACCTACTAGCTTATTCTATTCCAAGTATATTCATGCTTTTGTTTACCTTCCACTTGTTATGAGAAAACTAGTGATTAAAGCTCTCACGAACATGATGGCACACTTTACTTTACTTGCCTCTAATAAACTTGAACCATTGTGTCTTCTATGTTGTATATGCTTGCACTTATTTGTTGGGAATTAGCAGAACCATGCTTTCATGGGGAACGCTTTCAACATTGCACTTGGTACTTGTACCTAGTCGATATCATGCTCTTTTGTATATGGATGTCGTCGGTGTGAAATGAAAGGGGAGCTTGTAAGTCCATGGAGTTATGTATATGTGTTAGAGAAATGCCTGGGCCGCTGGTCTAATCCATGCTGACATGGTGGAAACCTGCAGCGTAACCATAATGAGCTGTCTATGAAGCATTCTTCTTATAAAAAAAGAGTCCTATATTGAGAAAAAAAGGAGAAAAGAGAAAAAAAGAGATACTATGAAAAGAGGAAAGAGAGAAAAAAGCACCATATTCCCATGGTAAATAAGAAGAATGCTGAGATGCTCGTTGTCTGCTTGCCTTGTCATTTTGATATGGGGATTCTTCCGTATCATCGGGCAAGGGGTACCCCGTTGGCGGTTCTCTATGATACACATATACTGACGATGACAAGAACTTACCGGTGACTAAACTTGAGTAGCATGAGGAGCGGCCCTCGTATACAAGAGACATGAGATTTCTGACTTATACTTCGTCAAGCATGTACACCATAGTATGTTCACTTTAACCTTAATCACTTCAAGATGCTTATGATAGGGGCAATGAGAGCTGAAAGCTATAAGTACCATAATTTTTGGAAGCTCTTTATGAGACTTTAATCCCTACTTCCTTTTACAAAGGCCTTTCTTCCACCATTATATTGAGTCTCCACCTTCTACCTTTATGCACCTACTTTGAGAGCATAGTGGCCATTCTTAGTTCTATGTGCATTGTCCCAAGACTAGTTGATTGATGCATACTTTGATATTGCTTGTTTTAAACTATTGTATCTAGTCACTCTTATGAACTTTGAAGGTGTCCTATGCATTTATATTTGCTACTCTATGAGGGACAAGCTGAATACTATTATGCTATGTTTTCTTTATGTGAAACAAACAAACGTCTTGCAAAGCATTGTTATTCATGAATCTTTTGTTTGTGCCTTTTCATGTTGCATCATAGTTTCTTTGCTTATCGCTAGAACTTTTTCTTTCATGTTATGATTGAAGTACTATGATCCCAGCTTTGAGTGTTTTACAAATACTTTGATCAACTCTTTGATGGTGCATGTCACCTCAAAAATTATTCTTTGACTTACCTACTAAATGACGAGCAGGAGTTAAGCTTGGGGATGTTGATACATTGCAAATGTCTCTATAATTTTTGATGTTCCATGCTTAGTTTTATCCACTTTCTTGTGTTTTGTTCCAACTTTGGAGTACTTTTCATATGATTTCTTGGACTAACCTATTAACAAGAGCCATAGTGCCAGCTGCCTGTTTTCTGCTATTTTTGGTTCCAAGAAAGTCAGAAAATGAATATTCTCGGAATTGGACGGGACAAAAGCTAAAGTGCCTATTTTTCCGGAAGTCATCAAGTTCTAGAATACGAGACGGAGAGGGGCCAGAGGGTGGCCAGGCCTGGCCCATGCCAGGGGGTGGTGTGGCCAGCCCAGGCAGCCCATCGGCCTCCCCTTCCGACTATAAGATGCCCTCGGGACGAAAACCCTAAGTGCCCGATCAAAAAATCCACGAAAGAGTCTGTAGCCGTCGTCATCTCCATCCCTAGATCGGGAGGGATCTGAAGCTCTTCCCGGCACCCTGCCGGAGAGGGGAATTCACCCTGGAGGCCTTCTTCATCACCATGCAAGCCTTCGGTGTGATGCGTGAGTAGTTCATCCTTGGACTACGGGTCCATGTAGATGGCTGGTTCTCCTCCTTTGTGCTTTCATGTCTAGATCTTGTGAGCTCCGTTCATGATCAAGACCATCTATTTGTAATTCTACATGTTGTGTTTGCGGGGATCTGATGGATATTGAGATGCTATTTCAGATTGATTATTGATTCTATGATGTCTTTGTTATTTGTGATCTTGCATGCTTTCCATTGTTAGTAGCTATCTTGGCCAAGTAGATGCTAGCAACTCCAAGAGTTAGTATTTATGCTCGATAGTGGGTTCATGCCTCTGGTAATCTAGGGAAGTGATAGAAATCTCTAAGGTACTAGATGTGCTGTTGCTACTAGGGAGAAAACAACAATCTTTTGTTCATAGAACAATCGTATTGTTTACTTTACATGCAGTTCGTAAAGCAATAATTTGTTGCTTGCAACTTAATACTGGAGGGGGTTTGGATCATAACCTGAAGGTGGATAGTCATAGATGCAGTTGGATGGCGGTCTATGTATAATGTTGTAATGCCCAATCAAGTCTCAAAGGAGTCAAGATGATTAGCATATGCATGTATTGCTTTCTCGGTGTTTGTCAATTGCCCCGCTGTAATTTGTTCACCCAGCATGTTATCTATCTTAAGGAGAGCCACCTCTAGTGAACTATGGATCCCGGTCCTTTTCTTTACATACAATCTACAATCCTTTACTTTTTTGTGTTTACTTTTTGCAAACTTTAACTTCTTTCCATTCGATACATTTAATCCTTTGTTTTCTGCAAAACACGGTGAGATTGAAAACCTCATCGCAAGTTGGGAACAGAGTTATGTGGTTGTGTTGTACAGGTCTCCACGTTGCTACTAGCACCGGTAGTGCGCCCTGTCAAAGCTCAGCTAGTAACACCTTTGGGGTGTTTCCTTGCTCCTACTGGTTCGATTAAACCTTGGTTTCATAACTGAGGGAAACTTGCTGTTGTGCTCATCATACCTTCCTCTTGGGGTTCCCAACGAGCTCTATATCAACACCGCCATCAAGCATTTTTCTGGGCGCCATGCATTGAGCCATCAAGGAGGCACGAGCAAGAAGAGAGATGGGAAAAATTACCGCAGCTGCGCTGCTACTTAACCTCCTCGTGAATGTCATCCAACGGCCAGCAGAAACCCTACTGTACCCGTGGCGCACATCGTCATCGACCCGTGGCAAAGGTGAATCATGAACCGTCCCCACTACTCCCATTACGCGCGGAAATCGAGGAGACGCAGTTAAAACAAAAGATTACGCACACCCAATCAAAATCGAAGTCAGAAAGTGGGACCCACCGCTCGTCACGTCCCGTCAAAGCCGCTCACGCGGGCAACTGAAGTCATCACATCGTCAGCACTGACGTCATAGTTTCCATCAGAAGAACATTTTAACTACTTTAGTCCTTGCTCGAGTCTTCGACTCAACCAATCACTCGGGGGCTACTCCTAACAGGAGCGCTGGACGCGCACCCGAAAGAATTTTTATGCAGGTATATAAGCTTCATGAAAACCCATCACTCGAATCAATGATTCGATTGTGAACTACGGGTTACTCCCATAGGGAGCGCTGGAAGCACATTCGACTAAAACAAGCAACAAAAGACGACAGCTGTCACAAATGTTTTTAGTCTCTACTCGAGTCTACGACTCGAATAGGCACTCGGGGACTACTCCCATAGGGAGTGCTAGTCGTGCACCCTATGATTATTTTTCCGTGTACATCGTACATTGTGTTGATAACATCCATACTTGAAAGCCATGGCGACTCTGCCACATATTTTCCCTAAAAAGAGATTACGTCTCCTGGGCCACCCGAATCATCTCCGTGATGACAAAAATTTAGATGCCGCGCTTGCAGCATGAAGATAAGACCTGAATAAGGCCTGGCAACGCATCTGTTGCGCACTACCAGAAATATATCCGTACCAGCAGGTACGATGAACATGCCTTGACGGACGCATCGAGTGCTCACATTTATACACTGGAATTCGACTCCTGTAAGACCTCTGTGGCCGAGTCGAATTACACCAGCACTTTTCCGAATTCGAGTCCGGGGACTCGAGTTTGAGTAGATTGCATTGTTTTGCCCTAAGGCAGTTAACTGATACTGGTGCATTGGATAAATCAGGCACGTATATTAACAATCCCTATGACACAAAAATAACACTCGAAAAATTCTTAGTCATGTACTCGAAAGACTTCATAAAGTCTCCAGTCGAATCTGTGATTCCACTGGACACTCGGGGGCTACTAACATGGGTATACCCTATAGGTACTCGAGTTTGGTATATACGGTCCAGATACGGCAGAAGCCCATGACGTTGCCAAGGCCCAATGAAGAATTCGGGTGACCCACGGACTCTCCAATTGCTTGCGAGGTAAGAAGAAGCTTAAGATAGAAAGTTCAAAGGATGAACCCTAATCTGTAACTGACTCGACTTGCTACCTGACACCTAGCCTATCTATATAAAGGCTAGGAGGGGGCGGCGAGGAGGATGATCACAACCCTAGTTTTCACAACCATAGCCTGATTGCATCTGCGCACTCCCTGTAACTTTCGACTCCCTCGATAATTCCAAGAGCAGACAAGCAGGAGTAGGGACCTCTACGAGGCCTGAACCTAGGTAAACCTTGCGTCCCTGTGTGCTTGTTTGCTAGCCGATTGAAGCCTCTAGCGCGCCCTACTTCTCCAAAACACAAGTCCGTAACAATGGGCATTGACGAGTTGAACCCTCGTCACCAGAAGAAAACCAGAAGCGAACAAGGGAGACAGAGAGCGTAACGACCAACTATACAGCAGGAGAATTTCTTCCGCCCGTATAGCTCCGGCCGTATAGTTGGTGCCGCTGCTGGCTCATGGTTGATGTCGAGCTCGTTGGGGAACCCCAAGAGGAAGGTATGATGAGCACAACATCAAGTTTTCCCTCAATTATGAAACCAAGGTTTAATCGAACCAGTAGGAGCAAGGAAACACCCCAAAGGTGTAGCTAGCTGAACTTTGGCAGGGCGCACTACCGGTGCCAGCAGCAACGTGGAGACCTGACAACACAACCATAGAACTTTGCCCCCAACTTGCGATGAGGTTGTCAATCTCACCGGTTTTGCTGAAAACAAAGGATTAAACGTATCAAGTGGAAGAAAGTAATGGTTTGCAGAAAAGTAAACACAAAGCAGTAAACAGTTGATTGTAGATTGTATGTAAAATAAAGGACCGGGGTCCATAGTTCACTAGAGGTGGCTCTCCTTAAGATAGATAACATGCTGGGTGAACAAATTACAGCGAGGCAATTGACAAACATCGAGAAATCATACAAGCATATACTAATCATCTTGACTCCTTTGAGACTTGATTGGGCAATACAACATTATACATAGACCGCCATCCAACTGCATCTATGACTAATAATCCATCTTCAAGTTATCATCCGAACCCCCTCCAGTATTAAGTTGCAAGCAACAGATTATTGCTTTACGAATTGCGTGTAAAGTAAACAATACGATTGTTCTATGAACAAAGGATTGTTGTTTTCTCCCTAGTAGCAATAGCACATCTAGTACCTTAGAGATTTCTGTCACTTCCCTAGATTACCAGAGGCATGAACCCACTATCGAGCATAAATACTAACTCTTGGAGTTGCTAGCATCTACTTGGCCAAGATAGCTACTAACAACGGAAAGCATGCAGGATCACAAATAACAAATACATGATAGAATCAATAATCAATCTGAAATAGCATCTCAATATCCATCGGATCCCCGCAAACACAACATGTATGGATTACAAATAGATGATCTTGATCATGAACGGAGATCACAAGATCTAGACATGAAAGCACAAAGGAGGAGAACTAGCCATCTAGCTACTACATGGATCTGTAGTCCAAGGATGAACTACTCATGCATCACACCGGAGGCTTGCATGGTGATGAAGAAGGCCTCCAGGGTGAATTCCCCTCTCCGGCAGGATGCCGGGAAGAGCTTCAGATCCCTCCCGATCTAGGGACAGAGATGACGGTGGATTCAGACTCTTTCATGGATTTTTGATCGGGTACTTAGGGTTTTGGTATCAGAGGCAATATATAGGCAGAAACAGAGGCCGAGGGGGTGCTGGGGTCGGCCAGACCACCCCCTGGCGCGGGCCAGGCCTGGCCGCGTGGCCAGGTGGTGTGGCTGGGCCCTAGCCCTTCTCCGTCTCGTATTCTGGCTCCAGATGTCTTCCGGTAAAATAGCAACTTTGGCTTTTGTCCCGTCCAATTCCGAGAATATTCATTTTCTGACTTCCTGGAACCAAAAATAGCAGAAAACAGGCAGCTGGCACTGTGGCTCTTGTTAATAGGTTAGTCCAAGAAATCATATAGAAAGTACTCCAAAGTGTGGACAAAACATAAGAAAGTAGATAAAACCAAGCATGGAACATCAAAAATTATAGATACTTTTGCAATGTATCAGCCGCCTCCGCCTCGTTAAATAGTTTCACCCCGTGCAATTTGTTCGGAGAGATGACATATAAAACACCTAGAAATCGCAAAAACCTCACCTCCAGAAGGCATCTGGAAGGGGAACTCATGCGCCAGGGATCCATCTTCACCCTGCACATATTCGGGAGGCTAAGGCATCGTCTTCATCAACCACCACTGCATCACCACCATTCTCATCCATCCCATCTACATCTTGTCTAGATCTTGTTGTAATTCCTATACTCGTTATGGATTTATACAAGTACTATTCACCTTACCATTGCCATGATGTTGATTACCTCCATGTCTGAGTAGATCTTTAGTTCTTGGGGAGACGGAGAAACCCTAGCATATGACTGAGATGAGATAGGAATTATTATGTTATACATCATTATGTGTACGTGTTAATTGTCTTCATCTTGATATTAAGGAGAAGTGCACCTTCTTAATATTTGCCTCTTTTGGGGACTCGGTGGAGGGGATTACTTGTTAGTAGACGGAGGGATGATAGCGCTTATTGTGACTATAAAGCTATCGTCATTCTTTACGTACTAACTCGGGGAACCAAGGAGAACTCATCAAGACATGTCCATGCCACGGGAGAAATCCCTTAATAGGGTGGTAATGCGATGGTTGTCGGTTACTGTCTGCTATGGTTATGAGGATGATGTGTGCAGCGGTTATTGGCAAATCATCCATATATGGAGCTCCTCCCACATACATACACACTATGAGAATATTCATTACAATACTCTCGATTACTTAGTCTAAATTGCTAGTGGTGTATCAGCTACTCCCTGAGAACGCCTTTTCCCTATTATAGTTCCAAAGTTCTATTACACACACAATTCTTACTTTCTGCATTAAATTTTGCTTTACCTTAAATTACCTTGTTCAACCAAAAATCCAAAAACAACTCTACTTATCTTGCATCTTAAAGTTATTTCTTAAGTACTTCGTTTAGTTATAGTTAAAAGCATTTTAGTCTTTCGCCTACTACTCAATGTGGGATCGATATCTTTATTTTGAAACTAGCTACAAACGATCTGTGCACTTGCAGTCATCAAGCTATTTTCTGGCGCTGTTGCCGGGGAGCTTAGCGCTATAAGTCACTTTACTTTTAGTTATTTACTCTCGTTGTACTAATTTTTACTTGAGTTGCAGGACCACAACAATGGACAATACTCAGCATTTAAACTGGCTTGAGGCAGTAAGGAAAATGGGTTCGCCCATGGACGCTTTTATAACTGTCAACAAAAGCATAAATCCAGATGGATTCGAGATCCATCCTTTATTATTCAAATTGTTACACTCTAAGAAATTTGCAGGAACCAATGAAGAAAGTCCATATGGACACTTACAATTCTTTGAAGATATTCTCAGTTCCTTTATTTTCGACGACTGTAATTTTGATATGGTTAAAATCCAATTGTTTAGAAAAACTCTCTCTAATAATGTTTGCAACTGGTACAGATCTTTTTATGCAGAAGCACCAAGGACTTGGGAGGAATTGACAACTAAGTTCCTATCAAAATATTATTCTAAAAGCAAAGCTCACAGGATGAGAGGTATTATTATAAGTTTCAAAAATAATCCTAGTGAAGGCTTGTATGAAGGATATCTAAGGTATAAAAGTTACCTAGATAATTACCCCCATCATTGTTTGCCTGATTGGTTAATCACCCATACATTTTATGGAAGGCTAAATATTGAAAATAGAATGAATTTAGACACTACTTAAAATGGTAGTTTTCTATTTTATACCTATGATGAATCTTGGAATCTAATAATAAAAATGAAAGAAGCAACTGAAAATTCTAAAGATAAGGAAAATATTACAAATAGTTTTTTAGAATATGCTTGCATTAATGATTTCCTTGCAGATGAGAGGACAGATACAATGATTAAAACCCTCGGTATTGATTCTTACTCAATAAAGAAAATTATTGAGAATTATGTAGGGCATTTGCAGGTACCTATAGAATGGGAACCTCATAAACCTCTCGAAGAAACGAAGCATGCAAGAGCACTAATTGAAGAGTTCTCATCGATACTATACAAGGAATCTTTGAAAAAAGATAAAGAGAGGAAGGACAAATAAAGAAGAGACTGAAGAAACCAGAAAGGAATTCCGAAGCTACAAATATAAATAATGTTATAATAAAAGACCTTATGGAGGCACGTATAGTGGAGGATGAAGTGGTTATGTTAGACCGTGAAACTTCAGAATTTATCCAAGGTAAGGTTCGAGGTAACGAAACTTAAAAACCTATGACACCTATATATTATGGAGAAACTTTCTTATATGGAATTTGTGAACCAATTTCCACCATAAATATGATGCTGTCATCACTTTATCAAGAACTTTGCTACAACTTAAATAATCTAGATGTTGAACCGGTAGACACTATTATTAAATTGTCTAATAGAACCAATATAAAATCGGAAGGGGTAATCAAAAATATCTATGTCTTGATTGGCTCACTCATGTACCCCCTTGATTTTCATATTGTTGATATGCCTCAGGATTCTTTTTACCCTATTCTTTTAGGCAGACCTTTTATTTCCATCACCAAAGCTCGAGTGGATAATTAGAAGGAAACCATTTCACTAAAGTTTGGAGAAGAGGAAATGACATTCCACTTTGCCAAACTAAAGAAGAGGCCATATGAAGTGGAGGATATTAAGGAAGAAAAGACGATTGCCGAGCTAGGGGCAATTCATTTCAACACTCCACAAGATGAATTAGAAAGGAGCTTGATTAATTGGGAAGAAGCACCGGATGATGAGAATAATGAAGACATGGATGATTACCTTGATTCAATCCTGGTGGCACAAAATCCACATGACTATGAAGAATTGGTAAGAACAGGAGATGAAGAACCTCCACCAATAGAATTGAAAAAACTTCCAGATAATATGAGGTATGCGTTTTTAGATAATGAAAATAATTGTCTCGTTATTATTAGTAAGAATCTATCAGAAAATGAAACTAATAAACTCATTTTAGTTTTGGTTAAGCATCGTGAAGCCTTTGGATATACATTGAGTGATATTAAAGGAATACATACATCTATTGTAACACATAAGATTACCACGCTTGATGATGCTGAACCCGTAGTAGATACACAAAGAAGGCTTAATCCTAAGATGAAGGAAGTAGTAAAAAAGAAGTTATATGCTTACTTGATGCTGGTATAATATATCCTATTTCTGACAGTAAGTGGGTTAGCCCAGCTCATCGCATACCAAGACAAGGTTGGCTTGATGCTGCTATGAATGAGGAAGGTGAGCTAGTTCCTATGAGACCAATTGTAGGATATCATATGTGCATTGATTTTAGGAAACTAAATCGTCAGACATAAAAGAATCATAAACCTATACCATTCATGGATAAAATTCTAGAAAGACTTAGTAATGATTCTTATTTTTGTTTTCTTGATGGTTATTCTGGATATTCTCAAATTTCCATACAGCCGGAAGATCAAGAGAAAACAACTTTTACTTGTCCTTATGGCACATATGCTTATAGATTAATTCCATTTCGCTTATGTAATACAACAGCAACTTTTCAAGAATGTGTTCTAAAGATTTTTGATGATTTTGTTGAGAAGACTATGGAAGTCCTAACAAACGATTTTGTCGTTTGTGGAACAACTTTTGATAATTGTATCTACAATCCGACCAGAGTTTTGCAGAGATGCAGGCAATCAAACTTGGTTTTGAATTGGGAGCAATGCCGTTTCATGGAAAGAGAAGGTAAAGTTTTCGGGCACAAGGTTTCGGAGAAGGGAATAGAAATAGATAAAACTAATATAAATGATATAGAAAATCTCCAAATACCTCAGGAAATTAAAAGCTTAAAAATGTTTCTGGGACATGCAGGATTTTATAAGCGGTTTATAAAAGATTTTGCTAAACTAGCTATGCCCCTTACCAATCTTCTTGATAAAGAAACTCCATTCTATTTAGACCATGACTGTATTGCAGCTTTTGACAACCTTAAAGATAAACTAGTTTCAGCACCTATCATGCAACCTCCAAAGTGGGATGAACCTTTCGAAATTATGTGTGATGCTAGTGATTATGCTTTAGAGGCTGTGTTGGGATAGCGAGATGGAAAGAATTTGAATGTTATTTATTACGTTAGTAGACCTCTTAGTAAGATTTAGAAACATTATGCTACTACAGAAAAATAGTTTCTAGCTATAATTTTTGCTTGCGACAAATTTAGATCTTACATAATTAATTCTAAGGTAATAATTCGTACAGATCACCAAGCTTTGCGTCACCTGCTTGTAAAAAAGGATGCTAAGCCTAGGTTGATTAGGTGGGTTTTATTACTACAAGAATATGATTTGGAAATAGTAGATAGGAGGGGTAAGGATAATCCGGTAGCAGATCATCTCTCTAGGATGGAGGGAATAATTAATGACCCCGTACCTATTAATGAATCATTTTTGGGAGAATATTTAGCAAAGGTAGATATTGATGATCCATGGTATGCAGATTATGCTAATTATCTAGCAACAAATTATTTACCTCCCGGTATGTCAAGAAATCAAAGAACACAATTCTTTAATGATCTTAAATATCACTTTTGGGATGATCTGTATCTATATCGTCACGGACTTGATGGAATGATTTGGAAGTGTGTTCCTAATCACGAAATGAATGTGATATTGAAGGTTTGTCATGATAGTCCATATGGAGGGCATCATGCAGGTAAAAGGACTGCTGCAAAGGTACTTCAATCCGGATTCTATTGGCCCACCTTGCTCAAGGATGCACACATGTATGTGGAATATTGCGATGCTTGCCAAATAAGAGGTAATATAGGCAGGAGACAAGAAATGGCAATGAATTATAGTCTAATAATTGAACCCTTTGATGTATGGGAATGGATTACATGGGGCCATTATAGAGTCAAATGGTTACTCATATTCTTGTTGCAGTTGACTATGTTACTAAGTGGGTTGAAGCTAGCCCAACAAATCATGCAGATGTAGCTACCTCAGTGAAGATGATCAAGGATGTCATATTCCCCAGGTTTGGAGTTCCTAGATTTTTAATTACTGACGGTGGTTCTCATTTTATGAAAGGGACTTTCAGGAAAATCCTTAGCAAGTATGGAGTAACTCATCGTGTTGCTTCACCATATCATCCCCAAATAAGTGGTCAAGTGGAACTCTCAAATAGAGAACTAAAGACCATACTCGAGAAGACAGTGGACAAATCAAGAAAAGATTGGTCATACAAGTTAAATGACACTCTATGGGCATACCGTACTGCATTTAAAAATCCAATGGGTATGACACCTTATAAGATGGTGTATGTTAAGGCATGCAATTTACCATTATAACTAGAACACCAAGCTTTTTGGGCAATCAAGAATCTAAATTATGATCTCAAAGTAGCAGGGGAAAGTGTTTATTAGATATGCATGCTTTAGATGAGTTTAGAAGTGAAGCCTATGAGAATGCTAGGTTGTTCAAGGAAAAAGTTAAAAGATGGAATGATAGAAAAATAGAGAATACATTTTTTAAAATTGGAGACAAAGTGTTGCTCTATAATTCTCGTCTTAAGTTGTTTCCAGGAAAACTCAGGTCGAAGTGGGAAGGTCCATATGTTGTTTAAGAAGCCTATTCATCGGAAGCAGTGAAGCTCCAAGGAAAAACACCCTCTCTTGCATGGGTGGTAAATGGACAACGCTTGAAGCATTATCAGGTGAAAGAAGATATAAGTGCAATCACTATAGAGTTGAGCACCCTGATGGCCCAAAATATATCGAGCTCGTTGGGGAACCCCAAGAGGAAGGTATGATGAGCACAACAGCAAGTTTTCCCTCAATTATGAAACCAAGGTTTAATCGAACCAGTAGGAGCAAGGAAACACCCCAAAGGTGTAGCTAGCTGAACTTTGGCAGGGCGTACTACCGGTGCCAGCAGCAACGTGGAGACCTGGACAACACAACCATAGAACTTTGCCCCCAACTTGCGATGAGGTTGTCAATCTCACCGGTTTTGCTGAAACACAAAGGATTAAACGTATCAAGTGGAAGAAAGTAATGGTTTGCAGAAAAGTAAACACAAAGCAGTAAACAGTTGATTGTAGATTGTATGTAAAAGAAAGGACCGAGGTCCATAGTTCACTAGAGGTGGCTCTCCTTAAGATAGATAACATGCTGGGTGAACAAATTACAACGGGGCAATTGACAAACATCGAGAAATCATACAAGCATATACTAATCATCTTGACTCCTTTGAGACTTGATTGGGCAATACAACATTATACATAGACCTCCATCCAACTGCATCTATGACTAATAATCTGTTGTGACCTCGGATCATTTAGGATCCTAAGTCCTTGTGATAAACATGCTAGTCCCTGGATCAATAGCTAGCACTTCACAGTCGATGAATATCATGTAAAACACAAGTCATTATTACACGAATAATCCAGAGTATAATTATTACAACTTGCATAGCTTATAGCTAGCTCAAATAAAACAGCGGAAACTAAGAAGAACTTGAGTCCATCAACGCCTCAGGCTAGTTGCGTGAAGACCCGTGATCCCTACGCACCTTTCAATCTTCGGATTCTGCACATAAGACGTGCAGCCAACAAGTTGGGTCAATACTTTGAATGTATTGGCAAATTACACCAAGGAAAGAGTAATTCTATCTCTACATGCAAGGCTAAGAGTAGGCTCTGGGGTTCATTTGCGTAAAGCCAAATTTACCAATGTAATAAGAAAAGAGGAAGAAAGTTTTCCCTACTTTGTAAACTTTGATAATTATTATAGGGTCGAATGGAACACGTGGATATTACTCACCAAGTGCCCAAATCAACCTAGCACTTGGATATTACACACCAAGTTCCCAAAATCCCGCCCAACGGCGATATTAGTCATGCCTTGGGTTTTATAAAACGTTAGGTTTGGAAAAGAGAGAGGAAGATCTTTCAGAGGCTCAATCCTTCAGATGCTCAAAGTTGTTCTGTTTCTGTGAACACGGCTGATCGATCAGATTGCAATACTCTCGAGAGGTTGTGCACTTTCCCCACAATCCACAATCAAGTCCTTTTACAAACAAGACCATGGCAAAGCCTTCCCTTAGTAGCCCCTCTACCAGCTGGATCCAACCGTGCCAAGAACCTCCAAATGTTGGTACCTCGGTGAGGTTTCCCACTAAGTACTAAGCCAAGATAGAGCCCATATGTATTGTGGTTGCACAGTAAGCTTCTGAATTCTGAAACATGGCAGACTTCTTTGATTCCTGGGCGGCCGTCCTCCACCAAAATCCCACTCATTGTCCCGACAACCATTCCGCCCAGAAGAAAACTTAGTTTTATTTTGAAGGGGGGTTTGGAGAAGAAAAGTTCGCTCGAGAGAGCTCTCGTACTTAGAAATTTTTTGAGTCTCTCGAACCGTCCCAACGGTACTTGATATATACAAGTATATAGCATAGCAAGCATAACTTAGAAAAATAGGATAACCTATTGGGATGGAAATTCCTAAGCATAGAGCTACTCATGGCATACTACAAAACCGCACTTGCGAAAATAGTACTTAAGAAAATCTACCAAAATCCTACACATGCATACTACAGAATTTGAAGAGTAAAATATGCATAGTCAAAATTGGGACATAAACATGAACAAGTGGTGCAACTTGCCTTGATCCGTGCAGCACTCTACACAACAGTACTCCTCAGCGCACTCCGAGTAATCTAACGAAACAAACATGGATCCAATCACAATTTGCACAAAACAAAGTCACGAAGTCGAATATGCATACATGAAACATGGTAATATGCAAGGATGGATTCGATTTCGACCAAGGGATTTAATCAGGGGTGTTTTTGAGTTTGGGATGTCATTAGAATCGATTCCCCACAGATTTTAAGTATTTTGGGTTAAACCCTAAATAACCAAGCTCAAAACTAGATCTACAACTCCAATCTACCTCGAGACATATCTGAACACCGTGAGAATGATATGACAATTTTCTACAGAAGGTCTTGTCGATACAAAGCCAATGCAACAAGAATCATCTAAAACGGAGCTATGGATAGTTTTCTAGAATTAAAATACTCTAATCTAAACTTTAAATCCTACTGCAATATTGCTGCGGCAAAACAGCAATATTATTGTAGATCTGTGTTCTACTCAAAAATATGAATCCAACGGTATATTATACGCAATTTTTGGACTAATACTCAAATTACTATGGATTTTACAAGATTAGAGTAATTTCTGCCTATTTAAAAGAAAATAAAAAGGTGGCCAGCTACGCGGCGACAAGTGGCGGCTCGGGATTGGCCAGCAGGGCGCGCGTGACGCCGACGCGGTGATGACGTGGCGACGACGCGACGGGTGCCACACGGCGCGACGCGATTGGCCGGGGCGGTTTGACCGTTTTGTGCCGTTGGATCTCGATCTAACGGTCGGAGGAGGGGGGTGGCGTCTTACCGGCGATGGCGACGGTGGGTGGTGGCGGAGCGTCAACGGCGGCGAGGCGGTGCTCCCCCAGCTCGGTGAAGTGGACGATGGTGACCGGCTCCTCGCCGTGGTTCCGTTCCCGGGGGCGGCGTCGACTCCTCCTTCCCGAGGTGGCGGCGGGCAGCGGCTGGAGGCGGCGGAGTCCGGCGGAGCTCCAGCGAGCGATTGGCGGTGGCTCGGTGGCGGTGGGGTATAAAAAAGCTAGGGTTTCACGGGAGGCATGCTGGGGGTACTTATAGGCGGGTTTTCTTGGCGCGGGGACTACGGAATCCACTCCGAATCGGCCAGAGGCGGTTGTGCCGAAGCGGCGAGCTCGTGCTCGAGCCGGACTCGAGCGAGGAGGGGGATGACGGGTGGGACCAGGGCATCAGCAGCTGCTTCTGCGGCATCTGGTCCGGCTCACGTGCTACATGTCGCCCTCCTGGCCAGGCGGCGGTAGGTAAGTGACGGGCTGGTCTAGCCGGCCCGTTAGGCTAGATCCTCTCTCTTTTTTTAATCTTTTATTTTTTTTCTTGTTTTCCTATTTGTTTAATAACTTTTGCAAACGGACTCCAAATTAAACAAAATTTGTTTCTAAAATTTTGTAAAAAGAAGAGGGTTAGGGTAGGATTACAAAATAACACTTTTGCAAGGGTGTTGGTGGTTCAAAAAGGTTTTACCCCTTTTAGTCTATATATGACTATGGGATTTAGGAAGAAAAATCTATGCAGTTTTTATTATGCAATGCCATGATGCAAGGATATGATGCATGCTTCTAGTAACATCTGTAATTGCAAAAATTTGGGATGTTACAAACCTACCCCCCTTAAGAAGAATCTCGTCCCCGAGATTCAGGTTAGTTAGCAAATAGGTGTGGGTGTTCTTTCTTCAGGTCTTCTTCACGTTCCCATGTGGCCTCTTCCTCGGAATGGTGATTCCATTGAACTTTGCAAAACCATATAGTCTTGGTACGAGTAATTCTCTTGACTGTTTCCAAAATCCGGGTGGGTTTTTCTTCATAGGTGAGATCATTTTCTAGTTGAACTTCTTCCAACGGAACCGTATCCTTTAGTGGGGTTTCAGCCATTTCTGGGTGACACTTCTTTAGTTGCGACACATGGAAAACATTATGAACTGTTAGCACTTCGGGCAATTCCAACTGATAGGCAACTTCCCCTCTTCGACCCAAGATTTTGTAGGGCCCTATGAATTGGGGTGCTAACTTACCCTTGATTCCGAATCTCTTAACTCCTCGTAGTGGCAAAACTCGGAGATACGCACGGTCTCCCACTTCATAAGTCACATCCCTGCGCTTGGAATCAGCATAACTCTTTTGTCTGGATTGGGCTATTTTTAACCTGTCTTGAATCTGTCTCACCTTTTCTTCGGCATCTTTGATCAGTTCAGGTCCAAACAAACTACGTTCTCCAACTCCACTCCATAGCAGCGGATTTCTACACTTTCTGCCATATAGAACTTTAAATGGAGCCATCTTGATACTAGTTTGGTAGCTGTTATTGTATGAGAATTCTGCATATGGCAAGTTATCATCCCAACTAGACCAATAGTCTAGCGCACAGGCTCTTAACATGTCCTCCAGGATCTGATTAACTCTTTCCATTTGCCCATCTGTTTGTGGGTGGAAGGCAATACTAAACTCCAGTCGTGTCCCTAGAGACTCGTGTCAAAACTTAGAGGTGAATTGGGTCCCTCTATCAGAGACAATCCCCTTGGGTACACCATGAAGACTTTCGATCCTTGACATATAAATCTTGGCAAGTTTAGCACTCGTATAGGTGGTCTTTACGGGAATAAAGTGGGCCACCTTTGTGAAGTGGTCGACCACTACCCAGATGGAGTCATACCCAGAACGAGTCCGCGGTAGTCCTGTGATAAAATCCATGCCTACCTTGTCCCACTTCCAATCGGGCACAGGTAATGGCTGCAGCAGTCTTGCTGGCTTTTGATGTTCGGCCTTGACCCTGTTGCACACGTCACACAAGGAGATATATTCAGCAATTTCTCTTTTCATGTTGTTCCACCAGAACCTATCTTTCACATCCATGCACATCTTTGTATTACCGGGATGAATTGAGTAAGGCGAATCGTGAGCTTCCTGAAGGATTAACTTCCTGATATCAGGGTCATCGGGAACACACAGACGCTTCTCATACCAAAGTGTTCCCTGTTCATCCGTATGAAACCCTTTTGCTTTGCCCTTGCTTATATTAGCTCTTATCTCTTCCAACTCATTGTCCCCCTTCTGGGCCTCTTTGATTTGGTCCAGAAGCATTGGCACTATCTCCATAGTTGCTAAGTATCCCTCCGGAACTATTTCCAACCCGAGGTCCTTGAATTGTTCACACAAATCATTTGGAAGTTCTCCCACGGTAAGTCCATTTACATAGACTTTCCGGCTTAAGGCGTCATCCACAACGTTGGCTTTTCCAGGATGGTACTGCAGGTCCAAGTCATAGTCCTTGATGAGCTCAAGCCATCTACTTTGCCTCATATTTAATTCCTTTTGAGTAAAGATGTATTTAAGGCTTTTGTGATCCGTGAACACATCACAATGTTTGCCCATTAGGTAATGTCTCCATACCTTGAGCGCATGCACAACTGATGCTAGTTCCAAATCGTGCGTGGGGTAGTTATTCTCATGGTGTTTAAGTTGCCAAGAGGCGTAAGACACTACTTTTCCATCTTGCATCAGTACACTACCAAGTCCTTGCCGGGAAGTGTCGCAATAGACCTAGAAGTCCTTTTGGATGTCAGGGAGGCACAAAACTGGTGCTGTTACTAGGCGCTTCTTCAACTCTTGAAAACTTGCTTCACATGCCTCGGTCCATTGGAACTTCTTCTCTTTCTTCAGCAACTCTGTCATAGGCTTTCCTATCTTGGAAAAGTTTTCAATGAATCTTCGGTAATATCCCGCAAGGCCCAGGAAACTCCTAATATCACCCACATTCTTAGGAGACTCCCATTCTGTCACGGAAGCTACCTTACTTGGGTCCACGGCAACACCTTTAGCTGATACAATATGACCAAGGAATCCCACTTCTTTCAACCAGAACTCACATTTGCTAAATTTGGCATACAACTTGTGTTCCCTTAACTTTTCCATGATTAGGCGCAGGCGCCTCTCATGTTCCTTCTCGTCCTTGGAGTATATGAGTATGTCATCAATGAATACCACAATAAACTTATCCAAGTACTCCATGAACACCTTGTTCATCATAGTCATGAAGTACGCTGGGGCATTGGTTAAGCCAAACGACATCACGGTGTACTCATACAATCCGTATCTTGTGGTGAAGGCTGTCTTGGGTACATCCTGTTCTCGGATCTTTAACTGAAAATAACCTGATCGGAGATCAATCTTAGAGAACACACTAGCTCCCTTTAATTGGTCAAACAGGTCGTTAATATTGGGTAGAGGATACTTGTTCTTGATTGTCACTTCATTCAACGACCGGTAGTCCACGACTAGTCTCTTGGTTTTATCCTTCTTCTCCACGAATAAGACAGGTGCTCCCCAAGATGACGCACTTGGTTGAATGAAGCCTTTGTCCAATTGCTCTCTAAGCCGTTTCTTAAGTTCCTTCAACTCATCCACGTCCATCTTGTACGGTCTTTTTGATATTGGTCCAGTACCTGGCATCAAGTCAATGAGAAACTCGATGTCTCGGTCGGGAGGCATCCCTGGCAATTCTTCCGAAAACACATCTGGGTACTCCTTCACAATTGGCACATCCTCCAAGCTAACCCCCTTAAGAGAGTTCACCATACTTCCTTTGAGTGCGAAAGCTGACATAAAGCGGATCCTTTTCTTATCCGGAGTCGTGAGTGCGATAGTCCTTTTTGCACAATATATGACTCCCTCATATTCGGTCATCCAATTCATGCCGAAAATTATGTCAAAGTCTTGTGATTCCAGAACGACTAGGCTGGTGGGAAAGGTGTGTGCCGCAATTCTTAGTTCTAACCCACGGCATCCAGAGTTTGCCACTATTTCTCCTCCAGGAGAACTTACCCTTAGGGGAGTACTAATAGTCTCCGTAGGTACCTTGCCTCTATCCACAAATACCCTTGATATGAATGAATGCGATGCACCGGTATCAAAAAGAACAACTGCAGGTATGGAGTTAAGCTTGAACTTACCAATCACGGAGTCAGGTGCCTCACGAGCATCCTCCACGGAGACATGGTTCACCGTGGCTTTGACGAACGGATTCGGCTTCTTCCCATTTCCATTACCATTGCCATGGTTGTGTCCGTTGCCGTTTCCATTACTATTCCCATTCTTCATCTTTTCGGGGCAAGTAGTTGCATAATGCCCTGTCTTGTTACACTTGAAGCATGTCACTTCACTCAGATCCTTCCCATTGCCATTTCCATTGCGGTGTTTATGGCCATTGTGGTTATGTCCTCCATGGCGATGACCATTGTGGTTGTGGCCATTGTGGTTGTGGGGTGGTGGTGACGAAGTGCGTTGCTTCTGATATGGGGCAGAGTTGTGCTTGTGCGAGGTGGACTTTCTCTTTCGGCTCTCTATACTCCTTTGCTTTGCTTCAACCACCACTGCCCTGTCCAGGAGTTCCTGGTAGTTATCAAACTTCAGAGCCACAAGCTGAATAGATATTTCATCATTAAGTCCGCTCAAGAACTCCTCCTGTCTCTTGGCATCAGTGGATACATCATCAGGTGCATAACGTGCCAGCTTGTTGAAAAGGTCCCCATACTCGGAGACAGAGCGGTGCAGTTGTTTCAAGTCACGGAACTCACGCCTCTTAAGTGACATGAATCCCGCGGCTACGTGATGAGTACGAAAGGCCGCCTCGAACTGGTTCCAGGTGATAGCTCCAATATCGGGGTGGGTGACCTGGTAATTATCCCACCATTCAGCAGCTGGTCCCTCAAGTTGGTGCGCGGCAAAGCGCACCCTATCAGCTCCAACAACTTGGACGGTGTCTAACTTCTTGTTGGTGGTGCGGAGCCAGTCATCTGCCACAATTGGCTCAAACTACTTGAGAAAATTGGAGGGTTCAACCTCAAGAACCGAGTCAAGCGATCCTGTTGGGGCGGTGGAGGTGGCGGAGGCGGCGGGTTGTTGTTTTTGTTGTTGTTGTTGTTGTTTTGCATGTTTTGAGTGAGGAGTTGGATCAATTGATTCTGGGAGTTTAGAAGTTGTGCTATCTCTGGGGGCATGTTGTTATTGTTGTTTCCACGTCTCGCCATCTGGAGGGTTCGGGAGACAAGTTAAGAAATAGATAGAAAGCCTAAGGAATAAACTCCTACCCTTATGTAAACAAGATAAAAAAACACACGAGAAAAGCCAGGCACACAAGGCACATAGTTCCACACACTCAACCAAGTTTAACTAAACCAATATAATTTTTGGTACTCATTACAATCGCGAACAACGTTTGACTATAGAACTAAAGGTGGTCAAAGTACTCTACTCATCATCCACTTCCTCATCCTCAATGATGAAGCCTTCCTTTTCCAGCAGTGACTTGTATAACTCCATGTCCCTCGTCGTGGCTTCAAGCTTCTCCTAAAGTTCCTTCACCTCATGTGGCTCCGGTGTAGCAGCTTCGAGCCTCTCTTGAAGTTCCTTCACCTCCTGCAGCTCCTGGGTAGCAGATTCCAGCCTTTTTTGGAGTTCCTTCTTCTCCTTCTGTAGCTTCTTGATCAAACTTGACCCCATAGTCACGGGCGTGATCTTCTCCTCCAAGCTCCTCTTAGCTGCTCGCAGGTCCTTCAACATGGTGGCAAAGTTCTTGAACTCCATCTCGTTCTTTGCGAGCACGAGACTTTGCTCCCTAATCCTCTTGTTCTTATCTTGCACCCTCTTCTCTTGATTAGCGAACCTCTTGTCTTGGGCGGTGAGCTCCCCTCCTAGGGACTTGATATTCTCTTCTAGCTCCTCGATCTTCTCGTCCTTCTCCTTGACTAGGGCACAAAGCTCGTCATTCCTCACGATCTCAAGACAGCTCCCCTTCTGAAGGTCATTGATGTGGGACTCCAAGTCTTGATATTGGATCCTTCGACGCTTGCATGTCTTCCTTTCCTCCGAGGTTAACTCGATTGGAACTCCCTTCTCATCACGTCTTCCAAAGAGTTTGATGTAGTGGCCTTCAACCTCTTCATGGTGGCGTCCGCAAAGGCGTCCAATGAGCTCCTACAAGCAGATGCTAAGTCCTTTCTCCTTGGAATCGCTGGTGACGTTGAGTATGATGGCCTCTGTCTTGGGTTCTGTCTGACTGCGCCCTGGTTGGACGACTTCAATCGCCCAACATCCTTCCTTGTGCATCTTCCTCAACTCGCTTCCCTTGATTGATGGCATGGGTAACTGCAATGTCTTGATGATGTCCAGAAGGCATTCCCCGAAGCGCATGCACTTGATGTCTTCAGTGGTGTCGTAGTACAAGGCCGTCATCTTTAGGTTAGGAGAAAGAAAATTAGGCACAAGGTGATAAGGAAGAGAAATACTAGAAGAGTACAAATAACTTAGAAGAATATAGAAAGCAAAAACACACATGGTAAAGGTGGTTTCCAATCCTAGGGGTCACGTCCTACGTGCAACTTTGTGCTCTGATACCATCTGTTGTGACCTCAGATCGTTTAGGATCCTAAGTCCCTGTGATAAACATGCTAGTCCCTGGATCAATAGCTAGCACTTCACAGTCGATGAATATCATGTAAAACACAAGTCATTATTACACGAATAATCCAGAGTATAATTATTACAACTTGCATAGCTTATAGCTAGCTCAAATAAAACAGCGTAAACTAAGAAGAACTTGAGTCCATCAACGCCTCAGGCTAGTTGCGTGAAGACCCGTGATCCCTACGCACCTTTCAATCTTCGGATTCTGCACATAAGACATGCAGCCAACAAGTTGAGTTAATACTTTGAATGTATTGGAAAATTACACCAAGGAAAGAGTAATTCTATCTCTACATGCAAGGCTAAGAGTAGGCTCTGGTGTTCATTTGCGTAAAGCCAATTTTACCAATGTAATAAGAAAAGAGGAAGAAAGTTTTCCCTACTTTGTAAACTTTGATAATTAGTATAGGGTCGAATGGAACACGTGCATATTACTCACCAAGTGCCCAAATCAACCTAGCACTTGGATATTACAAACCAAGTTCCCAAAATCCTGCCCAACGGCGATATTACTCACGCCTTGGGTTTTATAAAACGTTAGGTTTGGAAAAGAGAGAGGAAGATCTTTTTCAGAGGCTCCATCCTTCAGATGCTCAAAGTTGTTCTGTTTCCATGAACACGGCTGATTGATCAGATTGCAATACTCTCGAGAGGTTGTGCACTTTCCCCACAATCCATGATCAAGTCTTTTTACAAACAAGACCATGGCGAAGCCTTCCCTTAGTAGCCCCTCTACCAGCTGGATCCAACCGTGCCAAGAACCTCTAAATGTTGGTACCCCGGTGCGGTTTCCCACTAAGTACTAAGCCAAGACATAGCCCATATGTATTGTGGTTGCACGGGAAGCTTCTGAATTCTGAAACATGGCAGACTTCTTTGATTCCTGGGCGGCCGTCCTCCACCAAAATCCCACTCGTTGTCTCGACAACCATTCCGCACAGAAGAAAACTTAGTTTTATTTTGAAGGGGGTTTTTGTTGGGGGGATACCCCCGGGTAGGGTCACGTCGTGGTATAAAGGCCGAGTTAGCCGAGGTTCGGCAAGGCAAAAGCAGATGCTGGCCGGGTCACCTCAAGGCAGGCCGAATCATGGGGTAATCCGGACCTGGGGGCGTTCGCCTAACTAGCCCTCATCCGAATTAAGCGGTAAGTCGGAAGCATATGTCTAACCTGTATGCAGGAAAAGGGTGCGGCCGGATGAACCATCGTCCGGGTCGCAACAACCTTCTAGGAGAAGGAAGGAATCTCGCTGGTCAAAAGGAGCCCCGGTACGCACTGCCTGAGCGAAGCGAGCAAGGACAGGACCACCGGGGCGTGGCCGACCAGCGTGACGACGCCCGTGTCAGCTGACGAGGGCGCCGCAGTGGCTCACGTAGCTAAAGCATAGCTGACGCGGGGGAAAAAGCACCCCGGTCGGCTTACCACTTTGGGAGGAGGCATATTCTTAGGAATATGCCTCCACGTATGCCCTAGGAAGAAACCGAGCCTCCCCTATAAAAGGGGGGCTAGGGCTTCAGTAGAGGGGGTTGGCGTTTTATTCTCTGGACAGTTCTGTTAAGGTCTAGAGTTTCAGGTGAGATCTGTGGGTGAGAGTAAGAGAGCCTCTTCTTCCTCCTCTCGCCTATACAGCTCTAGGAGCACTTGTAACCTTGGAAGGAAATCAATACAAATTCTTGTGTGCAGAATCACTTCGCTATCCCTCCCTGGATTCCCCTAGCGTGTATTAGTCCCCACCTTCAGCCTATACATGGCATCTACCGTGACACCACCATGACAGTTGGCACCCACCGTGGGGCTAGCGGCGCTAGCAGGGGTCAAGATCCGGACGGGAAACTTCATCGCCACTGGCGAGCGCATCGTCTCCGGGCTCGTCCAGCGCTTCGAAGCGCGGGACTTCGTCAGCGACAACGTAGGCTGCTTCCGCACGCGCCCTCTCCCGCATAACAACATCTTCCACAAGCTCGGCGCGCACAAGGTCTATGTCGCGGTGGACGTGTCAGGCGTTCATCCGCGCCACGTCGTCGAAGCAGGCGAACCACCCCTCACTGTGACCCGCGGGGAGCGTATCGCTCGTTCCCCGGACCGTGCAGAGGTAATGATGACAGCGCCGGGTGCGGTTGCGAACAAGGATCCGACGCCAGATGCAGAGGTGACGCCCAAAGCACCAAGGAAAGGTAGGGGTCGTCCACTAGAGAGGCCGGAAAACGTGCTGAGAGAGGCAATGGATAGCTTGGCCAACCCTGTAGTATCAGCGGTAGATCCGGCTCGTGCACAGGCCGAGCTGGAAGAAACTAGGCAGAAAATACTTGAGGGCACAAAGAAAATAGCCGCAGCCTAGCAGTCGTTGAACATGACGCTGCGAGAGTATGCTAAGGCGAACAAAGTTGATACTGTAAAAGTTAAAGGGAGAAATCTCATGAGCGAGATGAATAGAGAAGGTGATGTCGAAATCAAGGAATCAGAAAACTGTTTTTCCGTGGGGCTGCCGAGGTATAGTACCCTGGCCAAGAACCTCAGAGCGGCGGATGCAGCTGCATTCGAGTTAGAGGGACTAACGGGTGAAGCCTGGCAAAGGCAGCAAGACCGGGTTAACGAGCTGGTTCGGATTGCGAATAGGCAAAACGAGGAACTGCTCAGGTCGAACCCCGAGAGAGCTGGGGCCTCCAAGATCGTCCATTCAGCGATGGGTAACCCGGAGAAATCTGCTGGAGCCGCGTCGTCCCCTCATGGCGACCCAAGGAGAGAGGAGGTCGTAACCTCGGCCAGACGGAACAAACAGACTGTCTCGTATGACCCGACACGGGCAGGGAAAGAAAAAGAAGCGCAGAAAAATGATGATCGACGAAGTGTGAGCCGAGGCGAAGCTGGCCGAGGTAACCGTGACCAAGGCAATGCCGGTCGAAGGAACATTGTCAACGGTAATGCCGGGCAACAAAATCCAGCTGGAGCAAGACAACCGCAGCAGCGGAACATGCCGAGGCAAGAGCACAGTGCCGGTCGAGGTATGCAACAGAAAGGTGCACCGCAGGAGCAAAACCGGTATAACGACGGTGATTCGGAGATGGCAAATGCGGGATACCCGAGACCGGACTATCATGTGATAGGGTCGAGACTGGGAAGCAGGGATTTGATGCCGGATGATGCGAGGTTGAAACTGGATCGACTATATAGGTCGGAACAGATAGAATGTCAGGGCCCACCGGGTCCATCTTGTTTTGGACCCCGGATCATGAAAGAGCCACCAGTCCCGAACTTTCAGTTGCCCAGGGGCACCAAGACCTATGACGGTAGTACCAAGCCAGAGGATTGGCTGATAAACTACGCTACCGCTCTAAAAATTGCCACAGGTAACCTGAGATGGGCCGTACGATATGTACCCCAAATGTTGGAAGGCCCGACAAGGGTGTGGTTAAACAATTTGCCACCAGGAAGCATCAACTGCTGGATAGATTTCGAGGAGATGTTCATCAGCAATTTTTCGAGTACGTATCAAAGGCCAAATAGGCCACAGACCCTAGCTATGTGCAAACAACGACCCAATGAGACGGACCGGGAGTTTTTGACCCGGTGGTGTACCGTGAGAAATTCATGCGAGGGCGTGATAGAATCACAGGACATAGCATGGTTTGCACAGGGGTGCAGGTATGGAAGCGAGTTATGGATGAAGTTGCAACGGAAAATGCCGGCAACGTTGGCAGAGATGATCCGGATCGCAGATTCGTATGCGTTGGGTGACCCGACCCAACCAAGGCTCGCCTCAAACGAGTCAAGCGATGAGTACTATCAGAGGGATGGATCCGGATCATCCCGGAGAATGATTACAGAGGAAAAAGGAGAGATGATCGACCGGACCATCGGTACTATTCGCACCAAGTAGCAGCCGTGAGTCAAGACCAACCCGGAGCAGGGGGTAGTCAGCGTCAAAAAACTGGAGGTCAATGGACCCCAAGGAACGATGGGAAGAAAACTTGGACACCGGAGCAAAAGAAGCAATGGCAAGAAAGGAAAGACCATCCGAGGTATACTTACGAGTCGATGTTGGACCAGCCGTGTAAGTTTGACACGCCAAATCCAAACAACCCAGCGGGTCATACAACGAGGCAATGCGAGTGGATGCGCAAGATCGAGCAAGGTGGTTCGGGGAATGCTCAAGCATCCCGGAATGATCAGCCTCGGCAGGAGTTACCCCGGCAGCAATTGCTCTCCGGAGCGAACATGCAACAGCTAATGTTGCCTCCCCCTCCGCCGAGGTATGATAACAATGAAAGAAGGGATGCAGTGCATCAGGTAGAAAATCAGCATCGGCCGGATCAGAGGCACCCCGGAAATGAGGGGAGAAGCGAGTACAGGGAGCATCACCAGAGCTACTGTGTATTTACCACAGAGGAAACTGATAGAAAAAGCTTGCAGCGTAGGCATATGGAGGTGAATGCAGTAATACCGGCAGTGACGAGGTACATGCCTTGGTCCGATCAGGAAATCACTTGGAGCATTAGGGATCACCCCAAGCTCATGCCGAGCCCTGGTTCGTATGTGTTGGTGCTAGATCCTACATTCATTGGGCCTACCATTAACGTAAGATTCTCAAAGGTACTGATCGACAACGGTAGTAGAATAAATATCATGTATGCGGACACAATGCGCAAGTTGGGTATCTTGGAGAACATGCTCCAGGCCACGAGGACAACTTTCCATGGCATTGTGCCCGGCATTTCTTGCGAGCCCATAGGCAAGGTACGGATTGACGTCTTGTTCGGCACGAGGGACAATTGCCGAACTGAAAATCTGGAGTTTGAAGTGGTGAACTTAGAAAGCGCGTATCATGCATTGCTCGGAAGGCCAGCGCTGAACAAGTTCATGGCAAGTTGTCATATCAGCTATTTGAAAATAAAATTGCCCGGACCAAATGGAGTAATTACAATTGCTGGGGATTTCCGACGTTCGATGGAGTGTGCGTCGGCCGGATCAAACTTAGCCGAGTCACTTGTGATCGCGCAGGAAAAAAGGAAAATTCAAGAGGTGGCTGCGTTGGCTCAGTCTGCGCAACAGTATATGCCGACGTTGAGTAACCCGCATGGAACCGTCTCCTTCCAGGCCACGAAAGATACCAAGAAAGTTCCCGTTGATGACATGTTCCCAGAGCGCACCGTAACGATTGGTGCCGGGCTAAGTGATAAATAGGAAAGCGAGCTCGTCAGCTTCCTCCGTGAGAATCGGGACATTTTTGCTTGGTCCACACAGGACTTGCAAGGTGTTCCGAGGGAGTTGGCCGAGCACTCTTTAAATGTGAGACCCGGAGCTAAGCCGGTGAAGCAACCTCTCCGCCGCTTCGCCGAAGATAGGAGGAAAGTCATTGGGGATGAGATAGCTCGGTTGCTAGCTGCAGGATTTATCATGGAGGTCCTTTACCCCGATTGGCTGTCTAATCCGGTGCTGGTGGAAAATAAAAAGGATGATCCGAACGTGGCAGTGGTTTGGCGCATGTGTATCGACTACACGAACCTGAACAAGGCGTGTCCGAAAGATCCATTCCCGCTGCCAAGAATAGATCAGGTCATAGACTCAACTGCTGGATGTGAAATGTTGTCATTCATCGATTCTTATTCTGGTTTCCACCAGATACCTCTGAATCCGGATGATCAAATAAAGACTGCATTTATTACCCCGTATGGGGCTTATTGCTATCGCACCATGCCGTTTGGTTTACGTAATGCAGGGGCGACGTACCAGAGATGTATGCAAAAATGTTTGCATGACCAAATAGGTCAAAATGTACAGGTATACGTGGATGATGTGGTTATCAAGACCAAGGAAAGCAAAACGCTCCTTGACGATATCAGGCAAACGTTTGCAAACCTAAGGAGGTACCGGATAAACCTTAACCCGGAAAAATGCACCTTTGGTGTCCTGGCTGGAAAATTGCTCGGCTTTTTGGTTTCCAGCCGAGGTATCGAAGTTAATCCAACCAAGATCCGAGCCATCGAATGAATGGAACTGCCGAAGTGTCTTAACGATGTCCAGAAGTTTACAGGTTGCCTGGCCTCGTTAAGTCGGTTTGTATGTCGGTTGGGAGAAAAGGCATTGCCTCTCTATCAAGTCATGAAAAAGTCGGATAAGTTCATTTGGACGCCGCAGGCTGATGAGGCCTTTACCCACCTAAAGAAAATGTTAGCCACGGCGCCAGTGCTAGCCTCACCACTATCAAAAGAGCCAATGTTGCTCTATATAGCCACAACCAACCGAGTTGTAAGTGAAGTGATAGTGGTGGAGCGCGATGAGGAAGGTAAGTCAGTGCAAAGGCCCGTGTATTATTTGAGTGAAGTGTTGTCAACCTCAAAGCAGAACTACCCACACTATCAAAAAGTGGCGTATGGCGTGTACATGGCCGCCAAGAAATTGAAGCATTAATTTGAAGAGCATCCCATCCGGGTCATATGTGAGGCCCCTATATCCGAGATAATGAGTAACAAGGATGCAAGCAGCAGAATTGCAAAATGGGCAATTGATCTAGCTCCTTACGCTCCGCAGTATGACCGGAGAGAAGCCATCAAGTCTCAGGCTGTGGCGGACTTTTTCGTGGACTGGGCCGAGGTATAGTACGAACCACCAATTCCGGATCCGAACTATTGGCGGATGCACTCTGACGGATCAAAAACCAAAGGAAATTGGTATACGTCGGATCATATGCTTTGGCGACTCAGATTTGGTAGTGCAGCAAGTGTCCGGAATGTGGGATGCCCTTGATCCAAACATGGCACTATACACATTTCATGTGCAGAAGATTTCTGGTTACTTTGAGGGATGCGAATTTCATCATGTACCCCGGGTGGAAAATGAGGCTGCCGACATGCTGTCGAAGCTCGGGTCAACCAGACAGGCAATTCCACCAGGTGTAGCATTAGAGCACCTCAAGAAACCATCCATCAGGCCATCCCCGGAATCCGAGTCCATCTACGTCCCGGAGGACACAGAGTCCGGAGCTGCGCCCATGGACGTTGACACGGGAAGTGGTGCACAAAACCCGAGGACTGCTTCGGCAAACCCGGGGACTGCTTCGGCAAACCCGGGGACTGCTTCGCAAGACCCGGGGACTGCTCAGCGTAGTCCGGTTGAAGTTATGCCGGTGGATCAGATGGAGATAGACGAGGACGTGTTCCCCGTGCGGCCAATACCGGCTTGGGCACTGCCTATATTTCAATTCCTGAAAGATGGAACGTTACCCACTGAGGAGGTGTTGTCCAGGCAAACACAGAGGAGGGCAAAGGCTTACATGATCATCAATTCCGAGTTATACAAAAGAAGTGTGACCAATGTCCTCCAGCGGTGTGTTGACCCGGACGAAGGGCTTGAAATCATCCGAGATATACATCAGGGGGAATGCGGGCATCACGCCTCATCCCGAGCCTTGGTAGCGAAAGGTTTCCGACACGGATTCTACTGGCCAAAACGCCTTAGAGCAAGCAGAAGATCTGGTGAGAAAATGTAATGGTTGTCAGAGGTACGCTACAAAGACACACATGCCAATGTCGGAGCTCAAGACCATCCCAATCACTTGGCCATTTGCCGTATGGTGCTTGGATATGGTGGGGCCCGTTCAAACCAGCAAGAGGGAACATGACTCACATTCTGGTAATGGTGGACAAATTTACGAAGTGGATCGAGGTAAAGGCTATAAGAAATGTGATGGAGCTACGGCCATAACGTTCTCAAAGATATCATCTTGAGGTACGGTTATCCACACAGTATCATAACTGATAATGGCACAAATTTTGCGGAAGGAGCATTTGCTCGTTTCTGCCGGGATAAGAGGATCCGGCTTGACATAGTCTTCGGTAGCCCACCCCGCATCGAACGGGCAGGTGGAGAGATCCAACGGATTAGTATTGTCCTGGATAAAACCCCAGGCTCATTGAGCGCTGCAAAGATCAGCGGGGTGTTGGATAGAAGAACTACCAGCGGTACTGTGGAGTTTAAGAACAACTCCAAATCGATCAACAGGCTATACGCCGTTTTTTCTGGTATATGGGGCAGAAGCTGTATTACCAGCCGACATAGAGCATGATTCGCCTAGAGTCACCCAATACACAGAAGCCGAGTGCAAGAAGCCCGACAAAATGATGTTGATCTGCTGGAAGAAGCGAGAGAACTGGCACTGTCCAGATCCGCCAGTATATCAGCAAAATCTCCGACGCTATCATAGCCGGAAAGTGTGCCCCCGAGTTTTTCGGGAAGGCGATCTGGTGCTCCGGTTGGTACAACGTACTACTGGAATGCATAAATTATCCCCCCATGGGAAGGGCCATTCATCGTGAGCAAAGCATTGCACAATGATTCTTACTATCTTATAGATGGCAAAGCCACAGGAAAAGAACAAGGCGGACAGATCCGGTGAGGATCTAAACGTCCATGGAATGTAGCTCTCCTTCGTCCTTTCTACACTTAGCGAAGAAGTGTATGTATCCGGGTTATCTCATATGTCGGTATGTATGTCGGCAATGAGCTTATCAATGAAATGTTGGCACCTCGAGCAGTAACTCGGGGACTGCCTTAATAATGTTTGTTGTATTTTGTTTATTGGTGCGTCGGCTGGAATAGGTTATTCTACTTAGCTCGGATTAGTAGTGTGTGAGCACCAAAAACCCAACTCTTCGACTTGCTGCTGTCCAACACGAATTGGCTTCATGGCAAGCAAGAGAACAAGTTTGGAATTGCGTAGCACATGAAAAACGACTAAGGAAAAGAATTTATTCGAGTCGACGTTTGTTTTCCGACTAACCCCGTATTTATTTTGAGCTAAGTCTAAAAGTTTCCTAGTATTTTAGACAATTTTCAGGCTCGGATTCGTAAGTTGCAAAACCGAATCAAGTAGACACGATCCGAGCCAAAAGATGGAACAAACAAGAAAAGAAACTTGGGGACTACGCCCAAGTTAATCCGGCATAAGTACTTAGTAGCAAAATATCACATGTATTTGGAATACAATTCCACCCGGCATACCAGGGATCTCATGAATTTTCAAGTGTTTTTACTTAGGAGCAGCAGGAGGGAGTTCGGCATCATCGTTGCCCTCTTCGATATCCGAGGCAGTGTCCTCCTCGTCTTCACCCGAGTCATCTTCAATGTTCTCAATTTCCTCTTCACTTGTGGCTTCCAGGAAGCTCAGACCCTCAGTCCATCATGAATGGGGGCATATTCAATGAGGCTGTGGGCACAAGCCTGGCACGAGCGAACTACCCATTCCGGGTCATCTGTCCATTTGGACCCGGTGCGCAGCCGTGTGAGGAGGCTGAGATCTATCTTTCATACCACGTCAAAACGTGGTGAAGGACGGTATTGGCAGCAGCGGCGGCCAGCGGATTCTCGCCAGAGGTCGAGCTGGGTCTCAACTTCTGAAAGCCTTTCAGCGAGCTGCGTGACTCTCTCCGGAGCGTCATCGGCGGGCAGAAGCGTTGAAGATCCGGACTGAACATCGAGAGGTCCCTGCCGTAGTTCTTGATAATTTCCATGCGAGATGACAGGCTGACCAACAGCCTCCATGTCGAAGGAATGCTCTCAACCCTCAGCAGTGACCGGGTACCTCTTTCCTTCCTCGGCGGAAATTGGCAACACAACACTTGCAATGGCAGTACCCTCTGGAAAGTGGCCCGGGAAACAAGGCAAAGGACAAAGTTGAGAAAATAAGACTGAGAAATAACCGGAGAAGTAAGGCGGATAAAGGAAAAAAGTTACGAGAGATGTGACTGTGAATCCGGGTCAACTCCTTGATGCAAGCATCACGCCTTTT